>CM075183.1:19632780-20052780 GCA_037577475.1 Chaunax sp. Z400
GTCCAAACTGTGGCTAAACATTAGCTCAGCCTGTCTCACTGATAACTTAAGATCCAGATGAATGACTAAATCCTCCATTAGCTTAAAAGATTAAAAGTTGTTTTTTTTTCAAATTTTCAGTTTAACAAAACATAAACAGAATTTAACAGAAACATGGCTCAATCACCCCTGAGCACCTGCTTTTATCTAAAGGGCTAAAACATGTAAAAACACATTAATGCTTCTTCAAAGAGCAACTTTAGTATAAGTTCTATTGTTATTGAAGATATCTTAAATCTAAAGAGAATGAATGAATGAATACTCCGCTTTATTCTCTGCTAATGTGGTTGGTAATCAGGTCAGACACAGAATGGATGTTTCTGCATGCTCTCTGTGTGTGTCTGTGTGTGTGTGTGTGTGTGTGTGTGTGTGTGTGTGTGTGTGTGTGTGTGTGCGCCCCGCTGTGACCCCTTCTCTCACAATTAAATGTGTCGTTGTCAGCACGATTGCAACAAGTCATCCGGCAGAACCATGTGACCTGCACCTGCGCGCACACACACACACGCGCACACGCACGCACACACACACACACACACACACACACACACACACACACACACACACACACACACACACACACACACACACACACACACACATACAGTATAGTGGATAAACTGGATCTACTGGTGCAGAGTTAATGGACAGTAGAAGGCCTCAGTGCTGGTATGAAGGCAGAGACAGGTCACATCAAAGCTGCGATGTGATGTGTCACAGTGTCCCAGTTTCCTTTGCTCCCAGTTTAAACTGGGAAGCTGGAACAAGACAGAGAAGACAAAGAAACCATAAAGAGTTGTTGAGAGGCTCGTTGGCTCTTTGAGTGGGCAATATTATTATATTTCAGGGTGTTTCTGACATAATTATATTCTTGACGATGTGAGAAAATACTGACATGTAGTCCCTCCCCTTTTCTGATTTAACTCCTCCCCCATGGAGCCGATAGCCACGTGAGTTTCATTTTCAGCCATGCTTATTCATGCTAAATGGCGTTGTAGGTCAACCACGTTGGTTGATTTGCAAAATAGAGAATATAAACTTGAGAAATGCAAAAAACACATAACAGATACAGTAAATTATTACGTATTTATTTATTTTTCAGTCCAACTTTATGAAGATGAAAGAGCTGCAGATGGAGCGGTGCCACTGCTTTCGCAAAGGAGGGGAAGAAGGGGGGCGTGTTTCTATCTGTTATGGGTGTGTTTGTTTGTCTTGCCTTGAGGCGGCCCATGAGTTTATTGATTATTCTAAAATGTACTTCCCAGGTTTCCCATCACTTAATACTTTTTAACAGACTCAAAGACAAAGTACAGCTCAGGCTTCCTGCTCAACAATGTTGTGAAGACCACTTATATCTGCAGTGAGATACCTTTTAAATAACACACCACTCATTACAGTTAAAACTGAAAAAGATTATTAAAGCTACAAAAAGGGAGACGTATCCTACCACAAGTAACGTTTTATTAAATGAATTTGGTTGCAGTAAGACTTCTTGCAACTGGTCTAAACAGCAGAAATATAAAAGAACCCACAGCATGCAACTGGGGGCAGCCATTTAACTCTGAAAGTTTGTCACAGATTTTCATGAAACTTTTATCAGAGGGATCGGGGATGGGAACAGGTGATGAGCCTTTGGGAAGAATCCGTCCAGCAGAACAGGAAATGCTAACTCTTCTTGAGAACTGTTTTCCCAACGTCAAAAGTTAAGGACGGATCCAAGTTGCATATAAATAGGAAAGTATCTTGTAAGGAAGGGACCCTTTGAAGGAATGCTCATTGGCGGTGGGCTTAATCATTCTTGAAACTAAGATATGATACTTGTTAACCACCTATTTTCTGATGACATTTCAGTGGGAATGAGGGCCTGGTTGTGGCTGGTTACTTCCTCTTGATGCATTGCGGTCTTCAGGAGGTTGGGCTCCTTAGGGAGGAGGAATTGGAAACATCCATATATCTGGAAAATGTATTTTGTGCCTCGAGACAGAGATGCACTCTTGAAAGGTCCTGAAATACAGGTTATTGTCAAACACTGTTCATCTCTGGAATCCTAATCAAAAGAGAAACATCTCTGAATAAACCAGCAGGTTTACATCTCCAGAAAAGACTCCAATTCTTCCTAGGACTAGGTGATTCAATCCCTTGTTAGTTACACTATGCTGATGGCATCAGGGCTTGTGGGAGACTTGTGGGTGGGTGCCGGTGGGTTGGGGGCAGCCGGGGATGAGGGCCTGGTTGTAACTGGTTACTTCCTCTTGATGCGTTGAGGTCTTCAGGAGGTTGGGCTCCTTGGGGAGGAGGAATTGGAAACATCCATATATCTGGAGAATGTATTTTGTGCCTCGAGACAGAGATGCACTCTTGAAAGGTCCTGAAATACAGGTTATTGTCAAACACTGTTCATCTCTGGAATCCTAATCAAAAGAGAAACATCTCTGAATAAATCAGCAGGTTTACATCTCCAGAAAAGACTCCAATTCTTCCTAGGACTAGGTGATTCAATCCCTTGTTAGTTACACTATGCTGATGGCATCAGGGCTTGTGGGAGACTTGTGGGTGGGTGCCGGTGAGTTGGGGGCAGCCGGGGATAAGGGCCTGGTTGTAGCTGGTTACTTCCTCTAATGCATTGAGGTCTTCAGGAAGTTGGGCTCCTTGGGGAGGAAGAAATGAGAAACATCCATATATCTGGAAAATGTATTTTGTGCCTCGAGACAGAGATGCACTCTTGAAAGGTCCTGAAATACAGGTTATTGTCAAACACTGTTCATCTCTGGAATCCTAATCAAAAGAGAAACATCTCTGAATAAACCAGCAGGTTTACATCTCCAGAAAAGACTCCAATTCTTCCTAGGACTAGGTGATTCAATCCCTTGTTAGTTACACTATGCTGATGGCATCAGGGCTTGTGGGAGACTTGCCGGTGGGTGCCGGTGGGTTGGGGGCAGCCGGGGATGAGGGCCTGGTTGTAACTGGTTACTTTCTCTTGATGCGTTGAGGTCTTCAGGAGGTTGGGCTCCTTGGGGAGGAGGAATTGGAAACATCCATATATCTGGAGAATGTATTTTGTGCCTCGAGACAGAGATGCACTCTTGAAAGGTCCTGAAATACAGGTTATTGTCAAACACTGTTCATCTCTGGAATCCTAATCAAAAGAGAAACATCTCTGAATAAACCAGCAGCTTTACATCTCCAGAAAAGACTCCAATTCTTCCTAGGACTAGGTGATTCAATCCCTTGTTAGTTACACTATGCTGATGGCATCAGGGCTTGTGGGAGACTTGTGGGTGGGTGCCGGTGAGTTGGGGGCAGCCGGGGATAAGGGCCTGGTTGTAGCTGGTTACTTCCTCTAATGCATTGAGGTCTTCAGGAAGTTGGGCTCCTTGGGGAGGAAGAAATGAGAAACATCCATATATCTGGAAAATGTATTTTGTGCCTCGAGACAGAGATGCACTCTTGAAAGGTCCTGAAATACAGGTTATTGTCAAACACTGTTCATCTCTGGAATCCTAATCAAAAGAGAAACATCTCTGAATAAACCAGCAGGTTTACATCTCCAGAAAAGACTCCAATTCTTCCTAGGACTAGGTGATTCAATCCCTTGTTAGTTACACTATGCTGATGGCATCAGGGCTTGTGGGAGACTTGTGGGTGGGTGCCGGTGGGTTGGGGGCAGCCGGGGATGAGGGCCTGGTTGTAACTGGTTACTTTCTCTTGATGCGTTGAGGTCTTCAGGAGGTTGGGCTCCTTGGGGAGGAGGAATTGGAAACATCCATATATCTGGAGAATGTATTTTGTGCCTCGAGACAGAGATGCACTCTTGAAAGGTCCTGAAATACAGGTTATTGTCAAACACTGTTCATCTCTGGAATCCTAATCAAAAGAGAAACATCTCTGAATAAACCAGCAGCTTTACATCTCCAGAAAAGACTCCAATTCTTCCTAGGACTAGGTGATTCAATCCCTTGTTAGTTACACTATCCTGATGGCATCAGGGCTTGTGGGAGACTTGTGGGTGGGTGCCGGCGAGTTGGGGGCAGCCGGGGATAAGGGCCTGGTTGTAGCTGGTTACTTCCTCTTAATGCATTGAGGTCTTCAGGAAGTTGGGCTCCTTGGGGAGGAAGAAATGAGAAACATCCATATATCTGGAAAATGTATTTTGTGCCTCGAGACAGAGATGCACTCTTGAAAGGTCCTGAAATACAGTTTATTGTCAAACACTGTTCATCTCTGGAATCCTAATCAAAAGAGAAACATCTCTGAATAAACCAGCAGCTTTACATCTCCAGAAAAGACTCCAATTCTTCCTAAGACTAGGTGATTCAATTTAATCACCTAATCTAAAACATCTAATTGCGCTCAGGCTCCATATACATGTTTAGTGCTTTGATGTTACTTCCTTTTGATGTTACGTCTGACTTTGATGTTCATCAGCTTTGATGTTTCCTTTGATACCAGTGACCGGACATTTTGGTGCCCAGATGATTGTCCTTCCTCTTAATCCACAGCCATTGACTTGCTTGCTCGGCAGCACTGTAGAGAGCCTTAATTGCCTGACGGTGGGTTTGGCCTCAGATTCCCATGTCCTTGAGCAGTTTGGTGGCTGATCTGCCCACGAAGCATCTGCAGCCCACCTCCACGGGGCAGACCCTCGCCTTCCAGCCCTGTCGTTCCGCTCTTGCGCTCTTCTGCGATGATTTGCTTATGTAAGGGAATCAGCACAAGCTTGTCTGAGCACTCTCTCTTATGAATAAAGGCTTCACAGAACAAACACACAGGAAACTTATTATCTAATCACTGCTCATCCAGGCTGGAGTCTAGACTTGAAACGACTCAGTCGATGTTCACTGAATTTGACTCAGGATGTTTCTTAATGATAGAATGGTTCTTTTCTGTGGTTAAAATGTTTTTTTGTTTTTTTAAATTAATAGGGCCTTACAAATAAAAACAGAATACGGTAATATGCAAAACTGTGTTAATGGTTTTAAGACGTATTCCCAAGCCCATGGAGCTTTCCACAACTTTTCCAGTCTTTCGTTGCCTCCTTGGACAGGGCTGGAGATGTAATTCGCATGGACAGCTCCCACCTGCCATGCCAGGTACTTTACGTGGTGCTTTCACAGGGTCAAAGGACAGGCAGCCCAGAGAAGGGATACAAAGTCCTTCCAGTCAATGCAGGTCCACTGGGTGGGCATCTCCAGGACTGGACTTGCTGCTGTGACATTCGGGCCCATGACCAAAGACAGCAGAACTAAATGATATCATTGGATTGATGGTCTATCTACCATACCGATAAAAAAATGGTGATCTCACAATGTTATAGAAAGTGAAAAAAAAAAAAATCCTAGCTCCTCTGCATTATCTGGATCCACTACAACATTTTATGGTTTCTTCCCAGTCACATGCCCAACCCTCCCACCAAGCATCAGGAAATTCTGTCATAAACAAACCAATGCAAAAACATTACCTTCTTGGTGGAGGTAATAATAAAAGAATTATATATCAGAATGTATTGTAAATATTAAAAGATTCAGATCGATACAAGTATTTCTGACATGCAGCTGCATTAAAATATTTGTGCAGCTACAAACACAATTTAAACCATTCATTTGGTGGTTTACACTGAATTCCATGTGAATAACATGCTAATTTAGCGGTATATTGGCCCTAGCACAGACTAATCCCCAGCACGCCTCCTCTATAAACCCCATCGCTCTCTTCCTAGTGGACATGCAGACACAAGCTTGTTCTCTGCCAAATCCTGTGACACATTCGACCAACTGGTGACATTTTGTTGCAGGCGGAATGGAGAAGACACACATGAGCAGCTCGTTGGAGAACAGCGAGCCCGATCACACGATGAAATATGGAGTGAAAACCTGCCTGCCTGCAAATGAATGGGCTCCAATTAATAAGCACGCAACTCAACCCGCTGCCTCTGCGGGTGTATTGTGTTTTCTGCGTTGTGATGTGCGACGCATTTACAACAACAAACGCACCCTCCCTCCTCCCATCACGAGACATGTGTTCACACCACTGCTGACACATGCAAAGCCGATTTAGAATCAGGTTTACCTGGCTGCGTTCTCTGCCGTCACCTTCGTCTCTGATTTAAATGGCTCTCCTCGTTCCTTCTCTGCTTTGCATTTCATTCCAGGTCGTCCATGTTCGCCGCTCGATGGATGGATGGATGGATAGAGAGAGGTGGAGGGGGATGAAGAGGAGGCGGAGGAGGAGGAGAGACGCCTTTGAAGTGAGGAAATATGGGTCCCTGTTCGCAACCCAGCTGCGTGGACTGGATTTATGTCGTTTCCAAGGCAGCGTCCGTCGACCTGACGGACGTCAAGCTACCGCCTGTCGTAAAGAGACAACACTTCCGATTAGCACTTCACAATAAAAGTCCCAGATTGAAGTTACTAAAACGTGAAAGATTTATTTATTGTTTCTTTTGTTGTCGAGATATTGAGATTCTTGCAGAAAGACGCTGTTTTATAAATTAGTTATTGTAATCATTCTGATGTCCTATGGATTGAATATGTTGAATGTTTACCTGTGTTGACTGAATCAAATTAACATTAAATATATTATAATTTGTGACATGTATGTTTGTTAAAATCTAACACTAATAAAGTTGAAAGCGTTTGTATTTTCAGATGTACTTCTCGTTAAGTGGCAACGCTTATGAATTAATGTTTGACCGGAAAAAAAAGTTTTAAAGTTTTACTGTTTACATGTAGCATGTTTTAAACTAGCCAAACTATATAGCATTAGCGGTAACGCTGCGTATAATTCTACAATGAGACGTGTCAAATAAGCTTACCGTCATTGTGTTCAGTCATACTGCGTTAAACTTACAAAATAGACCAATACTTACCAATAAAGGAAATTTATAGAGCGTGTTAACTTCTCGTATTTCTTGTGGTACCTCATGCTAGCTTGACGCAGCACAAGACGAACCAGGGATGCAGCAAATTGTCGGAACAGCGCATGCGTATCCGAGGCACTGCGGCTTTCGCCGATGATAGCCGAGAACACCACCCACTCCACAGAGAAGCATGAACAAACTGAGCCGAGGAGGCAGAGCTGCTGCGGGCCTGTAATACTACACTGATATGTAAACACATGATGTGGAGGCTAATGTTGATTCAACAAATTAATTGAAAGCGAAAAAAGATCATCGTGAGACACTGTTTATGCTCGCTAAATCGGCCAATTTAACTGGCTAAACAGAGACAGGCGTCACGTGATAGAATAAAAATATGCTTTATACACATTTCATCCAAATAGAGCGGGATCGTAAGGGTAGGCTACATTTCTATATACACTTCAACACATTTTTTTCTAACGTGCAGAAATATACGATAAATATGTTAAAGAAATGTCAAATAGTAGGCCTATAAGAAACTTTTAAAATAATAAAATTATTACATTTAAAAAATGTATTGCAAATATGCCTGCAAACCACATGTGAAAACGAGCAACATAACTATTTTAATACATCTATAAATGGAGATACGTTTTTATTTCAGATTACAGAGGCCACAAACATTATGCTATTGATGATGGTTTATAGTAAATACAGTAGTTTTGATTTGCACCGGCCTGATTTAAAGGCCAACCTTTCACATACAGTAGTCAACATTTTGGCCACACTTTCCTATTCACTAGAATGGGAAAATTTAGACTGGTGCTGTATATTTAACCAACCTAACCAGTTGATAACCCTATTAAATGTAGGTCTATACGTCTGGGGGAAGCAACAGCTACAATTTATTCCTTTAATAAAATAAATGCAAAGTGCTTTGTAGCCACTTGACATTCCCTCACAGACTCCTGTTATTCTGCAGTTTCACCACTAAGAAGCGCTGTTGCCTCGTGTTTCAAACAGAGCTCTCCTCCTGAGGGTCTGTCGCTGTCCATGGTGCTGATTTAATTGGTAAACAAACACTTTTACACTATTTGTAGTGAAACGTGACACGTGAAGACTTGTATCAATTTGTAATCAGAGTATTTTGCATAGAGACCCTACAATGAGTCACTAACTACAGCATGAAACTGCCTGTGTTTCTCGTTATCTGTAGTACTTGGTGTGACTTCCTGGAAATTGTAGGAAGCCACCCTGAGGCTGAATGTGATAATCACACCTGTTTGACAGGCGGTGTGAGGCTGCACAAGCACTACTTCATGACTATTACAGACCTCTATCCATCAGAAAAGCAGGGGAAATTATCTTACAAAGATCAGTAGCTGGATAGTGGATTATTTTCACCACATAGTCGACATGTAAGTATAGTGTGTAGCGTAAGCTTCCAAAATCATAGCAGAGATCCAGCAGGAATGTCAGACACCTTTTAAGGCTTTGTTATCTCACATATTTTATGTATTGCTGCACAGTTGCCCTTTGGGGGACAAATAAAGATGAAGTTGAGTCGAACTAGTGGCTACACTTCAAAATTCCCCTTGGACTTAAATTTCTAAACAAATCTGTAATGGAGCTCACCTCCACAAGAGCGTGGTGTCCTCTCCTGGTAGGAGGACTGCAGGCTCAGCTCTTCTTCACTCCTCTCCCTGAGGAACACCTCGAGCAGGCAGCGAATCGTGAACAGTGCATTGTGGGCCTGTAATGATCTGGATCACCACCAACATTTAATGGATTGTTCGTTCGACCTTACCCTATCTCTCTAAAACAAAGTCATCAAAATCTGTAAATTTTGGAGTAATCCTGCTAACAGCTAACAACAACATAACCTCCTTAGCAGAGGTAAAAATAATCACTTTGCCAGTAGTGCTCATAAGAGGAGGGTTTCCTGCAGGGCTCAATGAGTAGAGCATGACACCGAAACACAGCCGAGGCTAAGGGTTTAATTAGCTCCAAATTCAGCTCTTTTCATGACATTGTACAGCTGAATAAAAGCTCTCACTGAAAAGAAAAGAACATAATAGTAGAGCTGTCTGGGCAGCCAAAGCAGGGAGCAGTGAGATATACTGTTATTATCAAATTTCCCAAATTAGCAAGCTGTGTAGTTATTAGCCATCAAAAGGGAGGAATGCTAAGCAGAACAGTAACTTTTACCAGAAGTCCTACTGCAGCTGTGGAGGGTGATACTGCAATGGTCTGAGAGAAATGTTCAGCAAGAAGGGGAAAACATGAACCATAGGTTTATTGTACAAATGAGACAAGTATTGTCCACGTTTAATATTTTAATAAATAAATAGCAGCTTCACACAGAAATAAAAGAAAATATACATTGTGTGGATGATGTAATCTTTGTAGAAACATAAATGTATCGTAGACAAACATTTACAATCAAAATGGTATAAAAAAAAGAAAAAACAGCCACTGCATAACAGATAAAAAGATAGCTAACTCACGAGTGCAGGATCGTACAAGAGCAAGACAAACCAGGGCAGCTGATTTGCATCAGTGCAGATGAGCATCAGGTGCAAGAGTCATTGTTTAATGCAGAGAAGGTGCATTGGAAATGTTGGGTTTGTCAAAGTCTTGAACAACCTGCACCTCTGGCTATTCTCAGAGACGTCCAGTGACAGAATCACATGTTAGGGAAGGTAGATGAGACAGATTCAGGGTCAAAAGACAGTTCGGATCATATTTTCTTTATCCTGTAATTGTTATGAAGATGTTTGCTTACTTTTTTACATTACATTTTTTTGGTAAAATGTTGAAATTGATTGCTTTTTCTGTTTTCTGTCTCACTACCTTTCCCACTCACAGAAAGGTTCAATTATTGAGGTGAATAGTTTTGCATTTTGGGATTTTGCTTAATGCCTTTAGATCTGAGAGTTTGATCATTGATAATAAACTAATAATAGCTTAGCTTAGCTTAGCATAGAGATAGGGAACGTTGACACAGTTAGGCTCTGTCCAAATGTAAAGTAAAAGTAAGAACCCATCAGCACATCCACTAATGGTCACTGATTTACATGTTACATCTTTTTCTTGAATTTGTTCTAAACCCAAAGTGTTCAAATGAGAAGCTGTGATTATACAGATGTTAATATGTTGGACATCGTAAATAGTTCCAGCAAAAAAACGTCCCATAAAACCACAACTTGATGGTTTTTGTGCAGGCAACATAAATGAGATACAATGAGTTTTAGTTCAAATTTGAACAGAGCCATGCTAGCTATTACCCCTGTTTCCTGTGTTTATGCTAAGCTATGCTAGGCTGGGCTCCATATTGAGAGCAGGCAGACATGACAGTTGTATCATCTAACTTTAGGCAAGAAAGCAAATGAGTACATTTCCCAAAATAAGGAACTTTCATATATTTTATATAATATTCCATTAATCTGAAATGCAAATATAAAGTTCGACCATTTTCAGATGTGCTACATACTTTTTAGGTGTTTTTCTTCCACAAAGCATTACTGCCTGCTATCAGAAAAAAAAAGTCCTGAAGGAGGAAAAAGCCTCAGTTGTATTCAAATGAAACTCTGTCAATGAACGCCTCCAACTATTTCTACACACACCAGACCTGGATTGAATTAGTAGTTGAAATCCTTCCAGACACTTTCTCAGAGTGATTGCTTTTATGTATCTGGACAGCAAGCTGGACAGGATTGGCATCTGCAGATTCGATCCGCTGCGCCAGACACAATCGATAAAAACCCAGAAAAGTTACTGCATCAATCTCAGATAGCAATTTGAGCCAGGCCTGGTACACACAGGTACACAGGAAACATATAGTTATTACATTGCGACATACTGAGTCGGCTGGCCTGGCTGTAGCTCTTTGCCTTGCCCACACCTGGATGGATCAAACATTCAGCTCAGTTCAGAGAGTCCTCTCTTTTCTAGTGTTTTCTCTGGGTATTTTGCATTTCGATAAAGATGAGATGCCTGCGAGAATTGGAAGCCGTTTGCAATTTGCGTTTTGTTGATTGCTCTTTGCTCATCTGAGTCTTAAAGAGAGAAGAAAGAAACAAAACCCGAGTGAGGCAGAGAGGACCTTTTGAACATCACTTCAAACATGCACAATATTTGGAGGCCGAACCTTGTTGCTCTGGCTGGCCGACATTAGCTCATGTAGACCTCTCCTCGTGGAGAGAGAAGTGGTTTCAACGACCACTATGTATGTCTGTAGCATAAATAGTGAGTAAATTATACAGAGATGCATAGAATTAGAATGAAGGGCCTCCCAGTTCTTATGTTTCATTCTAATTATATGCAGAGGTGGCTGCAGACCTCATGCTCTGGATTTGATTGGTCCACTGCAGGCTGTGACCTTTGCTCTTTGACCTTGATGGGGGATTGTTGTTAAAACAGACTGTCCATTCAGATGTTTGATATTCTGACTGTGTCTGATGGGATTATTACCAAAATTAAATATTGATCATTGATGAAATAATGGCTAGGCTTGCAGGGAAGCTCAATAATGAACTCTCCTGCAATTTAGTATTGCACTTCCATAGAGTTAAGGGACTAAAAAGAGAGAAATTATACAAAGATGGGTTGAAATTGAAGTAGCAGATGTATTCTAACTTTTACTCTAAGGCAGGGGTTTCCTAAAGTGGGGGTCGCGGCCCACCCGGGGGGTTGAACTAAACCTACAAAGGAAATCACTAAATGATTCCAGTTTCAGCTAATTTCTCTGATATAATCTTTTCAGAGGTGAATTTGTTCATAAGAAATCTAAATTTGACATTGTTCCCTTTAACCCTTCTGTTGTGTTCTGGGTTTTTCTCTCTACAAAAAATGTAGTTAATATCATCTGTTTGTCACGAGGTTCCATGACTTTGTTCACAAATGGCATCTTAACACACAAAACAAATTTTGAGAATTTTCTATTCAATTTTGGGTGTTTTATTGAACTTGTGACAACTGCAACATTGTTTCAATGATTTTTACGACTTTCTCAGAGCTAAAACTGTTTTGAGGCCTTGCTCACAGTTCAACAAGTGATATGAGCTCAGGTCAATGAGGCCTACAGGCATTAATGTTCACAAGAAAAAAGTGATAGGCCTAATATATGTATTATTATCGATTTATCATCAATGGAAAAAACAATGGAGTGGTCATTTCTGTCCGGGAACACCAAACTAGTTAACAGGAAACGAACACAACAGGAGAGTTAGTCCACCCAACATGTAATCCTTGTCTAAGGCGGCATTTTGCAGATACTTCAGCTGATGGAGATGCAGCATGGAGGAGCTACGCCGCCTGTCAGATGTCGATAAAATGTGAGCGTGAAAGAGCTGTGACGGCTGATGACCTGTCTTGACTCAAGGGTATGTCTCTTGGCGTATTGACTTTCTGTCTTATTTATGAGACAGATGAAGTCTTAAGGTATTTGGACTTCGAATTGCACTCTGGGTCGTGGCGACTCGAGCCGAATAGATCGTAAAGCCGCCAGAGATCAACGAGACCGATTTAGTTTAGAGGTTGTGATCACCAGGCGGACATACTTATAACTCTCCATCATCAGAGCATACCTGTCACATCAGTGGCCTGATGGAACCTTTTTAAACCCAAAGCTTAAATTTAAGCTTAAATATTCCTTTTGTCCTCTGTGACTTTCAGCGCACCGCTTCAGCACATTTTGGCCTGTGACATCATGCAGCCGAGGGATTTTTGGAGTGAAAAAAATCCAACCTCTAATGACCGACATTGAATTTCCACATTTTTAAAACAGTGACTGATGGAAATGACGGAGAACTTCTCATTCACTGAGGCGCCCTTCGGAGATTATGCTCTGAATCTGAAACAGCCATAACATGCTACTATTCTGACGTCATCTGATGACAAGATATGTATATTAAATAGGCGTCTGCTGGCTAGATGTGTGGGATAAAATACCACTCAATTTTGCAGATGTGGGAAATATTCAATAAGACACAAATGTGCAATCTGTGACTGAAACCTGAAATCCTGGATTAGATTGCTTTTTGAAATTGATTTACAGCTGGAGGTGGAATCAGTAAGAGATTAATGTTTATTTCAGAAATGTAATTCGTCTATTTTGGAAAATTGCAGCTATCCAGGGAGCGTGGCTTAATCACAGCTGAGGAATATCTAGGAAAATGACTTTCATATTGTTTTAAGAGGCTGATTCAGTGATAAAAAATGATAAACTGATGAAAACAATAGCAAGCTGTAGCTGATAAAATCTATATATTCTGTTTTTATATTTTAAGAATGACATCTTAGGAACATTTGTGCACCCTTATTCAAAACTTTGTGTTCTATTTTTTCACATTTTTACTTGGTTACTATTACTAGAAGTTGGGACTTTAACTTTTTCCAAAGTGGTCGTATCGGTCAACAGGAGCAAGAGCCAGATGGCTGTGATGGACCAAAGGCCTGCGCCATGTTTTTAGCTCTTTTATCCCCTTGTTCAATCAAAGGGGAGAAGCTTCTCTGCGTCATCCGACCTCTAGATGGCACTGTGATTCCACCGGAGACAGGTGGTCGATGTACATTCCTTCATCTTGGTCCTCTCAGACAAACTTTTGACTGCAGCCTTGAGAAAGTTTTCTTCAGTAAAAAAAATCCAATTTCCGTCGGCTGAATAGTTTGATTATACATGCTGGAAAGGTTCATTCAGATATACTTTATGACTGTTGTCAAGCTTGAGCGGCACAAAAATAGATTTGGTTCGGTTTGCCTGGTGTGGAGGAGATCCACATGACCCAGAGCTCGTACTGCATTGACTCCGTGTGAAGGCTTGAAGTCGTACTTGGACCCCGTTTGACCTCAGTGGTCGGTGCTGGACTCTGTAACCTGCATCAGTGGGACTCTGCAGAGGGTCGCTTGACTTCATGGCAGGTTAAAAATTACTGTCTCTCATCATGTCCCTATCTGGGTCTCAGCTGGTACCTCAGTCCTCATGAAGTGCACCACATTTTGTGACGGCGGAACCCAGCAGGAAATGCGTTTATTCTCTATTTATGGTATGAAAACCAACAATGGCGCCTTTATCTTAGTATGATTTCTCTAACACATTGATGTAACTAGTGCGCTTCAGTGTGGGGATGCGGCTCCTCAACCGAGACCAGTCCTTCCGCCATGACAGCACCCACTCAGAGCCAATAAAAACCGCCGCGGGCTCCAGCATCCACTTGTTGAAGCATTGCTCTGCCCAGTGTATACAGATTATAGAGAAGACATAACACACAGTCACACACTGCTTGTGTGTTCTCTGGAGTTGGGGCTGTAGCTGATGAACGACAGCTCCTGCTCCACCTCGGTTTCTGGCTCCGTTTCTGAGAGCATCCCGATGTTGTGACATTCGGAGAGGCTCTGCGACACTATTCCGATCTGTGTCTCGTCATCTGTCATGTCCTCCGGATCCACCGTCAGTCTCCCGTTATCCCCCCGACCACCGTTGCGGCAGTTACTATTGCGGTCCATGCCTGCTTTCCCGTGACTTCCCATCAGAAGAGGGGTCATGGCGTGCGATGGACACGATGGGGGAACCAGGAGGGTTTTGCAACTCTGTCCGGCTGCGTTGGCCCCCATGTTGTACTGGCACCTGATGTAGCTGGAGAAAGCTCTCCTGTAGGTCTTATTGAAGAGGGTGTAGACCAGAGGGTTGACTCCGGAGGAGATGTAGCCCACCCAGACGAAAACGTTGAGGAGGTCGTTAAGCAGCGACTCGTTGCAGGAGCCCCGGCACAGGACAAAGGTGACGTTGGTGATAAAGAAGGGACACCACATGATGAGGAAGAGGAAGAAGACGATTCCCAGGACCTGGAGACAGAAAGAGAAGAGAACCAAAGTAAATAAGAGGCAGAAGGAACAGAAGCAGGGAGGGAGGAGTGTATGGGAAGGAATCAATTACGTACAAAGTGAGAAATATGAGGAAAAGTCATATTTTAAATGCTGCCTTTTGTAAAGAGGATAGGATAGGAGTTCATCCTTGAGTGAATACACCTTATGTAGACAAACTAATCAGCCCTTTGCAATGAAAAAAACTACATTTTCAGAGCAAATTATTACAGACAACACTTATTCATGCATAAACAGGGCTGATGGAGCAAAAACTGTTCAACTCTCCAGGAATCAGAGCTGGAATCTGACAGGAGGTTGCAGCCGATCACCCTCGCAGCACAGCTGATAATATGCTACAATCTGCTCTTTTCCCTGGCACTCGCAGCAGCACACCAGATGGTGATGGAGGAGGTGAGGATACACTCAACGATGGGGGTGTAGAAGTGCACCACGTTGGCAGGACGGTTTTCGGCTGCCGCGGGAAGTACATACTCTGTTGAGCTTTATTGGTGATGGAGCTGATGTTCTGCGGTCTTGTTCCAGCCAGGAAGCAGAAGGACTCTACAGCGTCAGGTGGAAACAGGATGACTATTTAGTCTGGTCATGAGCAGGCGGAACACTAAAAGCCTTGCGACAGACACCAAGTGGAACCAGAATGAACATGATGAGCACTGAATCAGAAATAAGACGTTCTTCAAAATGAAGAACGGATTTGTATTCCTTACTGGATCTCTGCAATATTTCAGCTGACTAGAATTTCCCCAAATGGATCACCAAAATAGAGTCTTTCCTTTGGATACATGGCCTTTTAAAGATACGATACTTTAATGTACAGGACTTAATTTGTCTATTGTTGCATTAATTGCATTAATTAAAATCCACTTAAAAATATAATCCAATCTCTCTCCGTGCTGATTAGAATGTCCTACTCCATTAAAATCAAGCTGCAAAGGATTGAAGTTTTTATGATGCATCGTTGAAAAAAAGACTTCTAAAAACTTTTTCACCCCCTTTAATGAATGGGGAAAATCTGAAGCAGCTTACAAAACCAGTAGCCTCATTCTCTGCAGATCTGTTGTGAAGAGTTTCTATGGCTCTAATTTGGACAACGGAATGTCCCCTTTGGCATTCCACACATCTTCAAGATCTTGAAATCCATCTGCAAGCCAAAGGAGAGCTGCAAATTTTTATAGATTGGCTGGAATTCTCCTCTGCTTCTGTAATAAGTGGTATTTGATCAATATTTGCCAATTTCTTCTCTGCATTTTTAGCCAGACTATTAATTTCCTCCTTAATATCCATGATTTTAAATAGATGAAGAATACCACTCTAATTTGATTATCATCCTCATCCACAGAGCTTCATTGGGTCGATCTGAATCATTTCAATTGGCTCTGTTACCTGAAAAAGCTATTTAATAGTAATTTGCTTTCATGCAAGCACTTTAAGCGGTGACATTCATTGTTAGCCTTTTATCTTGCTCCTGTCTTTTCTCTCTCTTCCTCTCGTTCATTCATGCTGCCATTATGTGAGCCCTCCTCCTCCCTGTCACCGCTCAGCCTTCGCAGATGCACCAACTTCATCATTTCATCATCTTCATCAGTCTCAGTCGGGCCACCACCACCATCAGTGTCTGGAATCAAAGGGCATCTACTCTAAGCAGCAGCAAGATATATATCCTCCGTATCTATCTTGCTGCTGCTTAGAGTAGATGCCCTTCGATTGCAATCTCCCTGAAGAGTCGAAGCATCAAAAACTTTCTGACCGACTAATTATCACATATCATCTGCTGTAATAAACAACGACCTTTACTTAATTCTCTTGTCTTGTCTTTGAATTTATTATCGCAGGTCTTTGGTCAAGCAAAAGCAGAAAGTGGGGGGGGGGGATATATCATATATGAGGGTTTAATTCATTTAATTATACTTCAAAATGACAGATTGTTTTGTCATTCATTGTAAAAATGAAAACACGTTTGGGTGACCCTTTAATGTCAGCTACAAATTTTGGCCTCCATTCAAGGCCCGTATGAAGTGATCGTTTGATCTGACAATTGATTTTAATTCAAACTGATCTGATGTCGGAAAGAAGCATCTGCAGCTTCAAACATCATCACCTGTAACTGATCTCTGATCTGCTGCCAACAGGCTGAGCAGGATCAACAGCTTCTTCTCGAGGAGGATTCATCACATACCAAATTCCATATGAAAAATGCTGGTTTTTACATTCTCCCTACCAAAAAAAAAAAAACACACATCAAAATAAAGAAATACATTCAATGGTGGATTTTTGGAAACAGCAGAAAGAAGCTTTCAATTTGGCATGAATATTTTTCATAAATGTAAACAACCACGGTGTAAAATACACAGGAAATGTGACATGATTAGACACAAACAGCAGAATAACACTACTTTGTCCGAATGCTCTCGCTTTTCATTTCCTCTTCTAAAAATGTGACTGACTCCATCTGGTCAAAACAGCTCCAGTTCCAAAACGTATTATAGACAGTCACATTAAGAGCAACACGCTCTTCTTTCTTTTCACAACAGTTTCTATAACAACAACCAACATTCAAAAAGTGAGTAAGTGTTTGCATGTGACGCATTTCCTCATAAAAGACTCCTAAGATGAATCAGGCCTGCTGAAAATGCACTCACAAAGACAGCTACCTTCTCTCGTCCGGTTTTCAGCATCTGTTGTAACTATGGCAACCACAGACGCGTTCAGCTTTGGTTAAAAGTTGCACCTCTAACCACACCCACCAATGGCGAGGCCAGACATTAAACCTGTGGAGAAAATTTCTGCTGCTATTAAGTTGTTCCTCTGTGTAAAACTCAAAATCAATCATTTAAAGTACTGTTTGATAAAAGAATATATAAAGACGTGTACTAATTTGAAAGAGCACTCAGTGCCATGCTTTGGCTAATTTGATACATTTACGTAATGAGGTTCAACACTCAGCCCTTCCTCTGAGTGCATTTACGTGTTTATCTCCCAGCTGTAAAATTACAGGTCTGTGAGCTTTGGAACAAGTACACCTTAAATCACCTGACAAGCACTCAGCTCCACTCTTCAGTCTCACCTTGGAGGCCCGCTTCTCATTCTTTATGGCCTGCATCATCCCCCGTCGCCCATGGCAACCAGACGCATCGCTCCGTGATGGCCCCGCAGCTGGAGAACTGAGCTGAGACGCCACTTCAGAGCTGGGAATGATGCTTATGCTGTCTGCCGTGGAGGCGCTGAGCAGTATGCTGGGCTCCGCTCCTTTCAGGTAGCTCAAGGTGTTTCGTCTGCTCTGAGGAGGCTTTAACTCTGCGGGAGGGACCAAACAGGGTGGTTTATGTTTGAACTGATAGGCCTAAAACATTTTGAGTGTAAATCTAATATTCTGCTTTTTTTGGTAAACTTAATTAGCTGGATGTGATTTGCCTTTTATCACCACGACTCGTTTCAACTTGGCTTCCAGGAGAACTTCTGCAAATTTCCCCCAGTACAGTACAACCAGAGAAAGGCATGTCAGTGTCTGTTAACAAAGCTGCTGACATTTTGTAGGTAGGAGGATATATGGAAAGGTTAACCGTGAGGAGAATGTAATATTTACAATTTTCTCTGTTCGTGGTGTTCAGAGGATAAGGTGAAGATGGGTAAAGCTTGTCATGAAAATTCATCTCCATTGGACAAACGGAGGCTCAGGCCTTCCATCTGCTAGCCATAGATGCTATCTGATCAACACCACAACCATGATGCTGCAGCTGAATTAGCTGATATGTACCCTGAGTTTTGCTTTCTTGCCTCATCCACAACTCAGATCACTGTAAGAGATCAGATATGTTTGGTTGGCCCTGCTCCCACTTAGTTCTTGTTTACCCAGCTTGGCCAGATGCTTCAGTCAAAGGTTACTTATAGTGAAGAAAAAGATCCTGTTTTCAAATAGCTTAGCATAACTTAAATAATGCAAGTTCAAACCAACTTCATCCTTTGGTCACACATGGGACTTGAACCCTAGACTTCCTGGATTTTTACCTGCGCCAAGGAGGTTATGCATTTGGTTGCATTGGTTTGTTGGTCTGTCTGTTAGCAGGATTACTCATAAAATTATGAACTGATTTTGATGGAACGTCTTGGAGAGGTAGGGTATGGCCCAAGGACAAATCCATTAGATTTTGGTGGCAATCCGGATCATCATCAGGATCCATAATTTAAAAAAAAAGATTCTGTGCCATTATTTGTGTAGATTCTCATTCATCCAGGTCATGGTAATCCTTGAAGGTTGAATCTGAAGAAGCTGGACTTCTGTTTAGGGCTTGAACACCTTTCACCTCTCATCCAAGAGGCTTCATGTGTCCTTTTCTTTTTTCCTCCCTCCCCCCAATTTCCCGTCTGTCTCTCACCCCCATCTGTGTGTGCGTTTGCTTGGGCGCGGCTCACTGGTCCATTCTCCAGCCCACTCCCGCCTCCTCCTTTCCTGCTCACCTGCATGCAATCATGTCATCAGCTACACCTGCTCCTCACAGTACTTAAGCCCTGGTCTTCCACTCGGCGTCCATTAAACCCAGTGATCTGTGCATCTCCCTGCTGCTTCTGGAGAACTGTTTGTACTCCATGAGTTGTTTGCTCAAGTTTTGAAGATTACCACCTGCCTGTCTGCTCTCAGCCCAGTCATCTTTACTCATCACTCCTTTGTACTTTGTATTACTCTGCCAGATTCCAGTAAACCTGTGTTTGAACTGTTCATCTGTCTCCGTGTCTGTGAGTTCTGCATTTTTTGGGTGATATTATTCTGAAAAAAACACATGACAGTTGGGCTGTGGTGGAAAAATGAAACAATGCTTGGATCACATTTTTATTCCACTCATTCCAAGTGTCAAAAACAGCAAAGCCATCGGTTTGTTTTGTGCTTATTTGGGGATTTTTAAAGCTTGTAGTTGGATTTGAATTTCCAGAATGGGGAAAAGGATAAACACTAACATGAGCCACAACAGAAGTGTTATATGGTTGATTTCTTTGTTACCAGTGAAAAGGTAAAACAGTTTTTACCTTGTGAGTCTGAAGTGGTGAGTGTGTTGATCTGAGGGATGTGGAAGGTGGTGGATGGAGGCTGTAATGTGTTTGTCATTGCTGGTGTGTGCAAAGGCTGCTGGGAGGAAGTCTTTGCCTCGTACAGGAAGACAGTTGCCTGCCTCTGGAGCACCTGGGGAGGAGAGAGAGGGAGGATAAGACAGAAACGGGAGGGAAGGAGGAGGTGTAAATGGAACAAGACAAAAGGTGAATTGTTTGGAAGGCACACACGGATCCGACTACCTGTATGGTGAGGCAGTATGTCACCACCATGATGACCAATGGGATGAAAAAGGCCACGAAGGAGCCAATCAGCATGAAGCGCTCCTCGTTGAGGACGCAGCTGCCGTTGACGAAGACCTTGTCCTCGTTGTGGAGGCCGATCACTGGGATTGGCATCGACACACCTGCAGAGAGAGAGAGGAAGTGTTTTCTGGTGTTATGCATCATTTTGAGTCCAGAGCGTTTTCTAATCATTCCAAACAAACTGATGTTGCTCATGGTGACGCAAAAGCATCATCGTGTTTGTAATACAGAATATTCTTGTCTTGTATCTCAGTAAGTGGATGATAAAAACCAGGCATCATCCTGTATATAATGAAAATAAAGCACTGAAAGAGCATAATAGTAGGGGAAAAGGGTGTATTATCATGGGACAGTAATGGGCACGGTAGAAGGCACTCAAAATAATGAGGTTGTATGAGGTGAACAATCTCTCAAAGTTCTTCTGTTGCACCTCATTCCCACATCTCTCCTCTCACTTCTAGTCACATCTCCAAAATAAAAGCAAAAATACATACATGAATTGCAGAAATTGGAGAGTAAAGTTTAGGGTGGTCATTTAAAGGCATTATGAAGAAAAACAAAACATGAGGTAATGTTGTTATGGTTTTTTTGGTTTTGTGTGTCCTGTTTTATTCTGAAAGTTTTTTTCTCCAAGTCATGTCTTTTACTTTTCACCACCTGTTCCCAATCCTGTCTCCTCTCTCTGTATTTAGACCTCATCTCTGATTTGTTAGTTTGATCCGGACTAAATTTGCAGGTGTGAAACCATCCCAGGACCAAGGTCTGGATCAAAGAGTTTGGAGTTTTGGTTTTGATAATTTCTTGAACTAGTTGGACTTTATTTTTCTTGTTTTGTTTGTCTCGTTTTATTTTCTTGTTAATGGACTTTTGAGTTTCTACCCAAACTTTTCTCTGCAGCCTGTAAGTTTTGATTTTTGTATTTTTTGAATTACTGAACTGTATTTCCATGTCTCTGGTCTGGTGACTGCACCTGGGTCCTCAACCACTATTATATGGCTGAAACATGACAGTAGATGGTTAACACTTGATGGTTAAAGTACTTTAAACAGATCACAGAGGGTGGACTAAGTGACTTAGTCTCGCTGCTAAATCATTCATGACCAAACCAAAAACACATTTTGAGCTTTTCAAACATCACAAAACTTTGGGCAGGCTTGTTGTACTGGAAAGACACAATCTTTTATAATAATGAAAGAAAATAATCATACAGAACACATATTGGGTGGAAAGGAGAGCTACACCTGCTAGAAGCATATGCTATTAGAGCTGTATAGTTGCTTTGGTGCTGTTAGAGGACATATACCAATAGAAGGCTGAGGTGAGAACAAGTCTTTTGAGGCTCAGCTGATTTCCTGACCTGCGTCTGATCTCAAAGAGCTTTTCTGTTAAAAGCGTCCGCTGACCTTGGATCAGTGTTTCACAGACAACATGGTACATTTTGGCCTTCTACAAACTGTGTCCTATTAACACTGTGGGCTGGCATAATTCGTTTAAGTCCAATGTACAGCATTTTCTCCTGCCCTGCACCAGGTCAAAACACAAATTGCAGCAGAGGCAGCTTCCTTAATGCAATTATTGCTATCAGCTGCACACACAGCGGCCATAAAGATGAATTTGTTTGCATTAATTGTAGACTGTCCAGTGGTCTGGGTCGAGTCATAATCTATTCGTACTGTTTTTGAGGACACTGCTGATTCATCCAAACTAAAAAGAAAACATCTAGACAAAGTTTAAGTTTGAGTGATCTGAGCTTTGAGATCTCTCTCTAAGATTTATGCTTCCACAGCAGAGAGGAATTATATTAAACAAGTCAACAGCAATAATTCTGCAGAATGAACCATTTTCATGGGGACTATTTCTTCTCTGGTTCCTTGTCCAAACTCTTGTTGCAGTTGATTTAATTTGTTTGAGTTTTCCTGTAACTTGGTGGGAGTGTTGGGAATATGTCAGGGACGAACTGAATACATTTTGGAGTGGATCCTGATAAAGGGGCAGATCCAGGATTTTTTTCCCCCACTCTCTTTTAAAATTGACCGGGAACAACAAGAAACAAACACAACAGGAGGGTTAACATTTCCATCTATTACACCTAAACTACCACATGGATTTTGATGAAACTCGGTAAAAGGCTTGGGCATGTATTAAGAAGAACCCAGGACATTTTGGAATTGATTTGAGGGGAGAAAAAAAAGGGACGGATTCAGGAATTTTCTACTTTTTTTTGACCATTTTTTGTCAATTGCACATAAACTAGTTGATAGATCACCATGAAACTGGGTGGAAGGGTGGGACATGTACCAAGGAAGAAATCTAGAAAAAGGATTGTGAGATGCTGGAGATATGTGACGTCTTATTAGACGTGGGAACAGGAAGGTGGATGCTGGGAAGGTGGATGTCTGGACTGCCTCGCTTGGTCTGCTACCATTATGACACCAATATTTGTACGTCTGCACATTTTCATTTCATGCAGGTTCAATTTGCACATAGAAGAGTGGAGTAATGGCAGTGGCTGAGGTATCGAATCTCCTGAGTGCCCTTCTAGTTTACAATGTATTTTTTGGCAGTCGCAGACTAGCCGTACTTCACACTGTGCTGATTAAACTCAGCAGATTTCAGTCCCTCGGGTGTGAACAGTTATCTTCTGAAGCCAAAGCGACTCGTCCAATAAGAGTGGACAATTGACACAATTATTAAAGAACAAGCAGAGGAAGAACTGGAAAATCATCAAGGGATGAGCTGCTCCGAAAAGGTTTCCCTCATGAGCACACCTCCTTGAACCAAAAGAACAGACACCATTGAATGCAGCGTGAGGCATCAGGTGTACGCTTTGGGAGCAGAGGAAATGTCTTGGCATCCTCATGCTTCACAGCTCATAGAAAAGTACAGGGGGAATTTCAAAGACGATAAGATGAGAAGAAGAGTTAGAGAGAGGGGGAAATTTTTTTTTTATTGGCTACTTTAGGCAAAGTAAAAAGTTATAGAGATGGAAAACTGAAGCAAAAAGCGACAAAGAAAAGTTGTCGCACTAAGCGTGCGAAGACCCTATTGTTCTGCAAGGAATTATTATTATTTTTCTGCCAAATGAATTGCCTTTTTGGGGACTTGCCCATACTCAAAGACTCATGAAAGTTGGCTGAAACATCAGTTGTGGTGAAAATTTCAGTGTGATATGGTGATTGGAAATGGGCGTGGCAAAATGGATCGCTGGCACCCCCTAAAGTGCAGCCCCCACCTCCAGTTTAACGTACATGTATGAAACTCCGTACACTTATGTAACTGACCGAGATCGACAAAAACGTCTCTTGGAGAAATGCTTTCAAACAAACAGGAAGTCGGCCATTTTGATTTTTGAGGCCATTTTTTGCCATTTTTAGAAAATCATACACTTTGTATTTTAACGAACTCCTAGAGATTTTACCCGATCGACTTCAAATTTGGCCAATACTACCTAAACCCCATGACAAAATAAGGTAAATCACAATCCCTCCGTCAGTGTCCATAATGCATGCAGATACAGAGCCTTGCATTTATCCAGCTGTGCAGTAGTGAGGCCAAAGTTGGCGCACGCCCCGACGGGCACACGCCCCGAGGAGCACCGGGGTGCGAGGGCCCGTTCAACGCTGCTTGCAGGTTTAATTATGATTGTTACTTTATCACAATCAACATTAATTATGGGAACAATAAACTATAGGATTATGTTTAAATATGCAAATACGATGTAACCACAGTGTGAAATAAAGTCATATTTAAATGTTAACATTTCAACGGTAAGCAGGGCCGAAATGTAAAAATACAGAACAAACTCCGGGACTACCTAATGTTCTTGGAGTTAAATATATACAGTATAAGTTTTATGATGTAAACTGTCGTACTTCACCTATAGGTCCTGATGGATTTTCAAACAGTGTTACTGCACCAGGGAGAATGGTTGATGGGATCTTCTGTCTGATGTTGTGTTGCTAATCCTTCAGCATTGATCACTGTAAGCCCTCTCAGACCTCAATCACAGCTAAATATAATGGTGCACGATCCTTCAGAGGGTTCAAGGATATAACAACGGGAAGGCAGGGGATTTCAAAAGCAGCCGGTCGTGAAGGGCAGCGCAGGGAGACGGGAGGATGTAAAACTCCCCCTAGTGTCTGGAGCCGTCAATCAACTTGATCTGTTGGTGCTTTTTATCTTAGTTTTTTAAAAAAAATCTTTCACAGCGAAATAACTTCCTTTCTTTCGTTTAATCCCAAGACTTTGTTGTCGTTACTTCCCTTTGTTTCGTCACTGATAACACAGACATATGTTACATTCCTGTACATTTACTAAACACGGTCAACAGAGTACATGTGATCTTGAGGAGATACAGAAGGTAGTTTATATATTTGTTGGGAGCTGCAGGGAAATTTGCAGGTTAGGGAACGTACACAAATTATTCCAGGGGAGGTCAGAAGATGGGGAGGATTGTTTATTGAGATGGACGATATGTTCTGAGTCAAGCTTACGGTCAAAATAAAATATTAAATAATGTAGAGGATGTCTTAAAATCTTATAATCTGATATAGATTTAATCCCCTCCCCCTCTCAGTAAGTTTCATTCCTTCCCCCAGCAGCTCAAACACCAACACTTTGACAGTTTCACTCCCTCAGCTCCACAAAAGACTTTTATTTTGGCAAATTTCATTCAATCTATTGGTACTGTGTTTATTTATTTATCTATTTTACTTTGCAATTAATTAACTTGGGAGGTTTTCTTGGTGTTTAGCCCTGACAGGAAAGCCCTCACAGACCTCAATCATCGTCAAATGTTGTGTTGCAGAACCTCATGAGGGGGTCAAGGAAAGACGTGATCTCTGGAGAAGCATATGTGTGATGTAAACAAAATGAGTGAAGTAGTTGCTATAGTGACTGACCAACTATGACAACAAATAATGTTACCCTGTTCACATTCCTGCATATTTTATCATTATATATAATTTTAGGTCAGTGATATCCTGAATATAGGATGTGCTTTCATTTTGAAAGAACATTTACATTGTGTTTACTACATACAGAAACAATCTGACCCCGATGCACTAATGTAATGACTAAGATAATGACTTACTGCTCAGATAATCTGTGTGTGTGTGTGTGTGTGTGTGTGTGTGTGTGTGTGTGTGTGTGTGTGTGTGTGTGTGTGTGTGTGTGTGTGTGTGTGTGTGTGTGTGTGTGTTTAGGTTTAGACAGGGAACAACCCTCCTGGGCCTTAAAGGGCACAGAGTAACATCATCAGAAGCCGGAGGTCAGAAAGACGGAGGATGGAAAAGAAAAAGTTTTAAAAGTCATCTGATCCCTCAACACTTTCTTCAGATGGAGGCACGACTCATCCTCACACACACACACACACATACACACAAATGATTACCCCAGGCTATTATATAGATGAAAAGATTGCTCTAATAAGTAGAGATATGGAAGGAAAGGCAATTTTCCTCCCATCTGCTGATGAAGATCATGTGATGTAATTGAAAGCTCCAGAGCAGCTACTTATTAGACCTTGCAGTGAGATTGGGATATTTAAACTTTTCTTCTTTTTTTTTTTATAGTTAAACCTGGAAGAAAAAAATAAAAACCATCTACATACCAAAAATAAGACTTGAGCCTCATAAATCTGGTGTTTGTCTCATTTAATAAGTTGACCTCAGCTGCACGGCTGCCTAGAAATCTGATGAAGGAGGCAGCATGGAAGTAAATGAGGTCATCAGTACCTCTAAAATCAATAGGCTTCTTCCTCTTGACAGCAGGAAAGTGATTGGAACGTTCATGCAAATCTGGCCATTATTGATGTAGCATAATCTTATTTATTACCCTTGCGGCTAGAATTTATTTTACTCCATATAAATCCAAATAGTCTCCGTCTCTGTGTGAAACACGGACGCTAGGAGGGAAAGTCGTGTGTAATTCTGACCTATAGATATGGTCCAGACGGCGGCGATCTTCATCATGGCTTTGGTTCTGGAGTTGAAGCGGCTGTGCTCTATGGGGTTGCGGATGGCGACGTATCGGTCCAGCGAGATGGCGCAGAGGTGCATGATGGAGGCGGTGGAGAACAGCACGTCCAAGTAGATCCAGATTGGACACAGGGCGCTGGGGAGGGGCCAGGCGTAGTCTAGAGGACGGAGACATAAAAGGACGGTGAGGGAAAAAAAGGTGGAGGTTGGAACCTGAAGAGAGCAAGACACAAAAGTGATGCTACACAGATCAGATGCCAGCCATAATATGAATCAGTCATGGAGCCGGAGGTAATATGTCACAATTTATTCACTTCAATGATTGTTATGCAGAAGAAAATATGATTTGCTGACATTTTTTTTTCTTGACTGCTGCTCTTTACACACAGTTGTCTCGGAGAGCATTGGTGTAATAATGCTCAATCTGCTCTGAGGGCCTGGCTGTGTGGATGTCATCAGGGTCGCTGGAGTATGAAGGCTTAAGATGCAGCATGCAGAGGTTGACTAAGCTTTAATTAGAGCACACCAAAGCTCCAGGCACAGTTCTAGGCACTTTGCATGCAACAAATTTCCCGGGAGGACTCTGGTTGAGGCAGCAGTTTGATCACGGCATGTACATGGTTTACAAATATTACCCTGATTATTATGATTAGGATAATTAGATGTGTTTGCAGTTAGTCGGAGGGTAGAGATTAGATAATGCCGCTGTCAATTCTATATTTTGCTGTATTAACAACATGGATGCATGGAAAATGAAATAAAGCTTTGCTGTGTGTTTGTGTGTGAAGTGAGTGGTTAAATCTCCTTCCAGTGGAGAAAACGTGATGCAGTGCCTTAAAAGATGTCTTTCATGCTAGAAAACTTTCTCAGTTCCCCCGCCCAGCTGATATCCATACACCAGTATATACTAACAGTGACAAACTGTTTTAGCAGTGATGCTCCGTTGATTCCAGAGGCTGGACTTCACTGTTTCCCTCAACAGGGGGGGAGAAATGACACCCAGTGACAGCGGGACACCAGGCAGAGCAGGTCATGAATCAGGATCATGGCTCACTGCTCTGCAGGGTGACCAATCTGGGTCATGGGTGATGTAATGTGTCTCTGTTATCGCAGCAGTGGACAAGTGTACCACCTGGGATGCTGACACAGCGAAAACAGAAATACAGCAGGGAGCTAATTGGCGGAGAGGAAATTAAATAATTGGATAAACTTGTCCTTAACCTGTGGTAAATTTAGCTTGATTTGGGATACGGGCTGCTTAGTAAGACAAAAGTGATTTGCTGTTACCATTAGGAAAGGCACACTGGGGAAAAAAACATATTAAAAAAATGTAGCTGTTAAAGAGATCATAGAAGAAAGTCACAAACTCAAGAAAAACAACTTTCTTTCCATATAACTGGTCACTTATATGGTCAAAAGCAGCAGTGAAAAGGTCACAATGTAAAGAAAACCGTCTAAAACTGATGATTTGCTTTGAAGAGATTTATGTTCCCTTGAGGTTGGTCTGTCTGGAATAACAAGAAAAGGTAATATTACAACCGAGGAACATAATTTAAAACTGATCATACTCCTGTTCCTCCTTTATTCTTGTTTATTACCTCCATCTTGGTTGGTTTTATTGCAGGATTATTCAAAAACTAATGCACAGGCCAGCTAAACAGAAATGTGCAGGATTGTTTGGCCTTGACGGAGACAAGACTGAGTGAACCAAATTACTGAGTGTAATTGTCATCTCCACCTGTCTCAGCTTTTTAAAGAGGGCATACATCACAGAGCCTGTTGTCTCTCTACGCCTGCATCTACATGATCAGTCATAGAGAAGAAGACCTGAAAGTCCTTAATTTCATCCGTGACTTGCAGGAAAAGCAGAATGTATGTGACGCACGTGGAATGAATCACGTCCTTGTTTGTGTGTTTGTGTTGAGTGGGAGTCGGCTTATGCAACTTTTCAGCGGTCAAACACTTATTAGGGTCACCGTATGACACACACACACACACACACACACACACACACACACACACACACACACACACACACACACACACACACACACAAGGTGTTACTCAGCTAGCTTGTGGGTGTGCTGCCAGCTGAGTGTAACTCATTGATAGACTGAAGTCTGTTCCACTTAAACACGGCTTACACAATACTCACAATGAAAAAAAAACAGCATTGGGGCCTTTAATGCTGTTTAATGCTGTTTAATTATGCTTAAATTTCCCCACTGTGGGACTAATAAAGGGATATCTTATCTTATCTTATCTTTAATAGGTGCTTGTTGGGGGAGGGGAGGCATGATGTAGGGAGATTATAGACATATAAACGTATCAGTTATGATAGGTTAGGATTTATTGATGGGAGTTTGTATTTCAGCATGGAAGTAATACTGGCCTCCAAGATGGAAAAGGTTTTCTCAGGTCGAGGTTTGACTGAGAGCAGCTGATATAAACAGGCTCAGGTGTAGAAAAAAGAAGTTGAGAAAGTTTTTGAATTTTTTTTTAATGTTATTTAAGTAAGGGATCTAAATACTTCTTCAAACTGTATAAAAAGTCTATAAAAAGAGTAAATGTACAGCATCCATTACAGATACGCAGATTGAGGGAACCCTTAGAGGAACCTTCTGTCATCTGGATTATGGAGGATTATAAATATCTTGCATTTTAGAGTTTATTTATACTACAGACACAGTGCCTAATATACATGTTTTGTTTAAAATGTGTCATCTGTTCAGTCTGGTACCATTGTGTCCTCAAATAGATTCTATCGGAGGATTAAGTGTATTTTCTTGTATTTTATATTACAGATTGTGAAAAGCAGCTGTTCATCATACATTCATTAAAGCAGGCACATTTCATATTAATCCTCGATCAGGAAAGTAGACATCCTGTATCAGTGTGTGTGTGTGTGTGTATTTGTACATGTGTATTGTGTCAGTAAATGTGTGTATGTTTGCTATTGGGGCTCCGTACAGAGAGAAGGCCTTCAGCGAGGAACTTTGATTGAGTTGCCCTTGAAGGTCATATACTTTTAAGATGTGTTTCCTGTGTGTGTGTGTGTGTGTGTGTGTGTGTGTGTGTGTGTGTGTGTGTGAGTGTGTGTGAGTGTGTGTGTGTGAGTGTGTGTGTGAGTGTGTGTGTGTGTATGTGAGATCTCCTGACAACACAATTTAGTCCATAAGATCTTATCTCTCTCCACTGCCTCTTTTCCATCTTATTTTCTTTATCACTGCTCCATCCTGCCCTCTATCTTCTGATATGATCTGATTTTTAACACCTCATATATAACGTATGTATAATTTAAAAAAAAATCTGATATTTGTTTGTACGCTTACTTTACATTTGGAGGTAAAGTTTGAGGTGAGCCATAGTGTGTAGTGCCGTTTTTATTTATGTTTATCTGTTTAATTATCATGTCTGTTTTATAACAAAAAAAAGAAGCAATATATGAAGAGAAGCCAAACGAATTTGAATTACATTAATCTGAAATGAACATCTTTATTTATGACCATGTTCACACTTTGAATGAATGGAAGACATCAGACACAGAACAGTGTGGAACCCTTGTCACCCTTGAAGGACCCAGGGAGCAAATGGGCGTTCAGTATTTTGCTCAAGGATACCTCAACATGTAGACTAGAGATATATAAAGAAGAGCGCCCAACATGGGGCTCGAACCCACGACCCTGAGATTAAGAGTCTCATGCTCTACCGACTGAGCTAGCCGGGCTGAGGTCACCTGGATTTGTGACATTAGACAAACATGATTCGAATAACCTTTGTCCAAAGAACACTGCATTCATAAGTTTGTATGTTTTTATTGTAAATTGCCAGCCTATGTGTGTTTGTGTGTGTGTGTGTATGTGTGTGTTGGTTATTTTGGAAGCTCAGACCTCAGTTAATCATCAGTCTGCCAATCCCTATAAAGAAGTTCAAACAGACTGGCCTAAAGCTGTGTGTGTGGTGACAGAAGATACTTTGTGTGTGTTGTTTTTGTTTTGTTTTTGTCTTTATGGGGTCTCACAATAGGAGCCTACTCACAATGTGGGGTCTGACGACTTTGAGGGGACCAAAATGTTGGACCCCCATAATGTAAAGCATTAAATATTAGTATTAAGACTGAGGTTTGTCTCCCTCTCGCTTGCTCTTTGTGTGTGTGTGTGTGTGTGTGTGTGTGTGTGTGTGTGTGTGTGTATGTGTAGTTAAAAAGTTGCACAATTACCATACACATCATTAGTCATCATCATAATCATTGTCATCATCATCATCACTGTATAGTGAATGACTCCTTGTCGATGTAAATCATGTAAGAACATTTTGTAACCTGCCTCCGTGTGTATGTGTAGCCTTGTTTCTATGTGTTTATGGGGTCCCAAAACTGCCCCCCACTGGTATTATCGGGTCTGACAACTTTGTTGGAACCAAAATGCTGGACTTGATAATTTAGAACATTAAATATTTGAAAGTTGGTAATTATGGTTATGGTAAGTCTTTCTTTCTCTGTGTGTGTGTGTAGAAGTTGCAAAATCACCATCCACATCATCTTTTATCATTACTGGCATCAACCTAATCATTGTCATCATCATCATCATCATCATCATCACTGCATCGTGAATGACTCCTTGTCGATGTAACTCATGAGAGAACTTTCTGCGACTTTCCCCTGTGTGTGTGAGTGTTGTGTGTTTTTTTGGTCTGTTGCTCAGCCAGGTGTGGCGATCGATGCAGTCAAGTACCCTCGTGATGGATAACCCTGCAAGTATTGATCCAGGCTCTCTGCGTACGTGTTTGCAGGGGAATAAGTGATGTACACACTGCCTGTCTGTCTCGATGTGAAATCAGCGTGTGTTTGTGTGAAGCATTGATTAACAGAAGCGCAATCACCGGCAGCTTTAACTAACAGACAGCTGCAGAATGACTGAGTGAGTGTGTCCATTGACCATACATGGCCAATTAAGTAGCAATCAACTTTCGCTGTCCTGCTTATTCCAGACAAAGAGACGTGGCTATAGGAGGTTTGGACACAAAAGAGTAGCAGGGTGAAATGGAACAAGATAGAGGAGAGAATAAATATGTCACATCAGGACGATTGTCAAAGTCACAAATTGCAATAAATCACAAATCATTTAGCACCGACGAAGCCTAAGCATCAAATTTTCTTGGCTTGTCATGAAAATAGCCACGTCGATATATTTGGCTGAGTGCAGGACTCCGGCAGGAGGAGGGGCAGCGGACTCTGCGCTGACATCAACGATGCTTGGTGCTTAAACTCAAAGAGGATGAACAATTTTCTGTTCTGTGATGGTGGTGTTAATGTAGAGACCTTGTTAAAATGTTGGAGTAGGGCAACCTCTCTTTGAAGAGACGTTTACTTTGCTTTAAATCCTGGGATATGAAGAACTGGATTAAGTGTGCATGCTGAATTTTGTGCAATTATGAGCAATAAACATCAAGTTAACAGACTTACATTCTGGCTACATCTGTATAAACCTTCTACTTTACATGTCAACAAAACTGTGGCTGTTAAAACTTACCATAGAGGATATTGATCAGTGAGATCGGCATGACCAGGATGCCTACGAGCATGTCCGCCACTGCCAGTGACCTCAGGAAGAAGTTGGTGGCATTTTGGAGCTTCTTCTCCAGTGACACTGCCAGGATCACTAAGATGTTGCCACCAACCGTCAGTGCAATTATGACGAGTATTAGCAGCGCCGGCCAGTTTTTCTCTTTCATCACCGCTCTGGTAACAGACTCCTGGGTAAAATTGTCCACCCCTGCACTCATGGCTGCTGCACCACCACCGCTGCCTCCAAGCCCTATCCCCCATGGCAGGGTTTGGTTGAGGTCCAGGGGGTTGTTGCTTGGCCAAGCCATCCGACCTCCAACCTCTAAGGAAGATGTGGTGGTGCTGAACCCACCAAGAAGAGCCCTCGCTGGGCTGCTCATGCTAAAGAGCAACCCTCAACAGAAGTTGGAGAGAGAGATGTGCTCAGCATTGACTTATTTGTAGTTTTGAAGTTTATCTTCCAAAATGGATTCTGTTCTACCAACAGAACATCATGAATAAAGACTGACGGCTGAACACGGGATCTGTAGGAATCGGACAAAAACAGGGAAGAAGACAATTTGGGGATGTGGAGTAACAGGGAAGAGGGGATTGGGAGAAAGTTGCTGCAAGTGTTCTTGTATTAATCCCAGTAAATTCTTGCAAGCTGCAAACAACCTCAAATTGTTCCTCGTCGTTTGAGCCTCTCATTTGTTGCCAGTAACTCATTGGCGACAGGCTCTGAAGGTGTACACTGAGCCAAAACGTCCTGTGTCTCTTTGTGGTTCAGTAACATCTGCCTCGTGATGGAAGTGGGAGTTTGAGAGTCTTTAATCTAGAGCAGAAAATTGTTTTAGTCATATCCATGGCTGCAGCCGGCTCCTGCTGCCAGGTCTTTGCCAGCTAGTTTGCCGATTAGCCTGAATTGTTTCTAATATCTGCTGTCGGATGATGACCACCTGCTGGTGTAGAATGTATCCGAGGTGTTTGAAGAGGATGTTCTTTCAGGGCAGAGATGATGGTCTTGTTGATCTGTGGAAGGAGTCAATGAAAGTAAAAGATCAGATCATTTCTTGTGAACTTCCTGTTTGCAGAATTTGTATTCGGCAAGTCATACCTCATCAATTGAATCAATCGCACCTTCCTCTCTTGCATCTTCCCTGCAGTCTTAACATCTTAACATACATTGATCTGTCCAACCATTGCATTTACCCTCCTGAATCCCTTTAAACAATTCCTTGCTTATTTACCATCCAGTCTTTGTTACTTCCATCATTTTCTTGCCTTCTTACTCACAAAGTTCCTTTTTTTTTTTTTACTACTTCCCTTCCACCTTTTCTGCATTTCTTCATCCCTCTTCAGCCATCCATCAATGCACTCTTCTTCCCTTGTTTGTTTTGTTCCTCCTTCTGGGACCAGACTATTTTATGGTATTGTCTGCACTCGTAATGTAAGTGTGGGGGAGAGAATGACTACCAGTGTCGAACGCTGCAGTTGTTTAAAATAAACTAAAGGAGATAACACGAAACAGAAGCTTCTGTGTTTCCCCTCGCACGTCCCAGTGTGTGTGTGCAAAAAAAGTACTGGCTGTCCCCTCTATTTACCCTCACCACTCAGACGGATTAGTGATTTAGCACCTCATAAATTTCTTCAAGGACACATGGAGGAGTCCGGGTGTACTGTACGTGGATTTGTTTAAGACATTGTATGCATGCATGGCTTTGCACGTAACAAACAGTAAGACAGCAAGAAAACGTGGTGAACATTTAAGAAATTTGTAAAGAATGTGTAGGCTTATGTTTAAGAATGGAAAGTGAATGGGTGTGTGCGTTCTCCCTTCTCTGTGTGTGCCTCTGTGTTAATATGTGTGTGTTTGTGTTTAAGATAAAGAGCCAGCACATCTCCAGACGGACTCAGGCCTCCAGCTGAGAGTTTATTGGGTGGTGAGTTTACAATAATACAGAGAGTAAAAAAGGCATACTGCACATTGCTATAAGCACAATAATAAAACCCCTGCTTTTCCAGCTTGTGTGTTCATGTTAACATTGTTTAGTGTGAATATGTCGACATGTGTTTGAGTGTATTCATTCATCTGTTTTTCTTGTGCTTGTTTAAGCAATTATGCATGCATGAATTAATTGTCCAGGTGTGATTATAAGCAAGTAGAATATTCATGAGTGTGTGGGCTGATAAAGTGTGTTATATGCAGCAAAAACCTCATTCCTTAATGGCTAAATGAATAAACTAGTAAATAAATGAATAATAAATCACTTTATTTACAGCCTCCACCAAAACAATCCATATGCATTGGTGGAAAACGTCAGCTGTTTTACCCAAGTAAAAATAGATGAAAGACCGCAGTATTAGTGCACTTACAATTTTACTTAAGTTAAAAAAAATAGAAACTCATCTGCCACACCTTCAGTTTACAGGTATCAGACTAAATAAAATCATCTAACATTCAAACTCTTAATGTCTTATAATTATATACAACTAAAATAATTTAGAATAAAATTAACAACAAGACATTATAATTTAATTAGCTTTAAGGCCTTAGAAAAGTAAGAGCATTCATTTAATGTATTTGATTTGCGCTATATCTTATAAAACTGCTAATTGCAGTACTGTCACAGAGAGAGCAAATAAAAGCAAAGTCACGTTTTCAGAATGAGGTTGACTTTTGCTAAACTAAGCTAACTACCTCCTTGTTGTAGATTCATACATATCACTCTTCTCATCCAAATTAATGAGATTATTTACCAAAATGTTAGAAAACTGCATGAAAAAACAAACAAACAAAAAAGGAAAGTCAAGTTGCTTAGGAATTTAATATAAGAGGGTTCACTGATGCTGTATATTCAAAATAAACTATAAACAAATAATAGAGTTGTATGAGAGGAGATTTCAAGCTTAATTTGAAAGAGTATAGAATTTCTATCTGAATATAGGTTCTTTAAAGCATTTGAAGAAGAGCTATTTATTTGTGTGGATGCCAATGCATTAAGAAAATATTTTGTAAGTCAGGTCAGGGCTGCTGCTTTTTCATTCAGATCATATCAAACATCATCATTTCAATCCATTTATGAAGCAATTTCACTGAAAACTTAACTCTGAATAGCCTAAAACATTCTTCTGTAGCCTCTCACTCGGTCAGGACAAATGCTTTTATCACAAACAGGATGCTCACAATATGTTGTCTATATCTTTAGCTGATTAACAGAGGGTGCAATCCAGGCCCTCTATCAGGATTTATTGATTATCTGTCTGCTTTGTCTACGTATGAAAAACCATTAAGTCAATAAAATATTAGTGCTGTAAAAATGAAAGCCTTTAAAGAGATTGCTGCATGCATGACTTTAAATAATTGTGAAGATTTTATTAAGGTCTGCATTGAAAATCAGTGATCCTGTGCTGTACCAAATGAGAATGAATAAGAACAAATGATAAGGAAATATATGTGTTCGAGTGTTTATCACCTCTACACTGCTCATTGTGTAACAGACAGGCCGCTTCCTATCGTCTCCTCTCAGGCAGGGTATCAGCATAGTTGAGAGGAAACTAAACAGCCCTACAGGTGAGCCATTAAACCGTTCTGATAAAACAGCCATACATCACAGAGATGGAGAGAGAGACAGGAGGAGGCAGAGAGAGAGAGAGAGGGCGGGGGGGCTAGATAAAGACAGGATTGAAGAGTCACCTAAAATGTGACCAACCCCACAGCTCAGCAGGAAAGTAACTATTTTATCCGAACAATAATGAAAACATACACAATTCTTGTGATTGTAAAACTCAACTTCTGAGAGTCTAAAAAGGGTCGCACTGCAAGACGAGTTAAGGCACATATTTTGGTCGCCACGGGGACAAAGTGCTGCTGCTTTTCTGCTCTGAGAGACGAAACAGCGAAGGGCAGCAGCAAAAAGGGACGGGAGGATTTTCTTCATATTAAACTGCCTCGTAAAGGCAAACAGCACAAACCGCCTCTTTTATGTGGTTTGAAGCTTAACTTTCAAGGACTTATATTTTCCATACCCACAAACAACACTTGCTATAAATGTTGGTAAATTATTAAAGACTGACTTTTGTCAGTTGAATGCTTTATATTGAAGCAAGAGATGATTTTCTCAATCTAATACAATCTCGTACATTTTCTCTCCTCAACAGCAGATAGTAGTTCCTGCAACAGTTAAACTGGTCGCAAACTCGGACCACAACACTATTCACCTCATCCCCACCTACAAAACTGCCCTCAAACGTGGCAAACCGCAGACCAGGTCTGTAAGAGTCTGGACCAGTGACAACATGGAGTCCCTCAAAGGGTGTTCCTTGCTACAGACTGGAATATCTTCCATGGGATGGATGTGTATGATGCTACTGAGGCTGTGACAGATTACATTAATTTCTGTGTGGATAATGTCATTCCTCAGAAGGAAATAACTTTAGGTACAGGAAGCTGTGGGACACTGAGGAAAATCACCAACATGTCTCCAGTCAACAACTGCCTCAGTTCCCCGACGACCTGCAGAAAGCGAGGGGCACATCGATGGGTGCGAGGGCCCGTTCAACGATGCTTGCAGCTTTAATGGTATTATTTTTTAATTTTATTAAAATTAAAAGGCAATAAATGTCATTAAATTTGAACCTAAACAATGTGCAGATACCCTGTCATTTCAACCTTTGTGGGTTAGGAGACACTCCACTGTACACAACCAAATGTGTGTACAGTGAAAAAGTCCGTTTTTCATAACATAACATCTCATACAACATAACATATCCCCTTTAATAATAATCATCAGAGAGAACAGTCAGGCCCTTTGGCTCGACTTACGCCACTCTCATCATTTTAACAAACTTGTAGCATCCAGTAGTGTAGAGCTAACATCACGCTAACAGTACAGTCTAATGTTGTAACTTCATTTATTTTTTTAAGTAATTTTGGGAGCGAGTGGGTGGAAGACACGTGGCAAATGGCCACTAGAGGCATACTCCGCTGGAGGACTATAGCCTCGGTACATGGGGTGCGGCGCACTCTAACCACTGCGCTATTTGCACAAACACAGGTCTGGAGGACACACACCCATCATAAAGTCACAGGGCTCAACCATCAAATGCATGTCCATACATTTCAGCAAACCGATGGCTTCCTCAACATCGGCTCTGGTAGAAACATGTAACTTGTTGATCCTCTTTTCGACAGGGGTTATCATCTACGTGTGCACTCACATGTACAATACGATCCAGACAATGTGTTTACTCTTTATCCGTTGGGGCAATTACGGTGTGAACCTTATTTCTCATCACGGGCCGTCTGTAACTGATCCTTGTTGGACTTGTTGTCTTTTGAAGCTGATATGTAGCTTCTTTGAGCTCTTTCCTTAACAGGTGCACCTTTCTTGCCTCTTTGTTGTAAGATTTGATGTACTCAATGTGGTTGAGGTTTATAAGATGTTCACTTTTCTCAAGTTGTTGCTCCAGGCGCTGATTTGTCCTTTTTTGAGTCTGTTGGATCCTTTCATAATATCCAAGCTTCTCTTTGAGACGGTCAATGTCATATTGATACATCGCCTCCGTCTTTTCAATCATCTGTACTTGCTTATCGTCGTGTAAGTACTGGTTTTTGAGAGCAACGACTTTGGATTTTAATATCTTGGGCTCAGTGATGAAAGACATGCATGCCAGTAGGTCAGCCTGAAATCTTTTCACATAGGTTTCTTGGTTTAGGACAGTTTCCTTCAACTTCCTTACTTCTTTGTCTTTGGCCTTTAATTTAGCTTCAAGATATTTTATGGTCTCAATGTGCTTATTTTCAGTTTTTGGGTTCTTCTCTTTTGCCACTACTTCAGCGCGATGCTTCATCTGGCTTGTGCTCTCCTCTATACGCTTGTTCTTTTCCAGCGTCTCATTCAATTGAACACGTAAAATCGCATTCTTGTCTTGTTCTCTATGCCAGTGCTTCACGAGTTCTGCCTTCTCATTTCTTATACTTGAGATGTCTTTTTCTAAGCCTTTGATTATTTTGCATTTTCCTTCGACAACGGCCTCCAATTCATTCAACCGGGGAGTTTGGTCCAAGCTTTCCAAATTCTTAATCTTCACTTCTAGCTCATTCACGTGCTTGCCATAGGAGTAACCTGCTAATGTAAACTCTTTGATTGTAACCTCATTTAGACTAATTTCTGATATTTTTCTTTGAATTTCTTCATCTTTTTCCTTGACCTGCTTTTGTACATTTTGAACAATCGTCTGGTGTTCCTTCTCCATTTCTCGTTTCATTTTTTCCATCTTCTGTTGATATTTTTTTGCCTGTGCTGCTAACCTACCGTTGCTCTTCTCAAGTTGCTCTGCCAGCTTCTCATGGAAGTCTTCTTCCATGTGCAATTTAACTTCTTTGCGCGCCTCATCTATTTTTTTCTGTGCTTTACTGTGGAGTGCCCTAAAGTCAACTATGTCCTGTTGGAGTCTGTCACAGTCGCTTTCCTTGGTCTTAACATAGTTTTCCAAGAAAGACTTGTCCTTAACATATTGCTCATTTTCATTCTCACAGGTATCTAATTTTTGCTGTAGTATTTTTTTCTTCTTCAAGGTGTCATTCAGTTCTGTCTGGAGAGACTTAAGTTGTGCTGAGAGATTGTCTATTTCCTTCCCCTTTTCAAGATTTTCCTCCAACCAGAACTCTTTGTCGTTCTCCCTTTTTAACCTCATTCTGCGTTTCTTCCACTGCGGGTATTCCTCTAATGGTTGCATTGTAGAAATTGAGTTCCTTGAGTTGAACAGATCTTATGGACTTAAATCGGTGTATCAGTGGAGTTTGACTGAAACTGAGGCTTGTGATCCTGATCCTACACTCTAATTTATGATAAAATCAGTGTCCTGAGATGAAAGGAATGAAAGACAAAAAGGAAAGCCTGTCAAGCTTTGAAGTTTGTGTGTATTTATAAAAGAATTAAACTATATTAACTTCTGAACAACACAAACTTCCTCTGAAGTTTGTGTGTGTGTGTGTGTGTGTGTGTGTGTGTGTGTGTGTGTGTGTGCGTGTGTGTGTGTGCGCGCGCGTGCGCGCGCGCGTGTGCGCGTGTGCGTGTGTGTGTGTGTGTACACTAGTAATATTCTTGAGATGGAAAACTTTAACTATATTATAATAAATAAATAAATAAATAAACACGTTCTAGTTTTATAATCATTTAAGTAAATACACAGTATATATAATATATTATATAATATAATATATAATATAATATATAATATATATATATATATATAATATATATATATATATATATATATATATATATATATATATATATATATATATATATATATATGCCTTTCTAATGTTTTTGACTCTTACAAAGGGAGTTTTAGTGAAACTGAATTTCATTTCCCTTCATGTCTTGTTTCTTTTCTATTTGGTTAGCTCTCGTGCTAACTACCCTCTTTTTTTGTAGAGTCAGACTACATGCAGAGTCACTGCAGGGGTATAGCATAAACCTGCATTAGCATATCTTCTTCAGCCATAAACTTTAAGGCTACGATAACAGTGCTCTAAATGTCTCGAGGACTGAAAAAAAAAAAACTTTACAGGAAGTGCTGTTGTGCATTGAAAGTACAACTTTGAGGTTCCTTTAGTCAGAAATATTGAGCGTTGTAGGTTCTGTGTACAAAATGAGTGTGTTTTGAAAAGTGATAAAGAAAGAGAAAAGATAGAAATGAGAGGCAGGGAGCAAAAAAGAGAGAAGTGCGAAGAGTGAGAATCACTGTCATCCCAGTATTGGTAAATCTGGTCACTTACTTCTCCTCGCCTGTCGATCGATCCGCCTGACCTTTGCTGCTGTTTTCCATTACCGCTGGCTGTGGCCCTCTCCAGCGTTACCTCTCCCCTTCTTTCCCTCTGTATCAATCCCTCTGTCATCTGTCACTCCACACCCCCGGAGTGAGGGATCAGCATCATCCATCTGCCTACAGTAAACGAGGGAGGGAGAGAAAAGGACTTTTAATGCTCTTTTGTGAAGCGTTTCTGAACACAACCGAGGTTAAAAGTGACTGAAAACCTCCTGAAACCACACACACCCACACACCGGAGCAAACACTGAACGTTCCATTAAACTTCAGCTCCTTTTATCCACCACAAGCACACTGACATTGAATAAACACCCCCCACATCATACGGTTAGATTAGATGATTCTACCGATACGCAGCAATAAGAGAAACTAGCAAACAGCTCATGTGAATAAATGAAGATTAAAGAAATGAGATAGCCGATGTTATGTGGAATAAATAAATAAAAGATATACTTAAATTTATGACTTAGAGCTATATGAAATTATGGATTTTAATGAGGTACAGAACAGCACTGAGCTGTAACTGTAACAGTTACATGGAAGATAAAAAAAGGCCCTTAAAAGAAAAGCTAAATTTAAACCCAAGTAAATATAAAGTATTTTAGATCAGATATTATTGACTGATAATCTTTCTTATATGTTTGTTTAGAGTACTAACATTGAGCTGGATATTGCCCCTTCTTTTTCACCGTCTTTAATATTGTGACACGTTTGCCACATGTCACCTTGATGTCTTTGATGTTTTTTTTAGCTCTGTTTATGTCGAGTTCCCGTTGTTTCTTATGGGAAATTTGCAACATATCTTTGCCACGTGTGTTCAGTTCAGAGTTATAATCATATAATCATAGCCTGCTCTTAAAACAATTTAAAAGGCAAATAATACATGAACTGAGGCAGATTCATCTGAGGCATTTATGTCTTTCTATTTAACATACAAACATTACGAAAACACACAGATATGAGGGATATCAGAGCAACGCCGTTGCAAGATTCTCAAATCCTAACATATCCCTGGAGGGTGAATTTTGTGTACAGGAAGTGCCCTGGTGCATGCCACCATTTGATACAGGTCTAGCATTAATACCACATTTCTGTGCCTCAGTGTCAAATGAAGTCTCCAAGACCATGTTCACAGTATGGATTGTGTTGTACTGTCACAGGGGTCATTTTCATCAGCGCAACCACTAAGCCATGAGGCCACCTAATGGACTGCACAGATGGAGCGCCATTACAGGAATAAGAGGGATGGAGTAGGCTGGGTTTGTGGGGAGGTGGATGGAGGAAGAAGGTAAAATACAAAAGAGGCAGATATGTACAATATGTTTATTCTGTGTGCCTGATGTGCAAAGCAGTATATTATTCTTACGGTATATTATTCTTACAGTATATTATTCTTCTGTACACTTTTTCACCGTTTAACTAGTCTGACAAGCACATACACAAAAATACATCAATATTCTCCATGTGCAATAACCGCTAGAAAACATATTGCTTCTATCTTTAGAGTACTTATTTTTTAATATCTCTTAGATGTGTCTGGTCGTCTGTTTTAACTTGTCTGTTCAACACTCCTAATTTCGTTGTATGTCTTCGTACAATGACAATAAAGGCTTTCTACTTATTTTTCACGTGTTTGTTAGTAGAATTATTCAGAATCTACTTCTACAGATTTTCAAGAAATGTTTGGTGGAAGCATGAGGCACAGGCCAGGAAAATAAGTAACAGCATTTTGGTGAAGATTTGGATAGAGGTGCAGATCCTGGAATTCTTTTATCATTGCTAAATAGGAAAATACTTTTCAACACTGTTTTTCTTAACAACATAAAAACACAAATTTCCACCAAGGCAGCTCAATTTCCACGTGAGGTTTCCCTCGTGAAGCTCACTTCTTAATGCGATTCGTGGCCGCACTTTAATCTCCCTGTTGCACACCTTCCTTTTCTAAAATCTGCAATGGAGCTCACCTCCACAGCAGCCTGGTGCCCTCTGCCAGTACGAGGACTGCAGATGCACCAAAATCTAATGGATTATTCCTTGGGCGATACCCTAACCTCTCCAAAAAACTCTCAAATAATAATAATAAATAATATAAATCTAATGAAATGTTAGCCAACACAAACAAACAAACAAAGCCTCAGTAATAATTAAACTACAAGCAGACTTAATAATGTAGTATTTATAAATAAAAATCCACTAATTAAATTTTCTACACCTGCTCATCCTATGTGGGGTCAGGAATAATAAATATACATTTATATTTGACCCTTCTTATCTGCAAACATTACATTAAGGAGCAAAAAGAAAAGGATTCAGTATAACATCAACTAACATCATTAGTAGTAGTAATAATAATAAAAAAGAACATTAGTAAAAATACAATTAAACAGGTTTACAGGGATCTTAGATTTCATTCTAGTGAATGAAGGTGTTCAGAGGCTTGTGAGCTTCTCAGTATTGCAAGTAAAGTTAATTGCAGTTCAAATCGGGCAATTTCTCCATTTAGCTTAAGCTTTAAGCAAATATCCTTCAGTTAAATTAGTCTCTCGGCACCTTACTTATTATTAAAAATATTTTAAAAAACATGTTGATGTACAGATGTGAGTAAACAGCCGATAGGGAGAGAAACAAACACAACGATTAATGAGAAGGGGATGATTGTGTGAGAAACAAACAAGCAATTCATGGAGCTGCATTGTCATAGATTCACTGTAATGTGAGGGAAGGGCATCATCATCCTTTTTATTATGTTGTGCTAATAGTAAGAGAGAAGGAGAGAGGGTGCTTCGATTTGTAAAAGTAGATTTTCAAGACACGGGCAAACACATATGTTTAGAAACTATCATTAAAAAAGGGAGAAAGCCACTAAAGGAAATTGAGAAATAATGAAAGATGGTAAAAGATAAAGAGGACAATAAAAACAGGACATATCCTCCGTTTTTTGCTCTTGCACAGACAAGGTGCATCTTGCACGCCAACCTCCTACATAATGATCGCAGTCAGTGTTGGGAGTAGCAGCAATACAACACAACATTTACTGATTTCTATTTTTAGCCGTGCAATGTTTCCAGTACATATTTCTGCTCTAGAGTACCCTTAAAATCTGCATCTGAAACTGAACAGATGAAACTCAATTTGGAAAATACTCACTGTAATTTTGTGTTCATTTATCAGTGAAGCCTCTGGAACTGCAGACAGACTCTTAGACAACTAGATTCATTTTAATTAATAAATTAGTACTAGTCCTTAAAAGGTATAGTTTGACATTATCACATATATGTTTCAATGTCTTCTGATTGAGAGGAAAGAAAAATATCAGTACCTTTCTGCTTGGTGAATATGAAGCCCCTGCAGTTACCCCTCCCCCACCCCTCCTAAATAAAATAATTTAAATTATCTATGCAACAGGCTCAGATATGTGAAATAACAACAGCCCATAGTTCGTTATTATCTGGCAGAAAATTGCAGTCAGGGCTCTGGAAAGCGTCAGGATGATGTGAACACAAGCCCGAAGGCTACTGTTCCGAAATGAATGAACACATTTTATCAAAGCTACTGTTTGGAGCTACTGTCTCTTCCTCCTGGCATTGAGAGTAATTACACAAATACTGTTGATGCACTGATGACGCCGTGGGCTTGGTCACACTTCTGGTTACCATAGCCATATGGTTCTATGCTCACTCTTTTAACCAGTCTTTGTGCCAGAGCAGAAAAGTCACCACAGACTCCAGATGGAGGCTATAAGAGATTTATGTGGTTTAATAATCATTGTTTTGTATTTTTCATGTATGAATGTAACAGACATTCACTGCAGGTTTCATAAGAGCACTCATATTAGAATATAGCCGTACCAGAGTGTTAAATATTTTCTTTAATTTATGAATGATTCTCTCTCAATATCAGAGGCGCGTAGAAGCTTTAACTTTTACTTGGGGCAGCGTTTTTTGTGCTGCGTCATAAAGAGAGTTGTGTTCCTGATACAAGTACTTGTCATGATTCTCTTAAACCTAAGCAAGTGAGACTTATACCTGAATATATATAGACATGTATGTATGTAATGAATTCACAAAGTTTGATAATTGACCCTGGTCTCCTGGGTCAAAGTCCTGGGTTTGATCCATCCATCCATTAGCTGTTTAATTATGTTACCTGACTTCTGAAGCCCTGAGAACCACTTTCAGCATCACTGATCACTTCGATGTTGCAGCCCCTCCCCCAGGCATGGACAACCCACGATGGTCCACCAGTATGTGCAATTGGATCCAGACCTGGATCAATAAATTAGGTGCTATTATGGAATGAGGCAGCTTCGACTAAAGCAATGCAATCACCATAGTGTGTGTGCTACACCCAGGGTGCTATGGTACAATAATTGATGTGATACATAATGGAATACATGTATAGTGCACACTCACAAACGAGCCTATTTCTTCATCCAGAGGCCTGAATGCTGATGGGAATTGCTGAAAGGGCTGTTAGGTGACAAAATGGTTTAAATTTGCAAACAAATTTGCATGGTTTAAATAAAGTGGTAGAATAAATAGTCAATAAAAAGAATATTTGATTAAAGTGTCAAATACACAATTTAAGTAAATGCACTTTCCAGCAATGATTGATTGGAAAAAGTACAAATATCTTAGGTGGGGAGTAGAAGAGAGTTATTAATCCTGGCAACTCTACTTGAATCCATTTCTATCAGACAACTCACAGTTTGAGATGTTTATTATCACAGCAGCAGAACATGCAGTACTTTGATTTTGGCATCCAGGCTCCGACATTATTCACTCCCTGCAGATGTGTTTACATAGAGGCATTGGGGAGTGATGAGCAAACTTCTGAACCTAATTGGAGCCTACAGGTGGATGCTGGGGTGGTGGTGGTGGTGGTGGGCAGGCAGCGATATGCATGCAGGGCAGCAGCAGCACTGACAGGCAGAGGGGGGAGATGGGAAATTGTTGGGAGGGGTGCGTTTGATGACGATCGAGGAGAACGAGGCCTATCATGCGAGCATCATGCTTAATTAAGCAGGGCAGCTCGAGTCGTCAGGCTTCGCTCCGCTCGCATTAATGTCACTGATGGAAAACACACAGATTCACATTCCATTTAGCTGAAATTTCAGTTTAATGGAAAAAGAACAGAAGCTCCAGAGATGTGGGGAGAATGACTCAGAGCGAGATAGACGTATAGTCAGGGAGCAACAGAAGGTTGAATGTGTTTAAAGAGTCAAAGCGACAAAGTTTCTTCTCAACTGGATGATGTAAAGACCATTAATGCAGAGCAGCACAGCTAATGTGATACCACATAATCCCTCCATCTGTGAATGTGTGTTTGAGCATGTGTCAGGGGCTGGGGGGGGGGCAACTCAAAGATGGAGAAGAATGTTTATGTGAGCACATACTGTATATATAGTTTGTGTGTTTGAGAATGTGTGTGTGTGCATTACAACGCATTAGACAGGACAGAGATAACAGATTGCCGTGTGTTCACTCGGAGACACAATGGAGGAAAGAACAGGGTGTTCCTTAAATCAGCCAAGAGACTCAAGATTATACACAGAACACCGGCACAAAGCCCACGACGAGGAGGAGGAGGAGGAGGAGATGAGCCTCTGGGCGCTGCACAGAAAAGGAGACAGGAAAATAAAGAAGAAAATAGAAAGCAGGAGAGGGAGAAACTCACAGGTTTGAAGGATACATGTGATGATGATGAAGCGAGGGAATGACGCCGTCGGGAGTGACGCAGGGGATCGTAGCAGAATATTGATGGATCACTGAGACATAGTGTTAATATTTTTGGAAGAAGTGAGGGAAGAAAGAGAGAAAGAGAGGTAGAAAGAGAGAGACGGATGGTAAAGAGTGCAGGGAGGTGGGAGGAAAGATAGAGGACAGAGGCTGGAGGAAAGGTAAGAGAAAATAGAGGGATGTAGGAAGGATGGATGGAGAGAAAAGCAATTTGGAAAGAACAAATGAGTAAAGCAGTAGAGGAACAAAAGAGAAGAAGGGGAAGTAGGAGCAAGGAAAGGAGGAAGTCGGAGCAAGGAAAGGAGGAAGTCGGAGCAAGGAAAGGAGGAAGTAGGAGCAAGGAAAGGAGGAAGTAGGAGCAAGGAAAGGAGGAAGTAGGAGCAAGGAAAGGAGGAAGTCGGAGCAAGGAAAGGAGGAAGTAGGAGCAAGGAAAGGAGGAAGTCGGAGCAAGGAAAGGAGGAAGTAGGAGCAAGAAAAGGAGGAACCGTGATCTTTAGCTCCAGGTCACACTTAGAGAGGTAGGAACCCATAACCTTTACCGCTTTGGATCATCCTATCCTTAACCATTCAGGATCAGGGACTAACCCCGACCACCTCAAGATCAAGATCCTGATCTTCCATCCTGTGGATCGAAGAACCGCTGGTGAAGAGTTAAAAATGGGGCGGGGGGGATATATATCTTGCTGCTGGTCAGGAATCAAGCAAAGGGGTGGAAATAGGAAAACTTTACTCAGACTCGATAAGTGAGTTGATGAAAATGAAGCATTTTCATTGCTATCAGTGCTTTATGAACAACATGAACAACACAGAGAGAGACACACACTGTCGTAAACACAAACGCACAACCACTCAGCCATGCGGTAAGACGCACACTCCCAACAGAAGAAACTCATTACGTTCCCCGAAAAGCCTCCGAGCTATTAATCAGGAGCAGACCTCCCATACGTTTATCAGCCGGTATCACTGAACTGAGAGAGACGCACACACATGATGAGGGAAATGAATGAAACACAAAGCAGGAGGTATTAAATGAAAATGAAACAGAAATAGACGCCCCTTCCTGTCGAGCAAGATTAATTAACCACAGATAGAAAGAGACAGAAGACAGATTACAGCAGAGTCAGAAATAAAATGCTACATGCTATTATGGGCTAGACATATTATATATGCTATCGACACATTCTGAATATTATTTAAGAGGGTGTTATCATAAATTTTCCTTGCCGAAAGGTCAACTCATGTTTATAATTTTTAAAGGGAAAAGTAGAGCTGCACTCTGCAATATGGTAATCTATTACCTACAGGCTGCACAAGCACTGTGAAATGAAGCATTTATATTCAATTAGTCGGATGCATTCGTAATGTTTCCTGCTCTCACCCTTCATCATTCATTAATCGACGTTTATTTGGTTTCATTTATTTGTTGACCAAAACAACACACTGTTTTCTGCAGTGTCCGAGGAAACTGGACCGAATTTTGCCGTCAGGATTGTGTCGTTTGAAATGGTCATGAATAGAAATGATACATTTAATATGAAGGAGTTGTCGTTTGTCGTGCTAAACATGGAAAAGTGAAAGACACACGAGGGCTTAGACAGTAAAATAGGGAGAAACAGAAACATCTTTCATTGTCATTTATTTTGCTGTATAAAGGAAGTTCGTGAACAGGAAGCAGCCGCCGTATTGTTTCCTGTATCGTGAAAACAAAGGCAGCAAAAATTCAGATCAACTGTGATCTGAGCCAAAACCAAGCAGCGCCCAACATGCAGTACCTGATGGAGCGTCATGTACCTGATGGAGCGTTTATTGTTCAGGTGTGGTACGGTGCATTCAGGTACCACATTTTTACCCTTAGAGAAAATACAACTATCCTTTTTTTCTCTAATCATGGAGGCCGGATTTCAGAAATATTTGCATCAAACAATCGCCTTTGATTTGTTTTTAACAATGCAGGTAATATTTAACTGACTTTAATCCGTTTTTTAAGCTGAAATTCAATTTAACTTCCTTCATGTAGACACAGACTGTAGTCTGTGCAGAGAAAACATGTATATGAACGAGTGTTTCTAGTCAATTTTACTACACATCACAATTCTTGTTCTTGCTTTATGCAAACAGAGATATGTTGCTGCTCTACACGTCTGTGTTAATGTAGACATACTTAATGTCTGTGTCAGTTCGTGTCTGTCTCTGCAACTACGCCTCTCTGATGGCTGCCAGTAATACTGACTTTTATTTCTGCTTTGATTAAAAGCTACAACACTCCAAACTACCCCTCTGTGTATTTCAATCTGTGCACCAAACACTTTCTGTTCCATGTCAACTCTTTTGTAAGTATGTTTGATTGTGTGTGTGTGTGTGTCTACATTCCCCTTCCTACTGCTGTCAAAAATTCCATTAAAGCACAGTTGATGTGTCAACAGCAGCACCATGAACACAACAACTATTGCTACTCTCGGCGCAATACAAGCAATCAAAATGAAATTTTACAGTCTCCAAAAAGCTTTTAGAAATGGGTTTCTTCTTGATTTATGTGCTGCTTGACCAACGTTACCCTTAACTACAGAGTCTTTGCGAACATATTGATGCCGGTCCCTCAAATTTTTGTCAACCTGTTATATAAACCTAATATATCTGATAGATCTGCTGATTGAGGTCAAGATTTAAAGAATCTAACGGATCCTTCCTGTCGAGTTGTTGCACAACGACACCTCATTATTTCATTTATAAGCACCGATAAAGTCAGAACTGATTGATACTTGCTTTGACCTTGTCAGGAATTTGTGTGCTGCAGGTTTAAAGCTGGACTAAGATCAGTTTTATAAGGGGTTGCATGTAGTAACGAACCAACTGAGCGTTATCCCCAGAATCTGTAGTTCCCCAAAGCTTCACAGAGCAATTTTAGCATCTTTCAGCTCCTTCAGAGTCAAGTGTGACACCTAGTGGTAAAAGGCAATGCGCTGGGTCCGGTCTGGTGTTTGAATTCATATCAAACTGGTTTGAAAGGAATATTATGTTTTTCCTGAAACATGAATGTTGATGTTGTTCCATATCAGCTGGATGCGGTCGCCATACCAACCAAGGTGAAAATGTCACAACTGTGTTCATTGCTGAACAAAACAAACACTTAATGCAGATATAAAGATATTAATAGGCTGTAATATTATCTTAAACACACAAATGAACCATTTGACATAAAGCCTCCACAGACTCACAACCACTCAGGTGTTTTCTCTTATTTCTCTGGTTAAATGTCTTCTTGATTGACAGCTCCCTCACTCCATTACATCTGTTAAGAAAAAAGATGATTTTGCTCACCTTCAACCTAAGAGAGGATTTAGAAATTAGAATAACAGGAAACAGTTGTGTGGGTGTTCAGGACCTTTGAATCATCAGGGTCTCGTTTGCGTAGTGACTCTTTTTGTCATCACAGAGAATGAATCACCCTGACTAAGTTAAACCGATGCAATTGGTACTTTTTCCATTCTCTACATATTGTGAATGTAATCAAAGCAGTGGTCCCAGTAGAAAAGACTACTGGATAAGTTTTCACACCACTGGGAACATGTGCAAAAAAAGAGAGTGAGTGTGAAAGAAATAGACGAAGGTAAAATATGTCTCCACAGCGGTGTGTGTCTGTTTGTGTGGTTGATGACGCCGGTGAATAACACTTTTGTATTACTACAGTGTGAATTTTGATACGCATTTTAGCAGCATTTCTGTCGACAGGATGTTGACTCCTTCTGGTTGTTGACAAATGGAATTAAATACATGAGGGAAAACAAACACGTCAGACGAATAAACAGGACAAGGATCAGTTTCTCAAAAGGCGTCGAATGTTTTTGATCCAATTCTGATCTGATTTTTTTGTTGCTCATACCTCAGAAATTGCTTCTGCCCGTAGTCATTTGTCGCACTTCTTTCTCCCTCATTTCCTGTCACCTTTTTTGTCGATCTCTATCCATTAAAGGCAAAAAAAAGTTGTCTTCTGCTTTGTATGCTATTCTTAATTTGAATGATTACTTACTATTACTTACTATTTTATTTTTATTCTCATTTCCTTCTTTTTCTTTTACAATAATCGTCCCTGTTTTTACACATTCAAGTTTACATTTATTTTTTATCATCTAGTTCTTTGTTGTTTTTAACCATTTGTGCATGTAAAGCACTTTGAGCTACATTTCGTGTTTGTATTATGATTATTATTATGATTATTAATATTGCTGTATTTGTTACACAATACACAAACAGTCCTTTAATATTGCATAAGGTGCTTCAGCTGAGGGTGAATACGGCTGTGAAAAGTCATAACTAGACTAAATATAACATGGTTGAATCAGAACAATGTGATTGGCCAAAGACGTGTTCCAGCTGTGCCTATAATTCCCATAAAGCACTGCTTTCCATCCTGGAATGTAAATACATTACTTACCGGACTATGTATAGCACACCAGATGGTGTCCAGTTGTGGATTAGGTACATTCTATACATGTAATATGTGTATATGTGTGTGTGTGTGTGTGTGTGTGTGTGTGTGTGTGTGTGTGTGTGTGTGTGTGTGTGTGTGTGTGTGTGTGTGTGTGTGTACTCAAATCTGCTTATACAATGAGGAGTTTTCATCTGAAGAATCTGATTGGTCAAACTTGTGCCCCAGATGTGATTCTAATACCTGTAATGTATGTTTAGTTGCATTTTATCTGCAGACCAGATTTTATCTGTTTTTTTTTAAGTAAACTTTATTGTCATCCTACACATTAACATATTTGTTAAAGGCCTACTTTTATAATATGTCTCATTTCCATTGATTGCACCTATTTCTGTGTCTCTCTCTCCCCCGCACAACTCTTATATCACTGGCTGATAACGTTTCAGAGGTGGTTACATCACGGCCTTTTCATTCATCCAGAAATCCTCTCAACCTTCACTTTCCATCCGTCTTTCTTCTCTTCCCTCATTTCTAACAGCACTAACCTCTGTTTTTGTTCCTCTGTACTTTTCTGTTCTTTGCTGATAAAAAAAAAAAAGATGGAAAATTGTGGTGTTTGTTGTGTCAGGACTCTCATTAGGTGGATGCAGGTAACAAGTCGAAGCCCAGCTGAAACATTAACATTATGCAGCTCCATCTGGGTAGATGCTCGTATGATCTCCACCATCACCGGTGGCTAAAATAGATTAATTTATTCATGCATTTTTACAGACTTCATCCGTCCTTCGTGTTTAACCTGAACATAACGGAGGTTTTTTTGTTTGGATCTGTCTGCTATTCCTAAATCCTCAGTATAAATATTGGATGGTGCTGGAAGCCAGAGATAATCACACAGTATCATCTTTTTTTCTTTTTCTTTTTTTAAACCATAGATTTTGCTACTTGAGTTAAAAACACGCTCAAAGACTGAACTGATTGGATGAAACTTTGCAGGCAGCTGTTCAAAAAACACAGAGGCACTTAAAGCCAAACGAAATATTGAACATTTCTGCATGAAAGCAAATCACAATGACTTAAATTAGACTGTGGGTGAGTTTGAACAACAGACCGTAAAATGGTTTGAAAAGAAAAAGAAAAAAAAATCGAATTCTGTGAAATCAATGGACATCAAAAAAAGACTTCGGTTACAGTCTAACAACATCTACAGATGACGCACGTCTTGGCTTCACACAACCTTGTGAGGCAAGAAGTCCTTGGATTTTATTCAATGATGGTGTAATCAGCAGTGAGCAGGTGAAAGGAAGCAAATATGTTCACAGTCTGTGTGTGTGTGTGTGTGTGTGTGTGTGTGTGTGTGTGTAGGTGTGTGTGTGTGTGTGTAGGTGTGTGTGTTTGTGTTAGAGCGAGGTTTTGTACAATTTGTTCCAAGCTCATAGAAAGCTTTTCTTCTGCCAAACAAACCACAAGGATATAAGCTCTTTGACTTAAAGACATGTACAAGACTGCAGTGTGTGCATGTGCAGCGTGGTGTGTGTGTGAGTGTGTGTGTGTGTGTGTGTGTGTGAGTGTGTGTGTGTGTGTGTGTGTGCATGTGCAGCGTGGTGTGTGTGTGTGTGTGTGTGTGTGTGTGTGTGTGTGCATGTGCAGCGTGGTGTGTGTGTGTGTGTGTGTGTGTGTGTGTGTGTGTGTGTGTGTGTGCATGTGCAGCGTGGTGTGTGTGTGTGTGTGTGTGTGTGTGTGTGTGTGTGTGTGTGTGTGTGTGTGTGTGTGTGTGTGTGTGTGTGTGTGTGGTGGTAAGCACACTGTGCCGATAAAGCTTACGCTCACATACAAGGTTGCAGATAAAGGTTTGTCCCGTGCTAATTCCACTGTAAATACCTGCCAGGCAGATGATCGACTGCCTCGACGTGTGCATGGAAATGAAAACAAAGCAGATTTGATTTTTTTTTTATTAAAAAAAAGAAGAAAAAAAAGAAGGTGAAGTGAAGTGAAGTCCAGGTGTCAGCTGGGATCGGCTCCAGTCCTCCCAGTGAAGGAAAGGAATAGATAAGCAGTTATGGAAAACTGAACACACAACACTGTCTGTAACACGATGACATCATCATTCCCAGCTGGTGTGACAGAAGTCATAAGACAATCATCCCCTTTTATCCTTCCACTCTCACCCTGAGGTATTAAGATGGATTAGAACTGTGTGTGTTTCTCTGCTTTAACGTTTACAAGCATGTGTTGATCATGTTTTACATCCTACATTTCTACTCTTGCTCCTCCGCTCTCTTTTCTGTCCTTCCTCCTTCCTCTTCTCTCGCTTTGTTTCGCACTCTCGGCCCTTTCAGCCTCCTCTCCCCCCCCTCATTTTCTCTCTTTTCAATCACCTTTCGGGAACGAGGAATACAGAGAAAGACGAAGACGAGGAAGCTGACATGACTCGTCTTTTGGCAAGAGAGGCTGTCAAGGTGCTCTTTGCCCTTGAGTGGGCAGCGATGCATCCCTCCTTCTCTCATGCTTTCTCCCTCTCCATCCCTCCATCTCTCATGCTTTCTCCCTCTCTCCATCCCTCCATCTCTCATGCTTTCTCCCTCTCCATCCCTCCATCTCTCATGCTTTCTCCCTCTCTCCATCCCTCCATCTCTCATGCTTTCTCCCTCTCCATCCCTCCATCTCTCATGCTTTCTCCCTCTCTCCATCTCTCATGCTTTCTCCCTCTCCATCCCTCCATCTCTCATGCTTTCTCCCTCTCCATCCCTCCATCTCTCATGCTTTCTCCCTCTCCATCCCTCCATCTCTCATGCTTTCTCCCTCTCCATCCCTCCATCTCTCATGCTTTCTCCCTCTCCATCCCTCCATCTCTCATGCTTTCTCCCTCTCCATCCCTCCATCTTTCATGCTTTCTCCCTCTCTCCAACCCTCCATCTCTCATGCTTTCTCCCTCTCTCCATCCCTCCCTCTCTCATGCTTTCTCCCACTCTCCATCCATCTGTCTCTCATGCTTTCTCCCTCTCTCCATCCCTCCCTCTCTCATGCTTTCTCCCTCTCTCCATCCCTCCATCTCTCATGCTTTCTCCCTCTCTCCATCCCTCCCTCTCTCATGCTTTCTCCCTCTCTCCATCCCTCCCTCTCTCATGCTTTCTCCCTCTCTCCATCTCTCATGCTTTCTCCCTCTCTCCATCTCTCATGCTTTCTCCCTCTCTCCATCCCTCCATCTCTCATGCTTTCTCCCCCTCTCCATCCATCCATCTCTCCTCGTGCCTCCCAGTAAATTTAAAGTGGAGAGGAAGACACTAAAGGGGGAGTGACACATCCTGCTCTCTTCTTCTTGCTCTATGTATTTATAACTCCAGCCTGCCCCCCCCCTTTCTTTCCTTTGACCTCTCTCACTTTCATCCTTTGTCGTCCACCTGCCTCTTATTATGGAGCTCCTTTATATGGAGGAACATGACCAGACGTGTCTAGAGGGCAGAAGTCGGGACTTTTGCCACTTCTTGAGCGTTAAATCCAATCATGAAAGTTTTGTGCATTGATTGGTTCCTCTGTGCAGAATGTTCATGTACAGTTTGATGGAACAGATATAAAAACACATTTGTTTACTTCCTGACCTCTTCATCGAGTCTGCTCCGTCTCAAATAGGTCCATTAGACCACAGTGACATGACCTTTGGTTTTCACATTGCTATTAGCTGTTAGGATGTTGTGCTGCTTTCCGGCAGCAAATGAAATCTCATGTACAGCGACTTCTGTTGAAAATGTTATTCATGTAAGAAACATATGTTGATGATAACTTACAGTATGGCTGCTGCATGTAGTATAATGTCTGTCTAAAATAAAATAAAATAAAATAAAATAAGAATAGAATTAAAAGATAAAATTAAAATTAAAATACAATTTAATGAAAAATTAAATAAAAAGATAAAAGATAAAATAAAATACAATTAAATGAAAACTTTAATAAAATTAAAGAATAGAATAAAATTAAATAAAATTAAATTAAATAAAATTAAATAAAGGAGTGTTTTACATAAAAATTTTCAATTCAATTCAGAAAATTCAATCTCAGATTATTGTCATTGCTCTGTTATCGGTGCTATCAAGGACACTCAATGCTCTGCAGTGAATTATATGCATCACTTTTAGCTTCAAGTGCAGAAGGACGTCCCATTTTTTCACAAGGACTTCCTGTACTGGAGGAGGGTGTGATGTGAAGTTTAGAATGGCACGTATAGGTACTATACATCCAAACACGCTGGTGTGAAGATCAGGTCTCCAGTGATGGATGCTGACATTGAATGGTGATCGCTGCACATGCCTGATCGATTTAACCTCAGCTATAACTCCGCGACGCTAATGCCATAAGTCTTCTTTTATAGCACTGTATCCTGACAGTTTAACTTCCTCCTTACCTTCTGGCCCGAGGTATTTTTTTGACTGTTATTCATTCTGTGTTCCCATCTAATTGGCCTTTTCATCCATTAACCTCTTTTTTCACCTAAGCTCTGTTTTTATTAGTCTTGCCTGTGTGCTTTATTTCACAAATTCTTCCATATCACTGTTACCCCCCAACCCCAACCACCACCACCACCACCATCAATGATATTAGCTTCCATGCTAGTGTGCTAAACTACAATGGTGATTATGGTAAACGTTATGCCCCCTTAGTATCAGCGTCGTCCTCACTAAAGCCTTACTGAGCTAACTAAGCTAAAGGCTTCACTTCCTTTCTAACGTTTGTACATTCTTTCCTCTTCTCTTTTCCTCAGCTCCTCCCCCTCTCATTACTCATCCTTCCCGACCCCCAACTTTAAACTTTCTTGGCCTCTCTCTATCTCCTTCCATTTATTAATCCGACCTTCCCTCCTCTACTTATAATTACCTCCATCCAACCATTGTTTCCACCTTGCCATTGTCTTAATTTCATCCTCTCTGCTGCCCATTTCCCCTCGATCCATCAACCCCTTCCCTCCTAGCCATCTTTTCCCTCTGTGTATCCATCACTCTTCCCTCCATCCCTCTGTCTAATTGGTCTCCTGGAGGTCTTTGACCATTAAGACCCCTCCAGACCCTTCTGATTGCCCTTGACTGTGCTTGACCTGAAATCCTCCAGCAGCTTCGACTCCCACTAATCAGGCAGCATGAAAGTTGGCCGATGGCACTGAAGGACCCTCCTGCTGAATGTTATGGAGATGTTAGGCTGAGAGAGGGACTTGAATGCACAATATACACTTTATTTACACACAAACAAGTAATGGAGAGCGACACACATGGAAGCTAAAGACTGATGCATATAGAAATACAAATGAGGCCATAAATAATCAGAAAATGGGAAAATAACACACATATAAGCAACGAAGCGTATTTATATACAAACTGCAGAAAAGGACAGAGATACAAATAAACATCATTAAAAGAACAGACTGACAAATATACACACAGGTCACACGCTGTAATGAGCAGTGATGGAAAGTGGGAGAGTAGAAAAGAGACGGTGGGAAGGAGGAAGGTGACAACACCGACGGAGGAAAGGAAAAGAGCAGCGAGCATCCATATTTAAACCGAGCTTGAAAGAGATGAAGGAGCAGCGAGGTAATGTTCGCTTTTTGAAGGCTTTTTGATCATCTAACGTGTCGGTTTCAGATGTTCACCCTGCAGGTGATCGTGTCAAAAGCTTGTGGACAGATGCTTCCTAGTTTTACTTAGTCTGATCTGATGTCTCTCTCTTGGTTTGCGCTTTGAAGGAAGAGCTTTAACATTTTTCAACATGACTTAAAGAAATGTTTTTCCCAGTTTTGTGTGGAAGAACTTGATTCGCCTGAACTCAACCCCATCCAACACCTCTGGGATGAAATCAAACTCCCGTCGGAGATCCCAACTTCAATGCCTCGCCTTCAACGGGACTCCAAAGTATTCCAGAGAGCAGATACTTTGTTTTAAGCCCCATTTCCACTGCGTAGTACCGGCTCGACTTGACTCTACTCGCCTTTTTGCGAGGTGAACAAGGTGTGTGTCGCGTTGAAGACCACCCAAGGAGGTACTATCCCGCAGTGGAAAATAACCGGCAGAAAAGTACCTGATACCAAGGCGAGTCGAGTCGAGTAGAGCTGGTACTACGCAGTGGAAATGCAGCTTAAAACTGATCTTTTTTGTCTCTTTGACAAGGTTTGCCAGAAAAAAAAGCTAATTGAAAAAGAAACAAGCAAACAAAGACCTTAAAAGACAGTTGTTGTCGAGGAGTTCGTACTTATCGCACTGTCTAGTTTGAGTACTTTGTTATTCCTTTCAGACACATTTCATGGCTTTTCTTCAACAAATGGAGTGAAATCAGTTTGGACATATTAGACATGGTTCTGTTACGACTTATGAAGTTCAGTCATGAGATAGCGTTCCCCAAATTCCATGCTGAGACAACGTGATAACTACGAAGTTACATACTTCTACGATAACTGAGCAAATTCCATTTGATGATGACCACTGGAATTTTTGTCAAATGACTATTTCAGTATGAAAAGTCAGGACTACATTGACTCTCTAGCACTGTGCATCTGTTTGCATCGGATTGTCTTTATAAATATAAACATACATATCAACATTTACAGTTTTCTATCAATTTAAAAAGATTGATTTATTTGTTGAATTTCCTTACAGTGAAATGACACATAGTTTCATTTCCATCATGCTTGATATCGGCGATATTTCTGCTCATTGCATCATGTAAAATGCCACCACTGTTCCTGCCTATGCAAAGATTGGACCCCCCCCCTAAAAAAATCAAGCAAACAGATGAATTCTCCGTCTTCTTGTTGTTTTTTTATGTCGTATAAATTCCATGTTCTCCCCCTCATAGAAGCTGCTTTGTTTCTCGGACTCGCTCCATCTTATCTGCTTCTATCTGCGCCTCGGCAGATTCAATTTAATTGGCCCTCATTGGCACAAAGCACACAACAAGATGCGATGCAGTCAGCAAAGCGTGGAGCGGGCCAAGTCGAATGCTAATGGCAGAAGCACATCTGAGGCTGATCTGTTGATGCGTTTGTTTGTCTCTTAATTTGCCTCCATCACAGAATCACAGAAAGATGATAGACGCTCTGGATAGAGGGAAATGTAAGGATCGGGGTTTACGTTTGTTCTCACAAACAGAGACGCACAAAAATATACAAACAAAGACGTGGGGGGATAATGCACCATGAAATTAAATACGGCATGGTTTTGGTGAAGGTTCCTTAATCAGTCAGAGCGCCGTCACTCCAACTTCAAGTGTTTCCTATTGGAGCGTCTGTCTTTGTGTGTTTGTGCATAACAGTCTATTTGTGTACCTTTTTCACTCAAGTCACATTTCTCTGGTCCATTTAAGTTGCCACGGTCACGGTCAGTTGGGAAAAACTGAAAAAGTCATCATCAATATTTAAAGAATCTCCTCTTTCTCTTCTTGTTTCATCCTCTATTCTGTATTCTTGAGGGTTGCACATGAGATGAGAAAGGATAAATTGAGTGTGAACAGTGAATAGAGTCCAAACAGTGACTCTGGACTATTACTAATACCAAGGACAAGAACCAAAGAGGAGAATCATGAGGTGAAAAGAAACGGCAAAGGCCTGGAATTTTACACAAAGATGATTTTTGTGTCCTTAAAATTAGAATTCTCTACACTTGATCGTGGCATTTTTAAGATGAACTTCCTGGTCAAAAGCTCAAAATGAAGGTTGGATTGGAAATGAAAGAGGAAGAGAGAGAGATTCACCTCCTTAGACAGATTTTTTAATGCCATCACACACATGGAAGCTGCTAAACAGGGAATGAGGAGCTACAGAGAGAGAGAGCAGAGTAATTAAAGAATGTAGATAATCAATTAGGCCAATAGCAGTTGTTTGTTTGCCCCTAAGGTAAGTAAAAGCAATCTGTTGACTGTGATAAGTCATTGTCACCATATTTTCTGCTTGATTTAACCTGACTGAGATATAGAAACGAACCCATGCATGACTGCTGATTAGTTAGTTAAAGCTACAGGAGATACTGGAATCAAAATAGATCAAACAAGAGAAGTCATGACGATCATTTATTATAAGTAAAATAAACTTTCATTAAGTTAACTTGATGAAATGGTCGTTTGTACCAGGTCACGCCCAGAGATTGCTGAAGATGCTTGATTATTATAACAACTTAGCATCTTAATACATTATTTTAATATGAAGTTCTATTTCTGAGCCGTTACCTGTGATGAAAGACAGGCCTAAAGATTAGATCAAACATTGAACTATTCAAACACAATATTATAAATGAAATTAATGACTTTATCAAACAACAGGCGCCTAATTGATTGTAAAATTTTTAATAATCTCCTTGCACCATTTTCCTTTTGAGAGGTATAAACCATTTCAATGTTCGTTCTTGAGGTTTTCCCACGTATCTGCGACTTCCACAACAAATACAAAGCAGCAGTTGTGTTTACTTCAGTCATGACTGATGACGGACGGGAATCTTAAATAAAACTTGTTGGTATTATTCGCGTTAAGGCTCATTTGTACTCCATTTAAGTACGAAAATAGATATGTACGTGTCAAAAGGTGTGTCTTCCATGCGTCTTTTACGGGAGGACTCTTTTTTTCACTTTTTCACTTCTCTTTGTTCTTCTTCGTTGCTTCCGCACACATTTGTCGTGCCTTGCTTGAATTGTCGCTACACTTCCCCCAAACCATTTCCAATGGTACTGCTCAGTTTCGTCCGTCTCGTCCGTATCCGTAAGCTCTACGAAAAATGTTGCCAAATACGTACGAAATGAATGCAGAGAACGTAGAGAAGGCTCCGACCGTATCCATATACGTCTTTAACGTAGAGCATGAATGGGCTTTTACCTGAACGAGCGACGTGAGTAAACTCAAATGATCCCGTTGCGACATTAGCACGAATTTAATGTATTTAAAGCTACTTTCAGTAGCGAGAAAACAAAGCATATTTGACCCCAAGGACGTTTGGTGGAATTCGTTGCTCATAGCTTATAAAGGAAAATGAGACTTAGCATTATCTCAAAAACCATAAGCGAGGTGACCAGAGATTCATCAAATACTCCAACGCCACAGATAATTTGAGAGAAAGCTTGCAAAGATGAACACTGTCACAGAATGCAAACAATTTACGGTAGACAAACATGAAAAGAACACACACACACATAATAACCGCTCTTCCGTACGATAATGATCCTCAATATCCACAAATGTGTCAGTATAGCAGCCAAGAATGTGTCATACAATCAGACATGAGTTACTCCGTATGACGTTCACTCTCTCTCTCTCTCACTCTCTCTCTCTCTCTCTCCCCGTCACACACATGAAAAGCTAGAGGTGACCCGTCTACGCAGAGCGAGGGAGCAAATGAAGAAACAAAAAGAGATGGATGGGTTGATGGCAAGCATAATGTTCATATCACACGCATGAGTCACACAGAGACGACTAAGCAATAAAAAGGATCATTAGTGGGCCGTTTTCAGAGGCATCTGTTACGACGTGATGAAGGTCCTCCTCCCCCGTCACACAGCTGCTGTATGTTCTCCCCTTTATCTGCCCTCCTTTACTCCCATCAGCAACATTTACTGTATATAACAGAGGTTTGGTAGCTGAGACATAATGCATGGCTACATAAGATGGATGTCTGGATGCATGATAGAATCTTCCTTCCTCTTTTACCTACCTTTTTAAAAAAAATCATTTTGGCCTTTGCTTAAACTAACTTCAAACTTTGATCAATAATGTTTTGCTTGAACTCCTGTCTCCCTCTCTCTCTCTCCTTTATCTAAAAGGGCAGTGGGTGACACAGAGGGAGAAGTGCGTCTTTCTAGTGATGGGCACGGCAATAGAGGAGCCTTCACCTTAAATCCATCTCCTTATAATGCTTTATGCACACTCTCTTACACACACAATGCACGATGTGTGTGTGTGTGTGTGTGTCTGTGTGTCTGTGTGTGTGTGTGTGTGTGTGTGTGTGTGTGTGTGTGTGTGTGTGTGAGTGAGTGAGTGTGTGTGTGTGTGTGTGTGTGTGTGTGTGGGGCACCTGATGGCTCTGGTGACAAAGTTTTATTGTACCGGGTCCTCTCACCAGTCATGTCAGGGAGGTGAGTGGATGAGAGGGTGATGGGAGGAGGAGAGGAAAGATTAGGAACTCAGTGACCTCCTCCAGAGGAGAGGAGAAAGGGCCTATGGGAAAATCCTGCATTTTAAGTTTCTGTAAAAAGAAACGATACTAAATATGAAGATTTTATTCAGGAAAAGCACAAATAATGCAATAAAAAGTCTTCGAGCTGAAGTCTGTCTTGGGGGGGAAAAGTCAGTTTCGTCGTCGCAGCGACCTCTCAGCGAGCACTCAGAGTAACACAAATGAAACGCACACAACATGCCTGAAAACATCGAGCAGAGCAAATAGACTGAGTGGACTGGTTATACTGGGACAGAGAGGCTGGGAGGACTGGTTATAAAGTCCACGAGGCATTTTATTGCTCCTGTTTTCTTACGCTAATGAGAATGACTTGAAACTTGATCACAAGTTGCACATGAAGATTGTACCTCATCTCATTATAGGAGAACAGGTTACTGGTTCAATCCGCTCCCACTTTTTCTTGACCCAAGACTTCTTTCAGAGACTTTGTTCAAACACAGTCTCTCAGGATTTATCTTTTGGAAAACTGACGCTCATAACTGCGACTCTTCCTGATGCTGCCGCTGCCCTGACAACTTTGTCGGCGAGGCAGATTAAGAGCTGAGAGTTTGTATGGTTGCAAATCTCCTCCTGACAGCTTTGCCTGTTTTTCTCAGCTGTGCAACCGAAGCCAAAAGAAAGACAAAAAACACAAAAAAGAAAAACCTGTAAGACTTTAGTTTAAGTCTTTTAGGGATGAGACAATAGCGCTAACACTGCTGCCAATGGAAAAAAAAAGCACTGGCCAGTGTTAGGAAGGAGCTGCAATGACTCTACAAGGCGTTGCTGGATTCCTCAGACAGACGGAGAGAATCCAGAGGAAGACGACGTCGCCTTTTACAGACATGGCGGACGTTTCTGAGGCCAAAAGCACATCACCAAACACAAAGGTTGACACTACAGGGGCTTCATGCTGAGTGGATAATTATCTGTTTAGGATCGATTCAAGAGCCTACAAGGGAGATTTGTTCGTTGATTTATGCAAATGCAAGGGAAACACTGAAATCCTTCATCCCAGTGGAACAGGACCGTCTCCTCTCTGTCTCCTCTGCTTGATTTGAATGTTTCACAACTTTGCATTACGACTAAACAAACTTTGAGGAGGAGGAGAAAGAAGAGAGAGGAGGAAGACCGAGTGTAAAATGTACATATATCTGTGAGAAAGAAGGAGGAAGGAGTTTTACTCCATACTCTGACGTAGCTCTCCGCTTGAAACATAAAATACAAAAACTGACACTTTCCTGCTGCGCCTCCCTCCATTATAAAAATGGCTTAAACTGAGTGGGGCCGCCAGAACACGTGGAACCCTTTGGGGAGGAGCAGCAGGAGCGAAGGGGAGTCGGAGACTGTTCGGTCATTTTAATTGCAGAGCTTGTTAGCCTTTTTTTTCTGTCGTTAGCGCCTTATTAGCATGTCATTATAAAGCCAGACGGTGTTTGACAGACAGCCTGAAGGCGAGCCGTTACTTTGTGGGTATATGTGCCTGTGCATGCTATGCAGACAGATGCCGTTTTGTGTTTATTACATATGACGATGTGAGGCGTCTATAAGGCATCATTCTGGGTTGTTTTGAATGGTTTTAGCAGCTTTTACACAAACATCTTCTCATTCACTTTCACGCCATCGCAGCAAATTTAATTATAGTCGTGCTGCTTTGCTCAAGGGCAAATGAGCTTATCTTATATGTAGATAGTGCGTCTAGTTTTTCTTCTACAGTCTGATGTTTTCACTCAGTACAGGAGCCACACTAGACCTTGTAGATCTAAGATACTGGACCACGTTCACATAGACACAAATTTCATATGTCGTGTCACGTCTGCCCTCTGCCTACAAGCACAGAGGCTGTGAGGAGAGTTCATTTGGGTTTATGCACCCAGACAGGGGTGTATAGTGATGATGGGTCGTCAAGTGTATGTCCCAAAGTCAAAACGCCCATATATGTGTTGATTACCTTTATTTTATTTTGTTTCAATCAGAAGCCTGTAAGGAGGGATTATTATTGGCTGCTTATTAAACACAAATCCAGGCTGATCTTGGGTTGCAACCCTGTCAGGAATCTAATATCATGGTCCCCACACCGAAATTAATGAGGAATTTTGGTGGAGCCACATAGAATTTTGAGCTAAAGTTGGATGGCTTTTCTTGATAAAGTGGCAAATGATTGTTCTCTTATTAATAAAGCTATTTCACTTAAATTTTACTGTTTTTGTTTGTGTGTGTTTTTTTTTTTTTTTACAGTGTAACAGATACTGGCACAATTGTAATTTGTAATTGCCAACCTTTCATAGATAAAGACATCAGAGCACTGCAGGAAAAAATAGATCTGTTTCAATCATGTGTAAACCTGCTGTGACTGACTGAGAAGCTGAGGACACACAGCGGTAATGACTCGTCAATAACGATGCAGCAACGCAAAAGGATGGCAAAGGATGACGTCAATAATCAAATATGACCCAGTGACCTCGCTTCAATCTCCACATGTAAGTGTGAGAATTAGAATGGACCCATTCTGTATGAAAAGAGGCTTTTGCACAGGATTATAAGTAATTTAAGTCAAGTTACATTTGTTGTTGACACAGGGCAGCTGATTCTATAGCAAAGCACATGTCTGCATTATGGCTCTGCAAACAAATAAAAAGATACATGCAATCTAATAACGAGGTATCAATCCTCCTACAGCCGAGTCGAGGCCCAGCTATGAGGCACAATTTATAGAAAAGAACGGCCTCGAGTGATGTAAACCATAATGGAGCCGAGTGTCTGTGTGCTAACTGATTTAATTGGCTTCTTGATGATGCTGTCATTCTGGAACCGCATGAGAAAAACAAGCTAATGAAGAGAGATGGAGTGAAATGAAAGTACAGTACATGCAGGAAAAATAGAACTTTTGCTTTTGCTGCCAAATCTTTGCTGTTAAAAAAAAATCAGTTTATAGGGAATTTTAGAGGTGAATTACTTTCAAAGTTAAAATTGAATTAAAATTTCGAAGATGCAGGAAACAAAAATGTTTGCGTCCTTTTTCGCTGAGGCAGGAGGACGGACGGATGTCTGTCTCTCTCCTTCTCTGTCTCTCTCCCTCTCTGTCTCTCTCCCTCTCTGTCTCTCTCCTTCTCTGTCTCTCTCCCTCTCTGTCTCTCTCCCTCTCTGTCTCTCTCCTTCTCTGTCTCTCTCCCTCTCTGTCTCTCTCCCTCTCTGTCTCTCTCCCTCTCTGTCTCTCTCCCTCTCTGTCTCTCTTAGCTCTCTGCTTGTTATGCAGCAGATTTTGGGCTCTAAAAATTTTCGAGACGCCTGAGGGTAGGAGGTAAAATAGATCCGTGATGTGACGAGACGATTCACTCCTCTGTGGAACGACTGTGGGATGGAGACCATGACAGCAGAAGAGAACCAGAAATAAAAAATATACATGCATGTACATATGTGCACACATACATATGCTCACACTGTACAATACTTATGCACTGTTGCTGTAAATATATCTGACTTTAACTAATTTTTCACTGTTGCAGTGATTCTTATCTTATTTGACTTCAGTGTCGTCCTTAGAGTCCTACTCGTTCTCTGTTTCAATCTCTCTCAATTTATTACATCACTACACATAAAACACAAACAACAACCTCGGATGGACCTTGTGTGGAGCTTCCTCATACAACTGAACATCAGCTAAAACCAAAAAGGTAGTAATGTTTTTAACTACAACCCCAAAAGAAGTTGGGTCTGTGTGTAAAATGTCAATAGAAACAGAATGCAATGATTTGCAAATCAAAAGTTTTAACATTTGAAATGTTGTCTTTGTGCTATTTTCAATTAAATACGGGGTTTCAATGTTTTGCAAATCAAAAACACACTTACATGCATGTAATCTGTGTTAAAGCAGAGCGTTTGTCCTAACGGGCTACTTCACTGACTCACACATGTTTATGAGGCCGATCCCTGCAGCTAAAGCACACATATTTCATCCTTCACCTACAGCCAATATATAAGTCATTAAACTTAGTAGCTCCACTGGGCTTACAAAACAAATTGAGAATAGAGAATACGACATACATATATAGAGAACACTCCCAGGTTTGCAGGTGTTTATGTGAACATATTGTCGAGAACTGAGGGGGCAGGATGTAAACACATGCAGAGAAATGTAGAGAGTGGTTACCTCTGCTCTGGTGGTGGACTGTTAGAGGAAAGAACGAGGGAGGAAGAAAGAGACAGGAAGGAGAGCTATCACAGACCTGAAGTCTAGAGAGACTAATTAACTGGAGAGACGTGACCTTTCTCATCTCCTCCCTGAGAGCTTACATGTATCTGTGTGTGTTCTGAGTCGATGCGAGGACTTCACAGCCAGATGGACCCAGTACACCGTGTTTCATCGTCACGTGAAAACCAAAGTTAGCAAGGAGGGGAGATGGACCAGCATCCTGCAACCCGGCTCCCAAAATCTACCACCCCAATGTTGTCGAACTTGGAGGGATAGGTTTAGACATTTTGAAGGATAACTGGTCTCCGGCCCTGCAGATCCGTGCAGGGTTGATAGATAGATTCCAGGCTTTATTAAGTGTTCCCAATCCAGATGACTCCCCCGGAAAACGATGTTGCAGAGCAGTGGAAGAAAAACCAAAGCAATGCCATCGAGACAACCCAAGAATGGACCCGGATTCATGCAAGGAATGCTACAAAAAGTACTCCCGATCATGGACCAGACTCTACACGGGCAACATACAGTATAATGCATCGACAGAGAATGACACAATCCCCATTATAGTCTTATGGGGTCTCACGTAATAGTCTCACATATAAACTGTATGTGATCATTTCTTAATCCTTTCTAAAATTAAATTCATATTGTTTATGGATCTGCCCTTTAATTCTTTCCTGACCCATGCACCTTCCATTCGCCAAGTCTGTGCAGCAGTTTTTGCATAATCCTGCTGACAAATCTACCAGCCAACCAACAACAAACAGACCTGGGTGAAAACATAACCTCCTTTGAGGAAGTAAAGATTGCTATAAAAGACTAATGCGATCGGCCCTTTAGAGCCACACAGACATGATTTCCTCTTCACTGTACCACTGTGTCGGAGACCTGCAGCAGCACATAAGAATTAACCCATGAATCTCAGAAGCAGTTTTTTTTGCATGCAGTTTTTGAACACACACAAATTCCTACTTTGGTCCTCTTGTGCACCAGCAGGGGAGCAACGTCTGAGCTTATTAATGTGATATCGAGTCAAAGTTCCAGTGGCTGAGACGGAGAGACAAACGGAGAGAGTGGAGAGAGAGAAAGAGTGTGTGTGTGTGTGTTTGTGTGTGTGCAAGGCAATTTCTCCCTAAATAGACACCATCTGATGCGGTGGGAGGCCGAGAGGAGACAGAGGTGAAAAAGATGGAAGCAGAGATAGGAAATCAAGCATCTGCTGGAGGGGGATAATTAGGAAATGTGCAAGAGGGGGAACATTTGAGTGTATTGTATGTACTGTATGTCTGCTTCATGTGGGTGTTTTCCTGCTCAGGGGCAGATGGTGGCACACAGCAGTTAATGAATGCTGATGTTCTTGTTTGAACCAAGGAATAAACAGGCCCACAGCTTCTCTCTGAGCTCACAGGAGCAGACTCCCTGGATGACATTGGACTGTTTCTGAGCGAGTTAGGATGCAATTAACAAGAATTAATATTGCAAACTTATGAACGACTGAAAAGGAGACGTGTGTGTGTGTGTGTGTGTGTGTGTGCATAAATGTGTGTTTTACTCACCCTTGCTGGATGGTGGTTTGACCTTCACATGAAACGAGCCTCCTTGGATGAACCTGCCTCAGAGTTTGGTTGCATTCATGAAAGCTTTGGATCGACTCTCTTCAGACTTGAGGCGCTCACCATCAGACGCTTGGTTTTTGGTCTGAAACAGAAATGACATGAGTATTCAGAGGTGTGCATTCTGCTGAGCTAAAATTTAGAATTTCGATTCCAACTTCCATAATAGTCCTGAGGTAGAAGAATTAAGTAAGTAATCCCTGCAGGCCTGTCGGGTTTTCCAATGTAAACCATGCATGAAATGTGTTAACAGACATACGCTATAATAAAATAATGACTAGCATCACCACCAACATAAATATCATGCTAATGGAAAAGTCTATTGACGGCCATATTGGTTGGTCCCCCACAATTCCTGGACATCTATTAATTGGACCTGGTCCTGAAATTTGGTTGAATCCCCGTCACTTTTGAAATTTCATCTAATTTCAGCTGCTACTCCTTTCTTCTTCTTTTTTTTGTACACTGTCAAATTAAGTCCCACAAACACTAAATTGATTTCCACATCATATTAATTTGTGGTGACTGTTATGTTATGTTTGATAATGATAAAATATGGTCTTTGGCCATTAAGCAGGGTTCTGGTTGGCTATCAGGGTAAAATACATCAGGCTGTCAGGCCTGTGCTACACTTTTTCAATGGTGCACATCCTCCCTCGTGTTTACATTAGCACTCATTTTCCTCCCTTCAGAAGAAACCACTCCTGTTCAGTACGATAAACAGCCTCACTCAGATTGAAGTGATTCATCACAATGAACGCGAAGCCTTCATTAGGTTTGCTCATGATCCTGGTTTGATTGTCACTTTGTTATTCTTATTTTTTCACACTTCACTGATTATCAATCACCCAACACTCAGAGGACGACGGCGTCAGAGAGGAATAAATCACGGAGATACGTTTGTGCAGATTGTAATTCATCCAGGTCAGGGTAATCCAAAGTGGTTAACCTCCTCCAATCCATCATGGACTTTACTTCCCTTTAATGCAGAGCGTCTTTAAAAGTCTGGTCAGCATTCATTTCAAACCATCTTTAACACTGTAAAGTAAAGAGGCCAAAAATCTAAATGTTACTAATTCATCTTTAAAGTGATAAAAAGACATAAAGGGATAAACGTAATGCCTGTAATTCAATTGGCTGTACAGTGTATCATCTAATTTAATAGTTTTAAAAATGGCTTTAATTGGTCTCAGTGGTTGAATTGATTAGGATTTAGCTCGACTGCAGTTGCCCATAGAACATGCAATAAACCACATTCATTGTGTGAACTTGCCAGCAATCTATAATAAGGCTCTGCAGCAGTTAAACAGTTTTTATAGCCTCAAAGGCCACTTTGCACCGTAAAGATTTTACATAATTGCATGTTTTTTTCTTCTTCACGATTACAAATCTGTGTTTTGTGTATTTGTTAACCAGCTTTAATTGAAACTATAGGACTGTCTGTATGAATATGATATAGACAGACTAAGAGTCTGCAGCTGTGTTAGCAGCTCAGTGGGGATGTATTGAGTAACAGCAATGAGCTATAATGCCAACGTGATGATTATAGCTCCATTTCCACTGGGTAGTACGAAGCTGAGGTTGATAGAGATGTCGGACGTTTGCTGGTATTTTGTTGTGAACCAAAAGTTTTGTACAAACTCAAACTTTTATTTGTTGATGTTGTTGTATTTAAGCTCAGGGGATCAACAAAGTTATTAAAATTAATCCTAATGGGGACGTGAATATCGTCACAAAATTACACAACATTCCTCCCGATGGTTGTTGAGGTATAATCCAAAGTGGTAAATGTAGTTTAAATTTCTCTCTTACACACACACACACACACATAAGTACACTTCCCTGTGTGCATGTCTGTTCAAACAACCACAGAAAAGATATACTTGTTGGAAACACAAAGCTGAATTGGTCTTATTTGGGAGTTGGTGCATTCATGCGTGTCCCATATAGCCGAGGAAACTCTATATCTTTATTGACTTCTACAAAAGCAACATGTATTGATTCCCTCTCCCGTCTCTCCCTTTCTCACTTTCTCTTTTCACTTAATTGTTGGAGGCCAAAACTGAAACTAAGTCCAGTTAACATCCCCTGGGGCTGCCACCTTGGAACCTGCACTTTTATTACAATAAGCTGCCATCACAAGAAGCCAATATAAGGAGAGAGGAGGTCGACTGTGTTGCAGTGATTCTGTTGCATTCAAGTGTGAAGGAGAAGTTCTTGTAAAGATTTCAAAGTTAACTTTTCAACCTTTATCTCTCCGGGGAAATAAACGCCCCGTTTAACATTCACAACTTCCCCGGGTAGAGAAGAATTTTACTCAAAATAATGAATGGAAAGTTTGGTTAATTTGTTGGCTAATTCGCTAATTAGATCCCCTGTTACCAACAGAGGCAAGGCTATGGTTTTTGGGAATGAAACATGCTGTGAACCAAACAGAAAGTTTGCTTTAGACAACTATAGACAACACTCGGTGCTCTCCACTGGGAAACACAAGCTTTTGCTCAGTCTTTAAAAAGCTTTGACGCCCTCAGAGTCGTTATATAACGCATCAAAAAGCAACAGTCGGGCTCTGATGTAACAGCTCTGAGGTTAGAAAGCTCTCAATATGTTAATTATCCAGCTTTATTTTTTTATTTTATTTTGTTTTTGCAAATGATTACGATGCAATTAGTCTGAAGCCAAAATAGCCACTTGGCCTGAAGGCTCAGTGTTGCCTTTATTACAGCGTTTAATTATAGAAGCTTGATTTCAGGTTAAGGCCGCAATCAGATGCATAATAGATAACCTGCCACATGTGGCATTCAGGGACTTTAAGGCGCGTGCTGCTAGTTTTGCATGTTTTATAAAGCAGTTTTGCAAATTTTTGCATAGCATGTTAATTAAAGATTTGCTTGCAGAACGGTAATGCATCAAAATAAACATTTAAATGGCATTTACTTTTTCCTCAAGGTAAACTCAGTGCTGATGGAAGCAGAGACTGAACTGAAAAGTCTGGCAGTGTGATGCATTCAGGTTCTCTCATACAACTTTGTGTCTATGGGCTACAATCTTGTCATTAATGAATGAGTGATGTGTCAGATTTTTGTGTCGATGTGCAAATGGCAGTATAGAAGTCTCTCTAAGGGGATCTCAGGAAAGGAGAGGTTAACATGCACCAGACTCTCTGGGACAAATTGTCTCTGCAAAATGAATGGATTCGAGAGAACGTTCCATCTTTAATTAATAAGCCTGACTGCATTAATCAGTAAAATTCATTATTTAAACCAAAGGGACTCGTGAGGACAAAAGACTTAATATGATTTCAGAGCATCAATCCATTAAAATACGACCAGTTGGCGTTTAGAAGCATACAACTGACTTCAACCAACCAACATCCAGTCTATGAGAACAATATAAGCCTCAGATTGTATCACTATCAAGTCATTAATATGTTATGGTAGCTGAGGGATATGTCTAATTCTAGTTTTAGGGCTTGTACAGCCATGCCTTTATACCACGAGTACTGATGTTAGCTGTAAGCTAGCTAGCAACAAAGGATGAACCGTGTGCATATATGTGTGTTTGCATCCAGTTCAGCCACTGACTGAACTCAGAAGTTGTTTTTCCCTCTTATTTCTCTTCTCATCTCTGTTTGTTTCAAATAATATTCATGAGCACATATTTAGTTTTAGTACATGCTGTTGTTCTTTTGTTCAATTTGCAACCAAATTCACATCTAATCACATCATTCCTTTGGTTTTGTACGCAGTGTCTCCCCGAGGCTGCGCATACTGGAGGCACTGCAGTGCTTTCAGCTAAATGCTAATGTAGACATGCTAACATACACTCAGTAGCAAAGCTAGAATGTTGATGTTTTAGCAGATATAAATGGTTACCATTTTCATATCTTAGTTTAGCACCTCAGCATGCTAACATTTGCAAACTGAATCTAGAAATACCCATAAATGACAGTACTGGACAGGTTTTGAACTGCTGCTAGCTGCTAGATGAAATGTCATGGGGATATCAAAGTGACTAGGATTCATCCTGAAGAGAACATGAATGTCTGTAACAATTTTTCCAACGTTAAAAACAATCTAAAAATCTAAATCTTTGGGATGCATTGCCCAAAAAGTCTTAGAAACCTCCTTCTAAAATGTCATGACAATCCGTCACATAGTTGTTGAGATATTTTAATTTGCACAAAAGCGGAGGGTCAAGCAGCAGTGCCGTCACAAAGCATCTCTAAGCCTCGGACTCTGTTCAGCCCTTATCCAAAAATAACATCAGTGTACGGGCCGTTGCAGAACAGACTGTGAAAGCTATTAAACCATCCCGGCATCATCTGAGAATGTTTGTGCATAATTACATCTCTAGGTAACACCTCGCTGACAGCAGCAGCAATTAAATGAACCAACACAGTCATGTTGTGCAGCATAGTGCCACTTGTAAGCGCAACAGAAGCATTGATCAGATGTCAAAGCGTCACATGCTTACACTCAAATATGGCACATGGGGGCCACAGTTGAATTGCTGGATGCTGTGGACTTTGTTCCTGCATTATTGCAGTGGACACTGGAAGAGGAATACATGAAACCTAAGTAGAAGCTGGAGAGGAACAACAACAACAACAACAAAAATAGATGTACTAGATGAAGAGAAGAGAGATGCAGTTTGGTAGATTTTATTTTCTGCAACATCAGAGGGAAGGAAGATAGATTGTTGCCAAAATCAGACAGACGAGGAGAGACGGAGATGAGGCTGGAAACAGATGGGACCGTCACACACACAAATGAAAGCCTTACATCCCACATACAGGAAATAGAAGTGCTTTTCCATCATGCACTTGAACTAAATAGTTTTTGTTTTCCAAATGCACAAAAATAGCGTCTCCAGACTCAAACCTAAATGTTCCTCCACTTAACTGGCTCTCTTCTGATTGCATTGCACATTCCTCAGGGATTACTTCTCCCTCACGATGTTTAAGTCATCGATGCACAATCAATACCGTTTGTGTCGACAGGGGCAGCGTGTGCACACACAAGGTATAAGGAGGGAATATTATATGCGTTATTGGCAATCAATGCTAACATCCTGACAAATCAAGAAGCTCAAACACAACACATTTACCCGGCTAAATTAAATCATGTTTAATACAACGAATCGATACAGGACATTGTTTTTACGTGTTCTAATTTTCATTAAAATGCTGCTATAGGATCAGATGCTATAGTAACTCACTGCATCTGAAACAAATCTATTGCTGCTCTGGAAGCTGCTTTAACATCGAACGGAATGCTAAATCATGATTTCAACAACTTCGAGGGAAAGAGGCCACCAGGCAAAACCTAAATTGGCCGACATTTAAGGTGATCTATAGAACGGACTTCATTCATTAGTGAAAAGAGTTCGACCTGGAAGCTAACGACCTGTCATATCCTGATGAATGAGATTCATACTCTTTACAGTACTGGCGATACAGTCATTCCTGAGCTCATTTAAAACAGTCCATTACAGATTATATGTCTCAATAAGGCCCAGTGTGTGTGAATCAATGCCTGATAACCCAATGCAGATCTTACAACAGTCAACAATCAATTAATCTGACAGCAAACGGGACACGGGAATGATTACGGCCTGGATTACGTCTTAATCATAGAAAGTTCAGTTTTATGCGTTTCGCTGTCCTGATCAATGACTCCTCTCTGCTCTGGTCTGGTGTTCCTACCGAGGGTGTGGCTTATCCATGCATCACACACAGACACACAGGGCGAAGCAGAGGAGACAGGTGGAGTGACAGTAACATGAGTTGAGGGCTACGTCGGTAAGTTACATGCAATAAAAAACGTCCCCCAAACCAAAGATGGACAAACGTCGACCCCAAAGTTCAAACCAGGCCTCGATATCTGCGTCTTAAACATTATTTACTGCTACAGTATTACAGTATGAACCTAGTGACTGGCAGACTGTTTATTTGGAGTGACAGCCAGTTTGTTTTCCGATTTAAGCTGCTGTCATATCCATGCATGTGGATCTGCAGGACGTCTCTTCCTGTCTCACACACTTTGTTGAGTTGTTGCCATGCTGCAAGAAGTGTGAGACATTTCATGTAAGCCCATTATTCGTCTCTCTCTCTCCTCTTTGTCATAGTCGCCGCATTCTCCTCCTCCTTTCTTAACCGTTTCTCTCTCCACCCCTCCTCCCTGACTCTCTCTCTCTCTCTCTCCCCCTGCCTTCCCCACAAGTCCATTATTTCTCCATTAAAATCCAGGATGACCCGTGTAATTGCCTCCGATGACTGGGCCCTAATGAAAAAAACACATCGCATTAGCAGCGAGACGCCGTGTGCGCGAGCCGGAGTGTCTTTCTGCATGTCAAGCTGTGGGCCTTGACCAAAGCAGATAATATCCTCTGTCAGACCTGCCTGTTACACCCTTTTAACAGTGTGTATGTGTGTGTACCAAGCCTGCAGGAGCCTTGACCTATGCAGATAATATTCCCTCAGACCCTTGTTCCACCCTTTTAACCCGACCGTGTATGTGATTGCGCCGGCGCGGCTCAAACTGCATGCATAAATATGAAGTCCAAAAGCGCTTGTGTCAGTCAGTTGATAAAAGAAGAAAGAGGAGAGGGCATTCAAGCATACTATATGTGGGTGTATGCATGCCTGTGTGTGTCAGAGAGAAGACGAGAGTAACAGGGGGAAAAGATTGTAAATGCAAGAGAGAGGTGAAAGGGGTGTGTTCTATATTTTAAGGATGAAATGTTTGACTTGGAGGTATGAGAAGCATCAAGAGATGACTAACATATAGAACATACAGTATAATAGCTGCTCTACTCTGCTAGCTATCTGGAGCTGCATGTAAGACAAACCAGATTCATTCACAGTGATAAAAATGTCAGTCTTGCATTTAAGCTATGTAACAACACAGAGCTCAATATCAGCTTTTATGAATGTTCCCTTCTTTCACCAAGTCGCAATCGCTCAGCACGATTCCGGAAATGTCTCTCCATGAACATCGGGTGTGCGCAGATGGCAGGTCACGAAATAGAAATGATTTATTGTGATCAGTTGTGTGTGGGCGCCCGACTGAAACCCTCCACTCGTCTGCATGTGTAAAAAGTTTTTGTAAAATAATTTAAGAAAAGGAAGACTCAACTGTAAGAAACTCAAAAACCACAAACGAAGCATCATGCTGCATCATTTGAAGGAGACAGAGGGATACATGAAGGATCCGTGAAGGGTTAAGAATTTGGTGGATTCCTGCAGGGTGGCCATGGTTTGATCTGATTTTTGATGAGGGCTGGTCTCCTCATTAATTACCCTGAACATCAACAGCTTTTGGTCAGCTTTTTACAGCACTGAGCTTTTTAAGATTACTAGAGGATTGTTTTGTAGTCATGACAGAAACTATGGTGCGATATTAAGGAAACTGACCTGGGCCCCACCCATTAGAGTGCCTACCTACAACATTGTCCACACATCTTTATGACTCCTCTTAAAAAAATACAATACTCTGTTTTTCTCTTTTTCGTCAACATCATCAACCGTGTTGGGATTGTCCATGGACGAAACTGATCATGGCTTCCCTCTCTTCTTTCAGTGCGAGTATAGAAGATGTCTGGCTCCTAAATTAAAGGGTGTAGCATGAGCTAACCTAAAGTACAAGATAAATAAGATCATGCAGTGTCCTCCTCGGTTACCGCTGAATAAGATTCTCTGGAAACAGAAGATACAAGTAGAATAAGCTCAGAGTCATTGTAGAAGTCATTGTTTTATGTCTAAAGGTTTTGGCATTTTAATGGTTGAAGATCCTCTAGCTCATCAATTCAAGAGTGTAAGAATTCAAGAAAGAGCTCTCCCAAGTGAAAAGGATGACAAATGTGCCTCAAAGAAAATCAATACATGTTTGCACACACACACAGTCGAGGTTCATTCAGTGAAATTGGTTGGAGTAAAGCAGCCGTCGTCCTGATGAATCCACAGCTCCATCGGAGGTTTTACTGAAAATGTTTTTCTCAGAAGATGAAAGTTTGATTCTGTGTCCTTTTGGTTTTAATTTAATGGGAGCAGCCTCTCTAATCATTAAGGTAAAGTAAAGAAAGAAATCACGCCCACAGGTCAGGCTGCTCGGCATAAGTACATCCGAAAAGCCACAGAGGACACACTTTTTTGAACGTTTTTGTCAATTACACTTTAATTATTTGACAGATTACCATGAAAGTGGGTGGAAAAGTGGGCTTTGACCCAAAGAAGGAACCACTGGAATCTGGAGTGGCTATTTTGATGGCGCACATGTCTTGACTGTTGTCTTCGGCAGAGGTATGCGCTCTACTGAGTGCCTTTCTAGCTAAGCGGGTCTTTAAATTAGAGGAAACAGTCAAATACAGAAGGGTGGCGGGTGGATGATGATGATGCTTACATGCAGATTAGGATGATCTTAGGGCCAATACGCTAATCCACGCCCAGGGTGCAACAAGAATTGGGGCAGTTATGAGAGATATCATTTAGATTTTTAGACATCATTATAAATGTTTTTTTCCTCCATCAAAAATATTCTGGGTTCGTCAACAAAACCAGCTAAAGCCTCAGGAAACAGATGCTGACGACACAGATGAGTGACAGAGCTTCAGTCACATTAAACATTAATGATTCTTGAGGGGACGTTGCAGCTGTAGCAACAAGCAGAGAGAGGATAAAATAAAAAGCCCTCCTTGTTTTTATGTAGACTCTTTGCATGCTATATCTGATTTAAATGCAAGAGAAGGAGACTAAGAGAATGCTATTACAGAAAGGTCACGCAGGAAATAAAGATAGTCTTGAAAGTCCTTAAAATGAAAGGGAATTTGCCGTCTTGTCCAGGAACAAAAGATCGTTAAACCCCATTTTCCCTTTCTTGAATTTCTCTCCGTCTTCAGCGACAGCATTAATTTAGTCCGGTTTTTTTAGTCTCTTGCATTTCACCCTTCTTGACTTCACGTTCTCTTTTTTGTTCCCTTGGGGGTTGCAGAGGGAAATTAATAGTCTCTGGGCCTCTGCTTCTTTAACGATCCTAGCATCTAGTTATCTGTCATTCTCTTTGTATGAATATATAATATATATCTAATGAATGGTACAAATCCATCCATTGACCCCCTCGTGTTCATTTTCTCCCTCTCCTCTTTCAATGCCTTCATACCTCTTTGGACTTTTGGCACGAGAGGGAGGGCAAGGAGTCTGAAAACATTCAAATACTCCTCCTTCCTCATTCTTCTTTTCCCTTCTCCACCTCAGGCCTTCATCCATAAATCCCTTTATTATTTGCATGTCACTTCCTCTTACACTTGATGATTCTAAATCTCTCCATCTCCTCCTTCTCATTCTCCAAATTCTAATTTCTTGCCCATCTCCGCCATCAATCTCTCGCTGTCGCTTTAGTCTACGCTCCCCGTTTGGTCCATCCAGACTCTTCGTCCTCCACCTTTCTGAAGAGTCCCTATCTCTCCCTCCTAAAAATTGTTCTGTCATCTCTCCACTGCCTTGCTACTCCTGTTTATCGCTGCATCTTGCCCGGGTCACCTTCGCAGAGCGAGCGAGCAACCAGCTGTGCTCGATACTGTGGTTCATCTGTTGTGTTTAAGTGGAACGGCATCATAGGCTAGAAATCATAACCGTAAATAATGCACATAGAAAACTCTGCGGTTGTTTCAGGAAATGTATGATGTGGGTTTTTTATGCGCCGACTCGTCCTTGCCTCATCTTATCGTCAATGCACAGCCTCAGCAGTAATCTTATATCACATAGAGGCGTCTTTCTTCTCTGATGCATTGTTCTTCCTACGAAGGTCGTAAATGAGACCCAATATTTCCAACACAACTTATACAATTAGACAGCCTTTGATTTTGTCCAACAAGTCAAGTCCACAATGCCACGCATCACCTAAGGGCTCCTCCAAGTTGTGACGCTGGGACAGGTCTAATACTTACGTAAATAACTTTTGAACTAATACTGATACAAATTAAAATAAGGTATCTATGGATAGGTCTCAATGAGTTCAAAATCATATCAAGAATTCAGATTTCTAGTTTATTTCTTCTACATGAAAATGAGCAAAAACCTCAGCCTGATGTAGGTACAGAAAATAAACGTCTATATTTTTAAACTTTTTTCTAATAGCTGGAAAGTTCTGTTCCAGAAATGGTAGATGTTTATGAATTTTTTGTAAATTATCTTTAAAACGTCTATTTTCTTAATCAAATGAGACATTGTGATATTTTAGTATTTTCATAGCAGAAAAGCAGGAATAATGAGGAAAGGTAGCGTGACATAGGGACCAGTGACAAGGAAAGACCTGTATTACACTTTAGACAGTTTATTCACAGTTTTACACAAAATATTCATGGTTCTTTACAAATGCTTATAAATGTCTATATTGGTTATGTTTACCCTATGTATCTAACCCTAATTAGTTCTGAAGGCTTTTGTACCCATAATGTAATGCCCTACAACTCTAAAAATCAAAGGTCTGATGCAAAAATCACAACAGAGCCTAAAAATATAATTTGCTATACGAAAATAAAGAAATAACAAGGATTTGCACAAAAAAAAAATGTTGGCCTTGAAGCTAACACTGGCTTGGCAGAGCCTGTATCTATTTCAAATAAATTATGCTTAAGCATGCCAAGACTTGTCTGACTTCCTCTTCAGACGAATATCTTCTCTTTTTTCACTATGTCTCAGTCTGAGGGCCAAAATGACTGAGTCAGAATTAGAGTTTAGTGTAAGTAACGCCGCGGCCATCTGCCATTTTAAAACAAAAACAGAAAGGTTCACATTTTGAGCTAATCTTCCAGTTCATATGAACAATTTCTGAGGATTGTAAAAATAGACGGGCCAACTCTGTTGACTTCTTTGTGTGGAAAGATGCCTTTAATTAATTTTTTTGTACAACATCTCATAAGTTTAGATTGTAGATAAACAGACGACAGCATGTTGACAGAAGAAGCTCAGCTTTACTGAGGCAAACACAGGGTTGTCTATATGAGACCAATGGTGCTTGCTCTTGTGAGTTAATTAAAGACAGATTTTGCATTAGATTAGACTGGCTAAAAGAATACAGCAACCACTTTTATAATTACTAAACACAGCTGGGGCTCTGTGAGATTTCCAGGGCAGCTCAATCACTAATGTCTTGTTTCCACACAGTTCTGTTTCGTGTCAGTATTTCCACATAATATGCTGTTTATGTCACCGAGCGTTCAACGCAAGGAAACGTATTTCTTTATAGATGATAGAAATGCCACAGTAGACATGGGAGAGAAGCTAATTACCTCTGCCAAGGAGGGTAATGGTCAGTTACACAAAAACAACTTCATGGATTCTGATTAAACTTGGCTCTTTTTTAATTAATTTTTTTTCTTTCTTTCCTTTGTCTATGTCTGTATCATGTTTAAAAATATTTTTTTAAAATAGACATGTTTGTGTTTATGACATTACAAAAAAAAATTTATAACAAAAATTCCCTTTGTGTATATGTAAATAAGTAAATGTATATATTGTGTTATTCTATTTATTTTTGTTCCATCCTATTTGATTTATTACATTCAAATTCCTGTGTACACCGTATGTAGCATGTAGCATGTAGCATGTGTATCCCACAAGGACAAATTACAGAAGTACATCCACCCATATTGTTGCTACTAGAACGGTGCAGCATTATAATTGTTATGTAATATCAGAACGCTCCTCTTTGATTAGTGTAAATTTTTCATCTGGGGACCTCGGCACCAAGCGAAGGAGATTACATACTAACACACAGAGGGTAAAGTTAATGTTCATCTAAGTGAAGCCCACAGGAGGGGAAATGATGCTGAGGATGAAGCCATGAGAGACGAAGATGAAAGGAAACATGTCGAGAGACCAAGATTGTGGAGAGGAGGAGGAGTATGGTTCTATTTGATAACAGGAAGATCACACACATTATTGAGAGTGTGATCAGAGGCAGTAACTCTTTCTAGATTCAAGTCTTTCCGCATGTGTGGCTTCATCCGTGTGTGTTTTCCATGAATCTCCTCCTCGTAGCTTCCCTGCAGCATCACTAATGTGTCTGAGACTCAGTGGCTGCAGATTACCGATAAAGAAAATTACACTGTCAGAATTTATCAGCGCGAAAATCATCCCAGCGTGCGCCATCATGTGTGTGTGTTCGAAGCCAGAGGGTTTTCTTACTCTGGCATATGTCTGCTCACATGTGTGTCTGTGTGTGTGTGTGTGTGTGTGTGTGTGTGTGTGTTTTTTTAGCCCTCCTCCGGGGGGGGGGGGAGACCCCACGCACCGTCTGTTTCTGACTGATTCAGTATTCATTGCCACGGAGAGACAGGGAAGAGACGAAGTGAGACGGAGGGAGGAGAGGGAAAGAAGGGAGGGAGAAATGAGATGCAGGAGGAGGAAATGCCAAAGACAGAGCAAGGTAACGGTGACGAAGGAGAAGAGAGGACAAAAAACAAAAAGGTGTTTATCCCGAGAGGATCAACAGGTGTCTCTGCACCTCTTATAACAGCTCCAGCTAAATTTAGAAATGTTACATCCTCATTTTAGACGTCTCAAATTACTTTTACCGTCACGTTTGCAGACTTTCCTCTTTGTCCTTTTCCCTCTTCCCAAAATGGTGGAGAGAGAAAAAGCAGCTGAACAGGTGAGAGGGGCTCTTAGGCGGGGAGTAAAAAAAAAAAAAGCAGGAAAACTGAAGGATGAGGTGAGGAGAGACAGAACAAAAGAGAAAATGGAGGCTGGAGGATGAGGAGGTGGGAGAGAGGGAGGTGTTTTTCATCCTGTTTGTTTTTCATTAGGGCTTTTAAATCTAATGAGAGGCTAAGAGCGAGACAAGAGGGAGACAGAGAGGAGAGACAGAGAGGCATGTAGAGATATTAGACCCGTACAAACATACGGGAAGTGAAGAAGAAAATGTCTATTACAAATATGATGAAAAAGTGAGGAAGAGAGAGAGAGAGAGAGAGAGATAATGTGCATTAATGGACTGAGGCATAATAACTCCCCCAGCCTGACTGGTGCTGCATACCAATATATAACACTCCACACAGGGAGTGTGAGTGTGTTTCAGTGAGACAGACGGAAGCTGTGAGAGTCACAGTCGGGTGAGGTTTCCACACTGTTTAAGCTCTGTGTACATTTCTAAACAGCATCTCTAATTAATCTGCCTGGCGGGGTCTGTGTGTGTGTGTGTGTGTGTGTGTGTGTGTGTGTGTGTGTGTGTGTGTGTGTGTGTGTGTGTGTGTGTGTCTGTGTGTCTGTGTGTGAATGTGTGTGTAAGAGACACAAAAACCAAACACCAAAGCAAAGCATGTTGGGCTCACAGAGGTGAATGAGTCAAAGCTTCTCCCCGCCTCCCCCATGTGTTGCTTTACTCATTATTAGCTTTTTTATTTTTTTTTTATTTTAGTTGCCACTCACGAGAGATTGGGGGGGAAGGAGGGTGACACATGGCGGAGGTCGAAAGCAACGACGTGGGCACTGCAGCTCTCAGTCACACCGTCCTCCTGCCAGCGTTATTCACTGGTGGACTCCATGTGTGTTCATTAACTTCTTAAAATAGTCCCTTACAAATTCAATATTTATTCCAGTTTGCGCAACGTTTGATGATTTAGAGCTCAGTACAACAGAGAGAATACGAAAAAAACTATAATAAAATCATAGAAACAATCTAATATAGACATTTATACCCATAGAACTTTATTTTAAATGCGGACAAGGAGCAACAAGGAACTATTTAGTTAGAATGAAACGAACCAAGTGAAGTGGTTAAGATGGTAAACATCTCTTTTAATTCGTACATTTTTATTTGTGATTTAATAACGTCACTATCAAATCCAGAACCTTTTTCATGAACCCATCCAGGTTTGACTTTTAACTGTTCCAAATGACAATACTTCTCTTAGGAACCCATTCAAAGAACGAAACCTCTTGTTGTCCCAACAGGACAGCATCATATTCTCGAACTTACTACCTGAATCCTTCATGCATTTGTGTCTGCTGCTAAAAAGATTAGAAAAAATAACACAGCTAAAAGAAAAGAGGTAATACCAGCTTGTAACCCGACCCAAAATGGTCCGAACCCAACCCAACGTCCATTTCAAATCAAGCCAAAGACGACTGAGTCAAAGTTCCCACAAAGAGACGAATGAGGAGAAATGGAGCATGATGGATGGTAGAGAGGAGGAAGAAATGACATATCAATTACAAAACAAGACTAATCCAAAGCCCAGACCACCTTTGATATAACAGTGGAGGACAAACTTTAAGATGGACTTTCTCTCTGGTTTCTCTGACTTCGACTTTCATCCCTCTATTCTCTATTAAGGCAGATCAATAGACCTCGCCCTCGTCTTCTCTATCCTTCATTACATTTTCCTCTCCACATCCTCAGCTAACAAAAGATAGAGGGGGGGGGAGACAGAGCCAAGGGCGAGAGGATGTGAGGAGTTTTGGGTTGATCAGTTCCGTCTTTGTTGTGGTTCGTAGTCGTGAACACTGGGTCACAACACAACACAGCAGGCGTAAGAAAATTAATTTCCCACCAGATGCCAGGAAGATCATGAAGGTGGAACAAGAAACTTGAAAGTCCAAATATCAGCATCCTTATAGGTGAGAAGTAGCATCTTGACATTAATGCACTGCACCGCAATCTCCCTGTGGCACACCTTCCTTTTCTAAACAAATCTGTAATGGAGCTCACCTCCACAGGAGCCTTGTGCCCACACATTGTAGGAGAACTGCAGGTCTTTACATTGAGCATTGCATTGTTGGCCTTTACCTCACCCAATCCTTGAGCTTGAAATTCTGTTCTTGTACATATGCTCTTAAAAAAACTGGTAGGACAAATAAATTGACTTTTGGATTTTGGATCTATACCCATCAGCTGAGGCTCATGGGTATTGTAGTACATAGAATTGTCTACCATCCCAAACTGACATACGAAACATGATTTCTCACTGGAAATAATTAAACTGTTTTCCTGGGGAATCTTGAATGTTAGCATGCTTGTCCTACTGTTGCTTTTTGGAATGTTAAAACAAAATGTTGGATGCGTTCAGCATCTTGTTTGACCATCAAACAAGCGCTTCAGTTTATTCAAGCCTTTAAATAAAAGACACAGCTGCTGACATGACGTGTGGCTTGTTTGTGCAGCGACCGTAATGAAGTCAAACAGGCATCGGAAAGGTGTGTAAGGTAGTGCATCCTCCTCCGTGGAACACTGTCCACGGGCTGTTGAAAAGGTGACTGCACTGTCCATTTGCACACCCAATAACTCATTCAGATGTGCTAAATGGAGCGTAGGCTGGACCGGTGCGGAGTATCTCTGCAACCTGAGTCAGCCTGTTCTGAATAAATGAATAATTTGGCTGTGTGTGTGTAAGTGATTGTGTGTCTCTTAGGGGAAAAGAATTCATATTTATATGCGTGTTTATTTGTTTATGTGTATGTGAATGCCTCAGATTGTGGGCGACGGATGTGTGTGTCCTTACACAAGGCCACGTTTTGACTCGCCTCAAGCAACAATGACAAACTGCATCCTCTTCCATCTCCCTCCTTATCTCTTCCTCCCTCTCTGTACGTCAACAAGCAACATCGACATCACCGAAACCAGATGAAATAGACAATATTTATATCTGGATCTTGAATAATTTTGACTACATTTGAATCACATCCTTCGCTCTCTCCTGGATCATTTCATTGATATTCTCTGATACATGACACCATCTATGAAAGAACCGTTGTTAGAGATGCATAATCAGTTTATAATTAGTTTGATCCTTCGCTGCTCCGTCATTGTCCCATAACACAGATGTTTTAAGGAGAATATCCTCAATGCCAGGTACAAGAATCCTGCAATAAATAAAAAATAATAAATTCATGAAGGCTATAATGCTCAGTTTCCATTGACGCTGTTTTAGGAAGGTTAAATAGACCATATAGTGTTAAAGAAGTATTTTACCACTGACATGATGGTCTATTTGTTACGATATGACCAACTTCAGGAGAAATTTTCCAGACTGTGGTGGCGAACGAACTGCGACTGACCACCTCTCTCGTATCCACGATAAATGGCACCAAAGAAAAAGATGCAGACCCACAGTCGATCTTTAATTTGCTTACAGTCAAACCAGTTTGAGTGATGTCTGCTGAAGTTACTCATTCAGGCCTTATAGCAGCTCCCCCCCCCCCCATCAATCTCGCCATCCCCTCCAGCTATCGTCCTCTGCTACTCACTTCTCAATTTCCTCCCTCGCACCTCTTCACTGCATCCTCTGCATGCTCCGGCAACACTGCAGCAAGACCCAGCGGAGACAAACAACTGTCTGGAACAAACCGCAGGTCTCCACTCTGCCGCCCTGGTGCCATTGCTACGCCTATTAGCCACAAGCTAATTACCCTGTGGCACCTACCCCCACCCCCACCCCCCCGCGGGACTGGCTAGCCCCACACTAAGCTAATTAGCATGCACCTGATTGAGAAGGCGAATTGAGCGAGTGGAACTAAGAGTGGCAGATGGGGAAGCGGGAGGTAAAATTAGAAAAAGCAGCAATTAAAAAGTTACAGCAGTCGGTGAGGTGAAAAACGCTCAATGTCGTCAGAGACAGAGACAACATTTTGAGGTAACTGGGAGAGGAGCTGCAGAACAAGACGACGTTCCTGACATCGAGCAAAGATTACATATTAGTCGACAGATTTTGGTATCTGTTAGCGTGAATAACCCAGTGGGACCAGGCACCAAATTGGCAGCATAATTCTGGATTATGCGACATCGGATCATGTGCTTTATTTTGTTCATTAATCACAGCAGAACCGCGGCTTGTACAGCTTGTCATCTGTGTGGCGCTAAACTGGGATCACACACGGCCCATTATTCTGCTAGAACTCCGCGGTGCCACCGCAGTGCAGCAGTGCTGCAGGAGATAATAAGCACAACCAGAGACAGCGTCAATTGTCTGTATATCCACAGAGGAATAGGCCTGTGACCGAGACCACCCACCGCTGTATAGATTGCATGTGGAGAGGGACACTTTGCTGACCTATAGACAAAGTAAAAGCAACTTGGCTCACAGGAAAACTCATGTGAAGCTCCGTGGTCGGTCAATATGTGAATCTACAGAGGCTACCTGTGTGTCAGTGTGGTTGAGCTGTGCATGGAGACTTTTAGATGTATGTGCATATGCATGTAAAGACAGTCAATCCTCTCGTAATATGTCCTTAAAAGCCAAACACACATGTTGCAAGTGTGCGTCTCAGCCTCCACATTGCAGGCGCTGTGTGGTACACTCAGAAATACACACAGCATGCACAATGAGGATGCCTGAACACACCATTTCATTGATGCTACTGCAGGCTAATCAGTGACTTCATGGGCTAACTGATTAGGCTCGCCTGCTGGTCAATGAAACTGAAAAAGGAGCAACCTCATTGATGAGGAGCAGGGAGGCCACAGAGGCCTCAGGAGACCGCAGGAGCCGTTTGTCGCATCGACGTCGAGTATCGGCGTAGAGCTGGGATCAGGCCTCACGTCTCTCCAAGCGGAATTAGCTAAATCTGAATTTCCTCAATCTTTTCTTTCCACCGAGGCTCCAGAGCGTTGCTTTAATAGTGTTGCTGTTGGGCATCTTGGGCTTTTATTAGACAGCTGGAAATAGAGATTAAAGGAAAGGAAAGGAGGAAAGGAGGGATGGGGAACGATATGCAACCTCAGCTGGATGCAAACTGAGCTTCATGGTCAGCAGGTTCATAAAGTGGCCACTATGAACCAGAAACTTACTAAACATGCATAATTAATCCATAATTTGAGATGTGGTATCACTGCAGATCTAAAAAAAAACCTTGTTTTGGTATTTTTAAAGCTTTAAAAAGATTACTATTTTTATAGTATCCAATGAGTCGTGTCAGATACTTTCCATATGTACTTAGTGGTAATAAGATGCTGCACCAAATAGCCTTTGCCCACTAAACGCCCCACTTTCCCTTTTAGGTAAGCCTCTATCTACACTCCCAGCAGATACAGTAGCTGCACTTTACCACACACAAATATATGAACGTACACCTACACCCTCTTCTCGGGGGGGCAACGGCACATGTGGCGATTCTCCGCTAACGACGTTCACACTGTGACAGGTGGAGACATAAATTTCCCTTCGTGTCCTGAGTCGAGAAAGAACGCTTAATTGGAGAGAACAGTCGCCGTGATGTGACAGACAAGGACGAGGAATCCTTGTTAAAGCCAAACTCTCGATGGTATTTCTCATTTTTCCGATGGCCGAGATCCTGATGGTTAAAATTAAAGACAGTGCAGGAAGACGAAGCTGGAGAAAAATGAATGCAGCGCAGGGATTTTTAGAATAATGCATATTTTCTCACTTCCGTCCACACAGTGAATGTTTGCCGTTTTTATCAAACTGAATTTTAAATCGATTCTCACCTCCAGATTTTCTGCCAAACAAGTCATGTCCGGCCTTTACCTTCAACATGATGTATAAAATCTACGCACAATCGCCACAACCATAAGTGTGCAAGCAAAAAACTAAACATCTACATTTTACTTTCTAATATACAACAGAATCACAACTATACAGAGCATTTGAGCAGATAGTATATTTATATATATTATATTATTTATATCATAGTGTTTCCTTCCCTACAAATGATGCATAGCACCTCTGGACCGATTGACCACACCTTACCTTTGCACAGATACTCAGTGGACCTTTTGAAATGAATCTATCTTATAGTTATTCACATATTAGATGCTGATTACATTACATCTGTTGTATTTCCATCTTCTCATCCAGCGAGTTCTATTTGGGACATTTAGAACAAAGATTTTCTGTAATTATATGATATAAAATTGTTCCCATAAGTGAGACATAAATATAATGAGTTTCTCTCATTCATAAAACTTAACTTAATTTCCTCTTTCTCTGGCAGACGCCCTACGCATCTCCTTCCATCCAGTGACTCAAAACTCCCAGATGCTTTGCTGCACGGCGAGCCGGGCCAAGGCTCTGCTCCAGACATACTGTAGGTCATGTGGGCGATGGAGTCTGAGTCAACATCATAACCGCGTTCAGATACTTATTTTGCATCCTGCACATAACGTTGAGAAGTCGTCTATCGGGAAAGTTAAATGTGCACTTTTCCTTGGGCCGATTATTGTCATATGTTTAGTTAAAATCAAGATTGACTGAATGGAACTTTGGGATGAAAAATGCAAATGAAATTAACCAAAAAAAGGAAAAGAATATATTATTGCCTTAAATGCAAACCATTTTGGGAAAAGAGCTTCATCAATGTTACATTAGCATGTTGTTAGCATTTGAATTTTCCTGGGTCTAGTCTTTTGCATCTGTCCAATCCATGGACTTGACTGATTTCATCTCCTAACTGACCATCTGTGAGTCAAAATCCTGGCAGTTTGAGAGCCAAGAAATACGAGGACTGTGACACTTTTTGTTGTTTGTACTCGTTGCAATGTTTCTTTATAAACTATACATTTTCTCTCTGTCCTTTAAACATACAGTTTATACCCAGGACTCCTTGCAAAGTGTAATATAAACTAAATAAACTCTGCCTCTATGAGAATGCATTATACATGTGGTTTCATTTGTGAATACTGGACCTCCTCGCCTACCTTTAGAGGAGGTGGATGATGAATCCGTCTGACTTGAGGGAGCAGCTCTGTGGGTGTTGCTGCCACTGCTGGCTTTAATTATGCAGCAGCAGCAGGTACAATAGGATAAAGCAGCGACTTTGTGTTGTAAGTAGAATATAGCTCTGTCAATTCTTATTTGTATTGATTTTTTTATTTATTTGAACCATAATTGTGAAAAATATATTATATTTTCCACCCTGAAGGACCAAGCTGTCAAAACTCTATGCATTATTCCGTCAAAGTGCCTTAGTGTATATATATATATATATATATATACAAACACTAAAGTACATACGATATATGGGGCCTTTGGGAAACGTTGCCTTCACTTCACCAATTTTCTTAATTAACTTTGGCTGTGAGTTAGAGGATACACTCATGTGTACCATTCAATGTGTCCAGCATGTAGTGTAGAGAGGCTCTCCTAACAGACCAATAAAATCAGGCCTTCAGGGCGACATCATCGCATGAAAGCAAACACCTACTGTGAATATATGAATACATATACGTGTGTGTGTGTGTGTGTGTGTGTGTGTGTGTGTGCGTGCGTGTGTGCGTGCGTGCGTGCGTGCGTGTGTGTGTGTTGTAAAGGAGGAGGTGTCAAAAAAATGAAGGTTATGTGTGAAAGAAGCCTGGAAGTGTGATAACATGTTCACATGCAGCCGTGTGTGTGTGTGTGTGTGTGTGTGTGCGTGTGAAATAATTCTCCCCTCTGACCTACAGGGTCAGAAGGCTAATAGCAACACGCTAGCAAGACGTGAGTGAGTCATTCTCCGCCTTCGGGCTAGTCTGGCCTCCCTTCAGTAATTTGCAATTATATTAAAAGCGGTGTCACGGCACAGGATAGTCTTGTCTTGCATGCCTCTAAATTCCCTCTGTCAGTGCTGATGTTCGAGCGTCTGTGTGCAGAACGCACACAGGATGTGTGCACGGCTTCAGACGCGGTGAAGCCGATCACGCTAACAAGTTGGATTTTCGTTCCATAGTTGTAGCCTTCATTTTTATTTGTTACGATGACATTTTAATTTAGGCAATCAAAGCAAAATACTCTCCGGCTCCAGCTTCTTAAATTAAAAGGATGATGGGCTGATTTTCTGTCCATCTGTTGTTCTGACTCAAACACAAATTTGAAAAAAGGGCCCTTTGGGCTTCTTGGATGCCTCTATGGTAGATAAAATATGATAAAGTGGCCACTAGGGTAGCACAATATGCACGATAACCTGACAGGGTGACCTCTAGGGTGCCTCTCCACTGGACAGAACATGATGGGGCGCCCACTAGGTGGCCTTACATTAGAGAAAACACTGAAGTGCTGTCTGGGGTGGCCTTTCAGGGGGTGCAAAGCAATAATGCAGTGCAACAAGAGGTGCCTCAGCAATGCACTGCCCTTTAGGAAGCTTTTTGGTAGGAAAGTGCCATATAGGCTCCCCTACATGATATAAAATTAGCTGTGCCACCATGTGCCTTTAAAGGGTTAAATACTTTATAGTTACAAGTTTGATCTCAACCAGGTTATGTAACCGTTTCACTACAAATGCGTCACAGCTTCCTGCACACTGGTGCTAAAAGCATGCTTTGTGTAGCAGCCACGCTCGTATGTATGGATCAACAAGGTGCCACATGGCCAAAACAAGAGCGCAATCATTTGCAATGGGAGCGCCGCAAACAAACTGAACCGATCACGTAGTTACACCAACAGTGGTTATGACCTTCCGAAAAGCTTTTGCGTCATGGCGACAATATAGTGTCATCATGGACAAACATGCCAGGAACATTGTTGCTCAAAAACTACAGAAATACAGCCACACTTTTTAAGATTACATGCATTAAAATGTTTAGCTTTCAAGCTTTTCTGTTTGAAGGTGTCGTCAGAAGATTGAGGTGGTGCATCATCAGGAGCCTAAAGCACTCACACTCAGATATGTGCACAAGTTGACACCTTTCAAAATCCTCCTAGTCTATTTATGGCGCCTCTCCCATTTTGGAGCTGAAGACGGCCCGGTCCTTTGATCGGAGACGGCAGGTTTGAAGGTTTATGCCATCTTGTTGACACCTTATCCTCGTCTCTACAAGAGTCACTGAGGGATAAAAGTGAAGAGATGGACTGAAAGGATGCAGGATCCTGCAAGCCGCACAGGCTTCTCTGACTAAATGTAACAGTCCAACTGGTAAAACCTGTGTGTAGCTGTGCGTTTTTGTTTGCTTGAGTGGGAGGAGGTTGTGAAGTGTCTTCTGTCTGGTGCTTTGCAGCAGCAGATCAAACACTTTTCTCGATTCTCTTTGTTGCACCTGCGGTCGGTCGTCATGTTCAGGAATCTCTAATTGATACCCGTGAAGGATGTTAAAAGATGTCACACATACAAGCAGCAATTTGTGCTGCCTTTGATCACTGAGGCACCTAAAGAGGTGACGCTGTGTTGACTGGAAATAAACATAAAAATGATGCTTTTATGACTTAAAAGGGAATTCAAGTCACAAAAACAACTTTCTTTCACATGTTTTAGTCCATTTAAAACAAATGAGGCCACCAACCACTTTACAAGCTAGTGCAACTCACAACTCCGTTAGAAATGACTGGACTGTATAAATATAGAGGCAAGGAATATCTGAAGGAATACTTCAGTATTTATTAGAAACATTCAAATTCAAAAACACAAAAGCTGGAAATGGTTTTCAATGGAAAGGAAGAGAATACTGTCGTCTGAAAAGTAACTAAAACTAGAGACAAATGTCGTGGAGTAAAGAGGATAATGCGTCTGAGATGTAGTGGAGTAGAGGTGTAAAGTTGTGTAAAGCTGAAATATTTGTACATATTAGTAAAGCGCTGCAAATTTATTTAGTAACATATCATGTCTGGATCTACGAAATTTTAGTTGAAATAAATAATTCTTCTTATAAATAAAGTCAACCTAAAATGCTGCAGGTGACAGGACACTTTTCTTTCTAATTATTCATTAAAAGGCTTTTTTTGTTTTTTAAATTTTGTGTCATCTAATATATAAAAACAACATTAAACACATCTTAATATATCTTTAATTTGGCCGAGAGAAGGTTAAAGAAAAATACAGCAGCGTATGTGCAGCTCAGTGTCAACCCCGTACTTCCTCATCAATGTGTGCCACCAGTGCAGTTTTGTGACACTTTGAATACGAGGCAGAGACACATATGATGGAGACGCATTAACACGGGGAGAGTGAGGCAGAAAACCTAAGTTGTTGCTCTGAGAGACTACAGCCGTCCCCCTGGTGAAACTCCGGGGTCAAAGGTCGAACGTTTTCCTCTCCATTGATTCTCTAACTGGAGAGCTCATCACCAGACATCCTCCCCCCTCCTCCCTTACATCTCTCAGCTGAATGCACCGTGTTGGCATGAATGAGAAATAGAGCTTCATTTCTTAAACGTCCCTTTTTGCTTTCCGTCTCTTCCAGCTCTGTGCAGGTGTTCTGCATCCTGACTGCTCAATGAGCTGCACCTGGGAGGGAAGTGTTTTAACTCCTGGGAGGGAGGGAAGTGTTTTAACTCCTGGGAGGGAGGGAAGTGTTTTAACTCCTGCGAGGGAAGTGTTTTAACTCCTGGGAGGGAAGTGTTTTAACTCCTGCGAAGGAAGTGTTTTAACTCCTGCGAGGGAAGTGTTTTAACTCCTGCGAGGGAAGTGTTTTAACTCCTGGGAGGGACGCAAAGTGTTTTTAGCAGCGACAGAAGCTGCTCCGTCAAACTTTGTCAAATATTACCATGCAGCATGTTTGAATTCACTGTTCATGTTGAGGCGTTTGTCTAAACTCCACATGGGAACAGAAGGATTGAGACTCCACCTTTCAGGCCTTGTTCTCCTGTTCGCATATTTCCAATCCGCCTCCCTCTCGGCTTTCATCATCTTCCACTCCCTGAGCTTTCCATTCAAATCTCTGTCCATCTCATTGTATGTCCTGTCGTCTTCTGCTGTTCCCGTCTCATAAGTATTCCGTTCACACTCCCTCTCTACGCCTGCAGTCCTCCTGCATTCTCCTCCGCTGTCCATCATATATTTCCTCATCCACTCCTGAATTATTTCCACCCTCAACCTGCCTTTTGTTCATGAATCTTCATTCCCTCAGCGGTTGGTCAGCTCTGTTACAGCGAGACCATCAAAACATGAGATTCAACTCAACTCAGGCTAATTTAAGAGTACATGTCTAACTAAAAACTGACTGACTGCTGACTATGTGTAGGGGACGCAGGCCTCCAGCCTGTTTTGATACACACAGCTGAACATGTTTCACCATATCAGCTCAAAAGTCACTCGTATTTAAGTTTGCAATCAATTACCGACACCGTGAAGACTGGAAGCATCAGCTGAATGAATGCATGGCTGACAAGATGCTATCGTTGGCTCACCGCTCGCAACTAAGCATCATTTGTGTTTTGTACAAGTCTAGCATGTATGCTAACACATGCATAACATATGAATGGTCCAGGCTGTGCACAAAACATGGTAGAAGGGCGGGACATGGACCAGGAAAGAAAGCATAGCAAACTTTCATTAACATTGCAAAGATATTTCTGTTAAAAATCATATCTATGCTGATGATATCTGTGTCTATACTGCAGTGCAGATCCAGATAATAAATCCAGAGCTGCTGGATTAAAATGTGGTCTTTATTTAGCTGCTGTACGGTAAGAGATAGACAGATGTGTCGGATTGTTCGGCCTTGGCGGAGATGTACGCCATTCTATTTTTCTTTTGTGTTTACAACGGCTTACGTAGTCATGGCAACGCAACTTTATTCATTAGAGCACATTCCATTACAAGTATTACAGCCTGCCAGAGCCTCAACATTGTCCACCATATTGTTATCTACTATTTTTGGAGCTTAACACTCCCCTATCCACTGTCACTCCCTGGAAAAACTGCATCAGTCATAATCAACATGGAGATGCATGTTTCTGCATTCATCCTGCGCCTGTTGACCCTTTGTTGGAGATGAAGCTGACAGTAATGTGCAGGGAAAAGTCAGCCCAAGCTGCTGATTTACATTTTATTTATGTGCTGCAGATGCAAACACAGCTCACCTTCACGTCTCTGCGGGGGAAGAGTGTCACCTCCCACGACTAGAGCAACATCTTTTATTTGACGGTGACGAGGTAACACTGCGTAGACAAAGCTCAGCATGTTTTCCAGAGAGATCGGAGGAGGGAGGGTTACAGGGCACAATAGCGGCTGCTGATTTTTTTTTATTTAAAAAAAGAATACAGCGTATAAGGTCAAGATAACAAGTTGCCGGAGCAGGAAGAACACGAGGCAGAGATCAGTCAGTAAACATGGAGAGACTAACACTTGCAGGCCTTCGAGAAGCACTGCTCTGAGTGGACATATATGAAATCCACCGATGATACATGATGAGAAACATAGCATTAAATGTGACCCTTCAGATTAAACTTCAAGATACACTTCAACATGTTAGGCAAAGTTAGTTTTTGAAAAATAAAATGCATGATTTCTGTCTGCCTTTAAGAACAATGGCTAAATCCATCTTCTGATGTGATCCCTATCGACAGGATGACTTTTCTTGCTGCTGTCTAAAAGTGTTACAAATGACTGTTTCGTGATCTGACACTGTTGTTAGGGTTACGGAAAGGTTGGGGTTAAACGCTGCTCGGTAAAAGGTTTGGATTTGATCAGGTCAGGGTTAAAAGAATCAGGACGAAGGGCGACATTTATCGACTCAGCATCACTTCTGGAGAGCTTAGTGAAAGAGACATTCAGGAGTGAATGTGAGGGATTGGAACATATTGAACAAAAAAGTACTGCAGAAGTAATTTGAAAAGTTTTAAAAAGAAAAAACCAAACATGGAGTCATTTGCTGAAAAGTTGTTTCAGATCTTAAATATCCCTCTATACTTCTGTTCCCTCACCTCTCTCTCCACCTCCCACTCATCCATCACACCCCTCCGTCCTGCCTCCACCTCGCCGTCGCTCAATCTATCTCCACTCCTTCCACACCTTCATCACTTGAGCCATTCATCTCCAGCCTCATTCATTCACTCGTCTGTTGTGATCCCTTCCGCTCATCAGCCCTGCTGCCGTTACTCCATTCACGAGGTTTACGCCGCCTCCCTCTGCCCTCACTGTCAAATTATGATTATGTTTCTTTTGCTCACAGGCAGAATTAAGAGTCACTTTATGCAGGAGGACACTAAATGAAAAGGTGTTTGTCTTTGTGTCATATGACAGGATGTACAGTCAAACACTTGATGTATTCAGTGGCGACCAGAAGGGAAAAGATGCTCCATCCATCTCCTGCCCCGTCAGCCTTTGTCCATTAGTTTGCATCATTAATTCATCCTCCATGTCTCTCCACTCACCACCTTCATCCGTCTCTCTTCTCTTTGCTTGTCCCTTCCTTTTTTTCTTTTTTTGTTCTCAGTGTTTCATTTTTATTCAACCCCATTTTTTTTGCCAATTTCATTAATTAATAATAATTCAGATTAAAACAACATACCATGGCTGAGACAACCGTGTGTTAGATTGCAATGTACCTGGAATAATGGAATATACCTGACTTTTCCTCTAAATATCATTTGATTACCAACAGCAGGTATGAAAAGACGTCTGCCAGTCAGTTTTTGAGTTTCCAAAGCAAGACAAAAAAGTTATCCGCACCAAACTGCTGGTCAATCAATCAAAAGGAGCCAAATTAAATAGTATGTCAAGGTATAGTATGTCTGCCTCGTCTCTTTTTAAATTCACTGCCATTCTTCTTGACAATGCCTAAGACTTACTGAAGTGCCCTTCAACAAAACACTGACCTCCCCATCAAGCATTTGGTTGCCGCCTCCCAGCCCACTCCGTCTCCTCCGCGGACAGATATTAGTTCGCCTTGAAGATAAATGTGAGAAGCGCCGGGATTCAATCTGCCTCCGCTGTGTGAAGAACGTAGGAGCAAACACAACAGATAGCACTAATCCTCCGAAACCAACCGAGTGCATGAGTGAAACAAATGCAGCTATTAGCGCACACGTCCTGATAAGAGGAGGAAATTATAAAGAATATTTAAGTGCGTGTCAAATTCAGTGTTTTGGCTTTTTCAGTTCGCTCTGGTAAGAACTGAAGCAAACAAACCAGGAGGAGCACCATAGAAGGTGTCCTAAGGTAAGTGAGGCGAAGTCAGAGAGGAACAATGAGGACAGAGATAAAGAGGAGGCTCAGATGAGGAGAGAGCAACCAAAAAGTAAGCAGTAGAAGAAGAATGACGGTGAGAGATCGTCAGAGAGATCGTTTGATGTAAGGGATGTAGAAAAAAAAATTGAAATGAAACACAGAGGATGACTTTGAAGTGAGGACGGCCCGTCCAGTCCGCTAATGTAAAGTCATTTATTATCACCGTGTAAGCTTTTATCATCATTTTCTGCCACATTCTCTGACAGTATCAAGATACTGATACTTTGATGTCATACTGAACCATTATGACATCAAAGAACAGGTGAAGAGATTGAAAACAAGACATGAGAGACTGACTCTAAGCCATTCTGACAAATGATGCTCTTTGTTCTCATCACTTTTTTTAAAAAGAGAAGATTATCAATATATTTCTGCCTTTCTTGCTAACCCTGTCAGTCCTTTACCAGTTCTACTGAAGATCTTTAAAGTGATTCACAAATGTGTAGTTTATTTTTAATCATTATCTTTTTCAATTACAATTAAAATTCCACTCTATGAAAAACCTTGCTTTATGACTGGTTTTTCATACACAGGAAATGTCATATTTTATGGCCACATCTTTCGAGTTATTCAAAAACCTTTGATCACTTTTCATCGCTAATGTTTTGTGATTTTACTGAACAAATTTCACATTGATCGAGCAAAATCTGTGGAAACTAACCTCTGGAAAAAGGATAAAGACGAAGTTGCAACAACAAAACCAGAGAAGCATCCATTTCTGAGAGAGCATTTATGCTAATCTCATACCTTTTTAAAAAACAACAACGTTTGAACAAAACTATGTTAGCTTGATCAGAGAGCAAAATCTGTGCGTCTTTGCACAATATAGGTTTCTTGAAACTTAGCAACGTTGGTGTTAAGCTTACCGCTTAAAAGCTAAGCAGCTTGCAAGCAAACTGTCATCAGTGTGGAGGTCAACAGATCGATAAGTGAAGCACCACTCGACTGTTATTATATGAAAGTGGACGGTGCAGCAGAGCCAATCAGCCATAATTGCTTCCTCCATTTTGGACTGTTAAACGTGCTTTTGCAATCTGTCTGCCAGAGTTCACCAAAGTTGAACCTGAAGTGAAATATTACATTTTGCTGTTAGAAATGCTCATGTGATCGGGTCTTAAACTTAAAGGTCCCTTTAAATCCACTTCAAGATGAATTCTATCAACAGATGAGCAAAGCTGCAGTGTTGGAAAACCTGCAGAGCAGAACATTTGGAATGTTGGGTAATGTATTCACATCAGCTTTTCTGTTTCTCTCTGGATGTCAGTGTGTAAAAACGTGTCCCTAAAGTGCTGTATGTATCTGTGCACTGGTGGCATCGGTGAGAGGCAGGCATCAGGCATCTGTTCTCACAGCCAGCCTCCTCAGACACACAAACACACAAAAATAGATACATCAAATTGAGTTCAAGTGGACATAAGCCCACAAAAACCGAAGTCAAATCCCAGGGTGAATCTGACAGGCTAAGACATTCCTTGTGTGTGTGTGTGTGTGTGTGTGTGTGTGTGTTTGTGTGTGTGCGTGCGTGTGCGTGTGCGTGTATTCGGAGCTGACAACAAGAACAACACCACCAGACTGATCGTGTGTGAGAGGTGAAAAGTAAATTCTTGGCACGTATGACACTTTGTGTCTGGACCAATACAGACAGGAAAACAGATGCAGCATCATCGTACACACACACACACACACACACACACACACACACACACACACACACACACACACAAACTCGTGTATGTCAGTAGTGAGGGCATGGTGGACAAGGCCCTGGGGCATTGTGGGAACTTGGCACAAGTACTCAAGGATCCAGAACAAGGCTGGAGATTGCTGATGATGTACCTTTAACTCCAAGCCAAACTCACTGATCATCATAGACAGCGTTACTTAGTATATTGACAAAATGTCAAATATAGTATAGTGTCAGTAAAATATGGCCAAAGACCTGAATTTTACAATTTGTACATTTTTACATTTTTACAATTTTACAAAACAGATGAACTGTTTTGTAAAATTCTGCAAGATAAAGAAACCAAGTATGAGACGCTCTAAAAAACGTGTGAAATTTCATTGCATTCTGTCCATTTTGTTTTTGAGGAGATGTGGGCAGACTATTCCCAGAGGACAGGTGAGGTTACACGACTGAGCTAAATTCCGTAAGTAATCGGCCATGTTTTCGGAGAGCTTATTATTAGTACGTTATATACACATAAGAAGAAAGAACGAAATTGAAGATCCAAGTTTTATAAAGGAAATATTTTGAGGTTTAGCATCTGTGTTGGTTAAAATTTGTTGGTTGCATCTTGGGCACGGAGTTTAACAAGAAAACCTGCAATTCTAGATGGGAAATCTAATGCACTGTATTTTGCAGGAAATACATCCCCGCCTCTCCTCGCTGAGCAACAACAGGCTCACAGTTATCTGTTGATTCAAAGTGAAGTCCTCCTTCTGCAGCTTCGCTCAACTGGGCAGATGCTTAAAGTGCACAATTCATTTTAAAAAGGAAATGGTAGAGAGTGTGTGTCAATACTGCAGAGACTGACTGATGCTCACACAAAACATGAACTATTTTTACTGACAGGTCAAAATGGACACACATAAAAACTGAATGCAGCTTCTTTAAATCAGTCAATACCTGGAGTCTGATTCTATTGTGATCATCCAGTGTGAAACATACAGGCAGCAGTGGGATGAGGTAGACTGATAATAACTGATAGGAGCAGATAGATCACTGTCTTAGGGGAGGACAACCTTGTGTGAATGAGAAGCAAACAAAAAGTAGAAGGATTTCCTTCCTCCTCCTCCTCCTCCTCCAACTGTCTGTGCCTGCGGGCAAAGCTAAAGCAGAAAATCCCAGAGTGACAAGAATGAAAAGAATAATTCAGTCAGACAGCTTTCGACACCTGATCTCTTATTCCCTCACAGCCACAAGGTCAGGAATTTATAGACCGGCAAAGACAGAGGAAGTCGGGGTGAGACAAATGGAGACAATAAGGGAATAAGGTACGGATAGGAAGTGAAGAGACTGAGCAGGGATCTGGAGTCAAAACTAAGAAGTTAGACAAAGTTGAGGAGCGATTATGGGAGAAAAAGTAAAGACTGTGCAAATTTTAAATCAATACATCTCTTTTTTTTTTATTCTGAAAGACCAAGCAACCACCAGTATCTTGACTCCAATGGAAAATGTATTATACTGCCTATCAGGATATCAGCAGAGTCATCAGCCACCACCACCACCACCACCACCACCAGTGTCTTGACTCCAATGGGAGATTTATTGTACTGCTGCTCAGGGCAGATGTCCTCCAATCACAAGCTAAGTACCAAAGGCTTTCTGTCAGACTAATTATCACTGATCATCTGCTGCAGTTAGCAATTATTTTGACTTCATTCACTTATCTCTCCAGACAGAGATACTGATTGATTAAATGTTCCGTGTCATCTGTATGAATAAATAACTGCTACAGTAGCCAAATGAATGGTTTAGAGAAAATAGTATCAAATGTAAGAAAAGTACTAATTATTACAAAGTTGATTTAAATATGTCAAATTAAACATTACTTGAGCTTATATGCTAATTTCCACCACTATTACTACTACTACTACTACTAACCCAGACTGATTCTCTTGTGTACGAGACATGACTGTAAAAAGACCTTGGCTGATGTTTGGTTTCATCTGTCCGTCTAAATGTCCTTTTTACTTCATGTTGTTTGTCGTCTCTTTTTGATTTCTTTGCCCTTGGCATCGTCTCACAGGCACTCTTCTCTCGCCATCTGCTGTTGTCTCCCTTTCATGGATCGTCTTGTGTCTTTTGGTAATTCCAAAATAATACATAATACATAACAATAAAAAATAATATTTACAGACACTAACACTACGCTGAATAATTAATCAAGGGAAATAGCTGAAAAATACAAAAATCTATTTTGTTTTTGTTTGTTTTTTTGGAACTTGTAATTTTCCATGCCGGGTACAAATATCACAAACCAAAGTACATAAACGTCAGATATATGTCTGTTTGCCTTGGTCTAACTTGGGGTTAGCTGTAGAGAGGATCTGACTTGGGAATATTAGCCGGTTCTGCTTGACGCTGGAATCAATCCTGGAAAAATTCAATATTTCAGAGAATTTTAGAGATGTGCATCTATGCATTCATTTTGCACCCAAGTTCAGGAATCAAACCTAAAGGCAAGATCTCCACTGACATGAGAACAAATTTACTGACATGGAGACAAACTGTGTTCGAGTAAGACGCATGACAAATTCTAATTTTCCAAGCACGAGCATGTGGAAATTAATCTACAGTGATTCATGAAGTAGAACCAGGTTTTGTAATGTGATGAAAAACAAAGCTTATTTCTGTCTCTGTGCACGTTTTAGCTGCAAATCTACACACTTCAGTGCATCTAGTCTCAGCAGCTACTCCACTCAGTAACTCTCATTTAATATGCTCTGGAATCTGCGAGCCAGCATTTCATAATCACCCTTTTAAATCTCAGCACCAAACAGCAACACCGTTTTCTTTCTCTTCTGCAGAATAGCACACATGGCTAAGACAAGGAAATCAATGCAAAGGCTAATTACACTGTACACAACCAGAGGTGCACTGGCTTCGACCAATACATCTGTGAACGGTGAAATGCATGTTAGTGACATCATGAAATGTTAAGTACCTGAGATTAATGGACTCATAAAAACTGGCTTAATGGAGTTTTTATTCTAAGGTTTAATGTTGCTGGAGGGGCGTGCTACGTACCGTCTGGTTGGTCCTTAACCCTCCAACCCTGACAGGTTCAGTTCCATCCTCCACACCTTGAGCCACACACACTATAATGTGTGTGTGTGTGTGTGTGTGTGTGTGTGTGTGTGTGTGTGTGTGTGTGTGTGTGTGTGTGTGAAAAAGGAGAGAAGAAGAGGGTGACGACGTTGTGAAGTTGATAAACTGACAAGCTTAAGAGTATTCTAGCTGATAAAACTGCGCTTGGTAGCACATATGGTAGTCTGTGTGTGTGTGTGTGTGTGTGTGTGTGTGTGTGTGTGTGTGTGTGTGTGTGTGTCAAACTGTCAACCATCAGTGGAATGGACAAATCCCCAAAGCGCATCACCTTCAAAGAGAAGACTACCCAGAGATGCGAGAATGTGAGAGAGAGTGTGTGCATGTGTGAAAAGGAAATAGTACTCTGATGTGTGTGTGTGTGTCTGCGTGTGTGTGTGTGTGTCTGTGTGTGTGTGTCTGTGTGTGTGTGTGTGTGTCTGTGTGTGTGTGTGTGCGTGTGTGTGCGTGTGTTAGGGGGTGTTGTTTGGCATCTATATCAGAAACAGTCTCTGTAGAACCATCCCTTTAGATTTCTGCAGAGGTGAGGAGAATACAGAACAAGAGGGGAAGTAAAGGATGGAACAGATGGAAGAAGATAATGAGAAGAATCAGAGAGGGGAGCAGAAAAGATAAATGCCGGAGAGGCTGAAGAAAAAGATCATGGTATGGAATAAGGAGGATGATAGGAGAGATTCAACTGAAGAATAGAAAAATGTAAGGAAGCAGGATGATGACATCATGGGAGGAAGGCAAGGGACTGGGAAGTAAGCAGAGAGGGACAGTAAAAAAAACAAAGGGAGTATAGAGGGGTGGCAGCAGGGGGAGAGAAGAAAGAATTACAAGAGAGGCAATAAAAGGATGAAGAAAGGAAGAATTCAGGAGGATGACAGGATCACAGGAGAAAGGAAAGGAGGATAGAGAGGGATGAGCAGGATGCGGGAAGAGGAGATGAAAGATTAGACTGAGGATGAAAGACGGAGAGGGAAGGGATCCAACACGAGGAGTGGATGAACATTTTGGGAGGAATTTGAGGAGGAATGAATGGAGAACCGGTCAGAGAGAATAGGACAGAAAAGGGGAGAATAAGAGAAGGAGCACGGAGAGTGAGAATGGGTGGAGCTTAGAGAAGAACGGAAGAGATTATTCAGCGCTAAAAAGAAATAAAAATGATGAATGTTTCCTGAGCTCTCTTTATGCTAATCACATCAAAACGAGCTGAAATCAAACAGAAGGAGAAGAAAAGCTGGCGTGAGTGTCGTCGGAATTATCTCCCAACATCATAAAGCTGTGTGTGTGTGTGTGTGTGTGTGTGTGTGTGTGTGTGTGTGTGTGTGTTCGCTCATCTATATTTTAAGATCTTCCAGCACTTGACAAATGACATCAGGGAATAGCAGGAAGTCTCAACGCTGCTTAGCCAACACACACACACACTCACTATCGCACACACACCAACAGGTGTGTATCGTGTCAAACACAAACGTTTGTGTGTGTCTCCATGTGCACAGGTGTGTGAAAGCGTCTGCCACGGCTGACAATAGTCCCAACTTTCTCTCCCGTGTGTGTGTGTGTGTGTGTGTGTGTGTGTGTGTGTGTGTGTGTGTGTGAATACAGACAGGTGTGATGCGCTGCAGCCACAAGTCAAACAGACGGCGTGTGATTCTGCAGCGTCGTTCAGCCTGAACAGTACAGACTAATGGAAGTCTGAGGGGAACATGAACGCCGCTGTAGATAAACACGGATGTTACGCAGCTGTGTGACAACCGATACTGACGCTCTGTAAAGTGATCCGTGATGCAGAAGAGGTGTGTGACAGCCAAACAGACTAGCAAGCGAGTACTAGCAAGCGAGCTAGCATGTGCTGGATGTCCTACATTCATGATGATTCTATTAAATCCAATTCTTCTAACCCTTTTTCCCTGCATTTGTCCCTCCTGTGACCCCGTAAATGTCTCATTGGGATTAATCTTTCTTTGTCCAGAGGGAACTGTGTGACAAGCGCAGCGTTTCACCCAAAGTTCAACATTTTACAACTCTTGCCGACCAGAAAAAAAACGCCGAACGTGCAGAAAAGAGGCTCAGAGCCTCGTCACGCTGCAGCCGTTTGTAGCTTAGTGTAAATGCTTCAATTTACTTAATATAGCAGTACGATACATTACATGATTATAAGATGGGATGTTTTGTAACTTTAGCATGCAAACGTTCATTCATCTTTATCTCTCTATCTTACATAAGCACCTCTGCTGTTCCTATTCACAGCGAAGCTCTCATCTATACGAACACTCTCTGCCATGAGTGGCCATTATGTCACAGGCTTTATTTACGTCCTTGACTCCCGGCCCTCTCTCATGTGTACTTCCTCTCCAAGCTGTCCCTCATTATTCCACACAAACTCTTTCCCCTTGCTCTTCTTCTCCCCCCCCCTCTCCCTCTCTCTCCCCCTCCATCTGTCTTCAGTCCGACTGAAAGAAGATCAAACAGGAAGGAAATTATATATATTTTAAATAAATAAATAAAAAGGTGGTGCATATATGTATGAGCACTGATAGCGGTGGACACAGCGGGCAGGAAAGGAAGTCTACAACGAGTCACATGGGATTTAATTCACACCGAGATGTGATTTGAAAGGATGTTCTAGGGGAACGCAGCAAAGCCATGTAATGGGAAGGTCGTCACCTCAGACTCCTTATTAGAAAACACTGGTAGGAAATAGTAAAATTCATTTTTCTACCTATTAACAACAGAGAATACTGCAGTAGCAGGACTTCATTCCATGTTAACATGACAGGTATTTCTATGGTGGACAAATTAAAAATGAGACGCAATAACAGCAGAATATTTTGGCATGATGCTTTAATAAGGTTGTATTTTTAGACTGCAGCTGAATTATGCTAAAATATAAGGAGCATCGTTTTCCAATATGATCTGAATAAGTTAAAGTACTACATTCTAAAAAGGTTGTAATATGTATAATTAGTCTTTTTTTAAATTAAGGCTTGAATTCATATATTGTGACTGTTCTTATTGTTCTAATAAGATTAAAATATACTAATAAGGCTGACTTCTATTGAAGTATAGGTTGTTCTAAAAGACTAGAGTATACTGCAGTATTGTGCTCCTCAAATATCTGGAAGTACCTTAGTATAATATTGCTGACACATATTGAAGGAGACTATTTTAAGAGGGTGTAAAAAATACAAAATAATTGGAAGTACTCAGACATGTCAGCCTCACCTGGAAGACTTGTATTGAGAATTCACTGCTGCATTATACCTGAAGATGTACAGGCAAAATTTGGATTTTTTTCAAATGACCTAATCTTGTTTGTTCATTCCAGATAATTGATAATTCTCAGCTGATGTGCTGAGAGCATTTATACAAAAGATGATAAAGTTTAACAATGAGGGTTTGTTTAATTTTAAAGGACCAGTGTAGCGACTCCAAATGTCCCACGTTCTGATTTTCTTCTTTTTTTGTCCCAGTTCTGCTTTAACAGCACGTCTGAACGTCCCACAGCTTGTATTGGCCGGCTGCAGCCTCAACTTGGGGCCTAAGTTTGCTGCTGATATTTTGCACCTTCCAAGTCAAACCCTGAGCTTAGATGATCAAAAAGCTGTGGTTGAGAAAATTCCCCAAAACTCACTTCTTTCATTTCACTCATAACTTTGAAAAATGCTGCCAGAGAGCAACGTTTGGGCCAAAAGCAGCACACAGTCGTGTTTTCACAAAACATACTACATATGTATAGACTTGATAGAGTGCATTGTGTAAAAAAGCTGGTAAAGCTGAAATACTCTCCTCGTTTCAATAGCAGAACTAATAAGGAGGCTTCGGTTGTTTCAAGCTTCTGGGTCGACCATCATCCAATGGCAAGAGGGCGAGGCAGAAATAGTGGGGTATATCTATACATTGAGATTGGACATTGGGATTATAATAGATTATAACTGCCACTGCTGACCTTGTGATTTTAATTGTCAAATAGAGAGACAGCTACACATCCGGTCTAACAAAGGTTGGCACACATAGTTCTTTCAGTTCTCTCCTGATGCCCTCCTCACTCTTCCTCTGTCGCCCTACCTCTTTAATTGTTTTAACTCTCCTAATCACTGCACGTTTGCTGTTCCCTCGCAAAGATAAACCTCTTCAGATCTCGGGCAGTTTACAGTATAAAAGGTCTTTGTGATAAAACGATTAAATGAGCCGAGGATGTTTGCGCTCCAGGTCACACCCAGCTCCACTTTCCCTGCAGCCGGAGGTCTCCACAAGCGCCGAGGGAGCCTTTTATTTATAATGAATGTTAGGCTGGAACTATTCGGAGTCATTAAAGCACTTTGGCACCGTGTTGATGCCAAAGTGTGAGTAAGCCTGATAATACGTAAATGGAGGAGGTGACTCGTGATAAGAGACAAGTTTGAAGTAGACGGGTCAAGGCAGAGAGAAGAAAAGCTTCTAATTTAGTCAGGTGTTGGAGCATGCTTGACTATAGTTTTAAGTGGAAGGGCTTCATAGAACCACAGTAGGTAGAAAACAAGGATGCTGTCCCCCCAAGTGGGCACAGAAAACAAAGGAATAGAACATTTGTGTCCAGCGAGACGAAGCTCGACGATCAGCCATACCCTCTATCACAGCAGAATGACATTAGCAACCACAGAGTTAAAATGTGCCTAAGAATGTAAAACAAAACCGATTATGAGATGCACACCTTCAGGGCCCTTACTCAGCATTTTTGAGGAGAAGTGGACAAACCATACCACCTAAACGGGAGCAGTCTGACATGGAAAATCACCTGTTCAATTGTGCCTAAAAACACGGGAACTGAAGTAACCATTTATGGGATGCACACCTTTAGGGCCACTGCTAAGCATGTGCAAAAGTTTATTGAATTCCGTCCTGTGGTTTTTGTGAAAAGACCATATCCCGTCACGTACGGACAAGAAGTAACCCTACATGCACCCTTTGGCAGGCGCAGAAAATAAAATGCAATAATATATCTATTAAGAAAAAGCATAAAACAAAAACCCACTGCAGCATTTTTGAGTGCAGTTTAACTGCAGGACAAAACATCAAGTCTTGATACAATCAGAGCCCAACTCTAAATGAGGGGAAGATTTTTCTCTTTCAACTCAATTTGGTTAAAAGCCTTTCGTTGGATGTTTTCGTGATTTATTTCCACTTTCTTCAGAAAAGTCTACTGAACATATTTCCATGAAACTTTTGTGGAGAGGAGGAGCGTGGCTCAGGCCAGCTAAACAGATGTGTAGGATTGTCCAAGCCTTGGCAAAGGTACTCGTCTGAGTACCCTTCCAGTTTGAGCATACAAATGGATGTCAATGTCTTTGCGGTCATAACAGATGGTTCTCACTTCTCTGGAATCGCGATGCGTCCGATCTTCAGCTCTATAAATCCTCATTATGCCATCCATCCATAATTTCACCTTCCATCCATTTCGTTCAATCCTGGACACTTTTAAGCCTATTCCTGTGCTAAATCCCCATCTGGATCCTATAAATCTACCTCCAGCCGGATGTTTAATAGCTTATATTGCAGGATAACCAATTCCAGCACTCCTGCTTTTTGTTCTGACAAACTATCTCCACTTGACAAGCAATAGTTTTCACAAAAGCACTAAAGGCAATTCCAATTTCCTAAAAGAATAAAAAGAGGACATCATTCCTTACTGTTAACGGATGAATATTTAAAGACCACATCTCATGAAATGAGCTCAGAGCATCTGGACAATTTAACTCTTGAATTTAATTAAAAGTCAACATTCAAAAGTAAAAGGCGACATGAAACATTTTGTTAAAGTTTGAAACAAAACTCTTGAGCACCGCTTTCACAGCAGCAGTTCCCCATTTGTTCACAGCAGGCGATGAGACGTTTCTGTTATCTCACGAAAACAAGACACTTTTGAAAAAGTCAAAAATCCTTCACATATCAGAGAGAAGACACACAAACAACATGTTGACAGACATTTGAGAACTCTGGAGGCTGCAATTACAAAATTAAAGAGAGTTCATGGTCGTCAGACTCACGCTGAGGGACTTTTTTTCCGCTCATTTAGAATTCTGCCTCTCTGAGGCCGTCACAGCTGACACATCCTGATTTACACACAGACAGACACACACAAAACCATTCCCCTCGCCGTTATGACAACGATGTAATCAGACTCAAGAAACCTCTATATTTATCTGTTTTCCATTTGCAGGGAGGAAAAGCAATGCAGCGGCTGATTCGCAGTTGATTAGGTTTGCCTCCCGCCAACCCGCTGCTGGAGGTTAAAGCTTCCATCCACGATCAGTGACTCACCCCTCGCCTCCCCCCACAGGTCGTGGGGTCTTCAGAAGCGAGGCTGCGGCTGTTGCCGTCTCACATGACTGATTGTCACTTTAATCTTTAGAGTCTCGCCCAGGAGACGCTGAGGCAATTCAGTCAAATGAAATCCTCTTCCTCTGAATGACGGAATCAAGCGCTGCCATCGCGGCTGAACACAAACACACTGGGGTTCACGCTCCAGTGCTTGAGAATGCATGACTGAGGAGGAGAGCTAAAGCTGAACGAATCCTATTCATATGGGAACAATGCAAGACCGATTTCATGCAATCAAGGATCAGGTTAGGGACATGGAGAGAATTTTGACATGGATGGAAAAGAAAAGACACGTCCACGTAAATTTAACTCGAGAAAATGTGAGGAAGCCTATTTCACTCTGTGATTTTTTTCCCCTTAAAATCCTTCCACCCTGAACAAGGTTTAACCGTCAGAGCTCATTCTGAAGGCTCATTTATAATACATTTACATATGAAAATAGATACGTCCCTTTCAAACGTCTTTTACGTTGGCATTGATGCATCAACAAGAAGGCAGTGAAGAGTCAAAAGTTTCAAAAGCAGAGGGAACGATGTACTCGACGGTGGTTTGTGAGGCCATGAGGCCATTTTTTCCACTTTTTCCTTCTTTGATTTGTTCGTACACATTTGTTGTGCCTTTCTTGAATTGCAGCTTCGCTGCCCCCAATCATTTCCAGGGGTGTTGCTCCAATTTCGTTGCTTTCATCCGTATACGTAAACTCTCCAAAAATGTGCACAAATACACAAATTCTGTTCCCTAAATGATGTTAAGATTGTGTGATTATATGACGTAGCATGTGATCAGAGCTGACAGGCGTACAGGCCCAACACATGTGGCAGTAAAATGAAACTGTATCCAGCCTGATTAGATTGAGTATCATTTGAATCTGGTCTATCCCAGGTCTTCAAAACCAAGTGCATCTATTTGGTGTACATAATAATAAATTATAGGGGGGAGGTGACATGGAATCCTTGATTCATCCATAAGGATTCAGGCGGTTGGAGGAAATTGATTGGATTTCTACAGTATTTCTCTAGTTTGACCGACTGCTCAAAGTGCTTTGCACCACTATAGTGGTAGAGGCTATTATGCAAGACATTACCTCATCAGGGGCAATAACCATTCACACAACCATTCAGACACCAGTGGAACAGCCATCTGGAGCAATTTGGGAGTCAGTATCTTCCCCCATCACACCTTCACATGGCCTGGAGGACTGAGCCACCAACCTGATGAGTGGAGGACTGCGCTCCCCAAGGGTCTGCTGGAATCGCAGTATTTAGTACAAACCTTTGCTTGACCACATCTCAAGGCATGAGCGTTTACAGCTGTCGCTAATGCAGATGCCCGAAGGTGTAGCCAAAAGCCAGCCGCCACAAAGAGGACCGAAAGGTGGTGAATTGTCAGACGGCAGTCGAACACATTCATGGTGCTGCAGAAAGTGATGAAAGTGTAATGAATAAATAAAAAGAGGTTGGTACCTCTGAAGCCAATGAGAAAAAGCCCATCAAATGTAAAAAGAAAAAAAAGAAAAAAGGTAAGGCGTTCAGACACTGATCAATCTGACAAGAACTCTGAAGGATGACAATGTCTTGAGAACCGAACTCCAAGGCACAAAACTTAGTCCTCAAAAAGGTCAAACCTGTCCTCATAAAGACACAACAGCATCCACACACAGCAACGCCTGCAGACACATTCTTGCACAGACACAAGAAGGTTATTGTCATGTTAACACAGACACTTGTGTATGCATGCTTGCACCGGTATACACGCATGCATTTACGCAGCCCCCTGAGCCCACCGCACAATCACATTTCATTTCACTCCCTGCATTAACGGGTCCCCTCTTGAAATCCATTTTCCTCCTGGATCCGAGCATCTCATCTCGTCCTCTGCAGTTATTGTTCTTTCCTGTGCAGCTGATCAAAAGTGTGACTTTCCGATGGATTATTATTTAATTTAGGAAGGAAAAAAAAACAGTTAGAGCCGATATCTCGAGGCTGCTCATCCACTCTGGTTAATGCTGTAGGCTAAATCAAATAAAGGCTAGGATGGATGGATGGATGTGGCATTTTCAGAGGGGAAACCTGAGGCGAGCTGAAGCGTGTCTCTGTGTGTGCGACAGAGGAACATGATCGTGTGCACATGTCTGTGGTTGGCTTGTGTTTTTAATCTCATTTTAACATCCTCAGTCCATGGACCTTTACGTTTACCTGAAAAGCAAACAGCCATTATAAATCAAGCTGCAGCTTTCAAACCATTTGGTGGTCATCGGTCTGTGGATGTGAGCATGAAAAGTAGAGGCTAGAGAGATAAAAAGGGAGAAATGACTCCATCATTTCAGATATCCATGATCATTCAGTGAAAGGAGAGAGAGCCTTAAACTGAAGCAAGACCAAAGAAAAATAGCAGAGATTATGAAAGAAACTGAAGAAAAAGCCACGTCTGTTTCCATCCTGATCCACATTTTGAGAGACTGAAATAAGCTCTATGATGCTTAAGGACTTGTTAACCCCTCAACCTGAATACATGACATTTAAAACGTTTCTGTTTTGACTCCTGCTGATGTAAAAAAAAAAAAAAAAAAAAAAAAAAAAAAGGTCTGATTTTGCTGGTAACATAATGTTTGGCACAAAAACAAAAGGCCAACCACCCTTGGCTTTATCAATTATTTGCACGGCAGCAGCAAGGCAGCCAGGCGCTTTGGCTTAAACACCTCCAACAAATGTTGCACTTGTGGCTCATCCTCTGTGCTGTAGCTGAAGGAATCAACGTTTTGTCTCCCAGATTATGTTGTTGAAAGACTGAAGAGAAAGAAAGAAAAACAACCAAATGGTCCCAAAATGTCCCCAAGTGCTCTAATCCTCCCTGGAGACAGGTGGATTAGTGGGGCATTCACTGCACAAACAACACACACACACACACACACACACACACACACACACACACACACACACACACACACACACACACACACACACACACACACACACACAGCTGATTTGATTCTGTTTGGTGCAGGTATTTGCTGCCGATTCCCCCCTGAAGCAGAGGAAAAAAAACCTCAGCAGAGCAGCGCAGGGATGGACACGCGACCAGCCACACCCTCCTCCTCCTCTTCCTCCTCCTTCTCTATGAATAAAACCCAGCGACACACATTGAAAAGACCGCGACTGAAAAACCCACTGCATCCTGACAAATCATCAGGACCAGTGTTAAGCCTGAAAATCACACCCAAAGCGACAAATCAGAAGAATCTGACAAACTTGCTTTCAGCGCGAATATTTCAGAATCCTTCCTGCTTCAGGCGTGATTTCCCTTCATTTCCACACACTGGGCAGGATTTTTTTTATTTTATTTTTTATTATTAGTCTCAGTTTTGACGTTCCAGTAAACAGAGAAAAGATTTGCAAACTTAAAACCAGAAGAGATCACTTAATGACGCCCGTTTTGCGGCGTAGAAGACGATCTGATGCGTAAAAACGCAGCTCTCACAATAAACAACTCCGCTGCTGCATCCACCTGTCAGTCTAAAACGCACAGTCAAGTTGCGGCATTTAGACACATTCTGTGTATTCCGTCAATCACCCGCTGCGGGATGATGTTGCACACATGCACAACTCCGTGCGTCCTGTCCTCTTCTCTCCTCTCCTGTCCTCTTCTCTCCTCTCCTGTCCTCTTCTCTCCTCTCCTGTCCTCTTCTCTCCTCTCCTGTCCTCTTCTCTCCTCTCCTGTCCTCTTCTCTCCTGTCCTCTTCTCTCCTCTCCTGTCCTCTTCTCTCCTCTCCTGTCCTCTTCTCTCCTCGGTCTCGTTCTCGTTTTAATGACCGAGACCCCGATTTTCCTCAAAGTTTCATCTCATCCAAACCCGCTCAGCCTTCTGCGTTTGGCGCAGCTACACTGTCAACTTTCACCCTCAAATTTCTCCACACAACTCAAAAAACACTCTGACCTCCATCCGCTCATCGTCCGCGTCAACGATGCGAGGGCGAACCACATATTCTCATATTACGACTGATTGATTTCTTTTTTCTTCTCTTCTCTGAGTCAGAAGCAGGTTCACTCACCTGTGAAGACATCAGATGGTCCCTTCTGCGTCCTTCCAGTTTCTGATGCCCCTTTATTTATTGCTACATGCTCCTCATCTCTCAGCGCCGGTTACAGTACGTGTCCATCGCCTTTCTTCGGGTTGAGGAATGAATCTCCGCTTCGGCTTTATCTCTTGAGGGCTGGCACACAAACCCCACAGCCGCAAACTACAGACTAGAAAAGGTTCAGCCCACCTGCGGTCAGGAATTCTTCACTTTGTCCCGGACATAGCGCCACAGGACCATGATATGCGCACCGGACACATTCTGCGGTCCACTTGGGTCCGGTGCGCACCGAGAGGCGTCCTGCACCAACGCAGGAAACAAAAATATCAATAAGTCGGTCTTTAAGTTCCAGAAGAAACAGGTGCTTGATTTAAGGGATGTCAATTTGTCTCCTGTAAATAAAGTTAACACCGGAGACCAGGGCGCGGATGAAACACCGACAAAGGACTCCTTACCGACTAGTGCTGGGAGAAACGGAGGGAGGGACAGAGCGAGAGGGAGAGAGAGACTGCAGACTCCGTTCATCGACCACGAGTTGACTCCCGGCGAGATTTATGAACTATGCGTACACAACAAAAGCCGTGCGTACGCCTTTTTCTGCACATATACCAGGATTCACCAAAAAAAAAAGCACAGCCGTGGTTTTCAAGAGACATGATGAAGGTGGTGAAATATGATGATGATGATGAAGTAAAATATATGTTATGAGTGATTAATTTGATCATTTTTAGTTAAATTCTGGACGTTTCCTTTTCATTTGATCCTTGATTGTGAAGAACTTTAATAAAGTCTGTTTCAGTATGAAGCTCTCTGGGTTAATCATTGACCTCCGCTGTGACCTTTCATAATGATGATTAATGTCGTCCCTATTATGAGATGATTGGTATGAGTGCTATAAATAGCTGCTACATAATGGGCCCGGCAGCGTCTCACCAATGGTTAAGTTGCACATTTTGTTTGTTGCTGTTCTCAAACACATGGATACATTTCGTTTCTACTTCTATTACTGATCTTCAAAATCCCTATTTTCTGTATTAAAAAAAAAAATCCTTATCATACGCAAAAATGTAACCATATCTTTTAAATGGTCATTTTCTTACAGCGAAGACAATGGTGTTTATGAGACACACCAATAACAGGCCAATGATAACATAACAGGTTATTGTTATCACAATAGATCAACGATATACATCAGCTGATCATTTTATCACATATCAGCAAAGGCATAAATGAGTGTTTTGGTGATGTTATTGTATAACAAATTTTAAAAAAAATATTTTCAAGAGAACAAATTCATCTGGATCAATTAATGGATACGAACATATTCGTTTCTGACGCCCAAAAATCCTCGTCACTCATAGGTAAACCAAATCACTTGACATGTATGGGGAAATGATGCTTCTGCATGTGAGCCAGATTATCATTAATGAAACAGAATCATGTTCGGTTTATAAGTTGGTTCGTATGCACACAAATTTAGCTGCGAATCTAGATTTTCATGCATCATCGAAAACAAAAATGGAGACGTTAGAGGAGGTTGTGATAGTGTCTCATCCGGTTGCACAAGGGTTCGACATTCGTACCTAATATGGCACGTGAGAAGATTTACATGGATGCCGTTAAATGACACGTGAAGACACGGGTGTTATTCATACAGCATTTAGCGAGATCCGTTTGTACAACACACACTTGAAGAATGAACAATAATACTGTAATTTGCAATAGGAATTAGCCTCCCATCTCTCTAGCTTTAAAATTAATTATCCTTTAGCAACAAATCCCCTCTTTCATGCTGTACATTACACACACACACACACAAACACACACACACACACACACACACACACACACACAAACACACACAAACACACACCATTGACGGAAAAAGAGGATTTCCTTTCTAACCACTCTCACTGTTCAGCCACCTTCCCCTCCATGTCTCACTCTGTGCACTGATGTGTTTTACTCTCCTCCCACCTTGATGGATCAAGTCCAGTGTCTTAAACCTTCTGTCATGCTGCTTCGCTTCAACTGTTTATCCTGTTACCTTACGTTTACATTATGCAATCACACTGTAGGTCTATCACAAAACTTCATTCATTAAAAGGTGTGTCAAAACAAGGCAGCGCATTGCAGGATTATATGGTTTCACTGAGGCTTTTCTCCATCAGCCACGATGCATGTAATTCCTAACCTTTGGGAAATGCTGTCAAACATCGCAGAGCTTTGCTGCATTAGAATTCCCTGAAATATGGGTGCAGATTAGAATGTTTTATGGCTCTTTGTTAGAGAGAATTTGTTTCAACACATAGCTGTTAAGTTCAGTTCAAAGTAGAGGACACAAACGCAGACACAAAATAAAAAGTCAAATGAAAAAGATAATGGTAATAAACTTACTCAACAAAGGCAAAATAAATATCCAAAAGCGACCAGGAGTGTTGGAAAGTCACCAAAAATAATCCCATTGAGGATAATCCAATGAAAAAAACCAAAATAAATCCACAAGGTGGGAATAAGAGGAGAGAAAACAGGAAACACAGATGAACTAAATACACAGGTGAAACTAATTGGGAGGTGGGAAGGAAAATGAAGACAGGAAGTGACAAGGAAAACATGACATGCGAGGAAACAAACTACATAATAAAACAGGAAGTGACTAAACTAAAAGCCAAACCATGACAATAGCAAAAAAAACAAAAAAAAAACGCATGTAGACACAATCAATTATTAATGCGATTCTAAATCAAACTGTAGTTTAGTTCCCGCACAGTGACTGGGTATCACTGTCTACTCAGTAATAAGTAGGCCTCTTGTGCAAATCAGTGGCTAACAAATGCTATAAAAGCAGAGTACTGCTATGAAATATACGACACATACCTCCTACTTGTCCCATAACTTGTGGCCATCCTGTGAGTTGTAACAGCTAGATATGATGTAATGTCTTTTTTTTAAACCTTAAAGAACTCATGGTTCCTCTCCTGCCGGCTAGTCGACTGCAATTTATCACATTCTCCTGCTGCCTGAGGTGTAAATCAGTCTGATTAAAGCAGCAGGTCTCCGACTCCCCCGGGAGGGGGGGGGCGTGATATGAGAATCACACCATATATACTGGAGTGTTCGATATATTACTGTAAAACATAACTGTGAGGTAAATCGAGACGCAGCCACTGCAGAAGTCCGTTTATCAGATACTGCCAAGCACCGTCTCTCTTTCTCGGAGGATTTTCTTTTGAAAAATCAATATGGTTTTGTTGCCAAAGGAAAAGAAAGTACAGAGACGGGAATTTAATTCAAGGTTTTTCTTGTATTACCTTTGTTAAAATTTATAATCAACAGAAAAGAAGTAAGAAAATTATCTATCATATGCAACTCTGAAATGTGTCCCATGTGAGTAGCTACACCTTTCAAATGGTGTTGATACGTTAAAGAATTAAAAAAGTTAAAGAAATTGACCTTCAGTACCCAGAAATCCTGCATCCAGTGAAGCTCACAAGAGGATGGACCTGATAAGAGGAGACATTAGTGGGAAAATACTGTTTTTTAGGGCATAATGGCAAACTTCCTGGAATTATTTTATACTTATTGACTATAACATTCATGTAAAGGTATACAGCCGCATTTAAAAGTAAATGTTTACGTCTACAGGAGCTTATCTGCAGGCAGACAAGAGGACAGAGGGGTGGACTTCACAGAGGAAAAAGGTGGATAGAGATTATAGAGACACAGAGACAAAGGATGACTCATATTTCATCATATAGAATTCAATTACAAAGCATGCTTCCTCATAGATTAGTCCACCTACTGGCTGAGCAGCATGGGGTCTTTTCCTGAACATGATGCGACGGAGGTCTGATCATCTGTTCCTGTCTTTTTATGAGTCAGTCCAACTCAATTTTTCTCAGGATCTGTTCCAGAATCACTTTGAATGGCTTGAATTGATGTTTTTTTCTATATGCATATCGTATTACCTTTATTCTCCTATATCTGATCACAAAGCATTAAATCTGCTCTGCAGACTCGTCTAAAAACTCATCTATTCTCATCTCTGCCAATGCAATGTTATGTATTTTCCATTCCATTGCTCTGTTTTGACTCTACCCTGTCTTATTTATCAAACTGGGTTCTTGAACTCTGAAGGATGGTGTGTAGCTTTGTTACACGTTCACAGCACTTCCCTTTTCTTTTTTATTATACCCTGCATGCTTTTCCTTCTCCTTATAGGTGCAGCATTTCTTTTGAGAAGGCAGAAGGCTCATATTTCTATATGATGGGCTTGAGGTCAGCGTGACTGAATTCTATGAAGTGCATCTTCATCACTCAATGACGTCCGAGGTAACATTTTACTTTTTCACCAGGTGCTCAGTGCTGCATGCTAACATGCTCACAATGACACGCCGATGTTTCACAGGTGTATTTTTTTCCGTGGCGAACGGCTGATGCTGATGGGAATATCACTGGTTTTACAGGTAGGTTATTTTGTCACAGACCCAAGCCTTAGACATACCAGTAAAAGACAACATGGTGACACTAAGGACACACTTAAGGACAAGAAATATCTATATTAAACTTGACTGTTACGGCAGCTTGTGCTCATGCACACAGAGCCTACAGATGACATTTTGTCATTACATGTCAAACTGCTGCTTCATTAAAAACTGTAAACCTCATGGTGGCAGTAGAAGAAAAGTCAGGGGATCAATTACTTAATTAGGATTCATCTTCTCAAGGACAATAAATGTCTATTTCCATTCAAATAGCTGTGAGATATTTCAGTCTGGACTGACAGACATCGCTATGCCTAGAGTCATGTTGCCAGAAATGTTAGTTTTGCTTGTCGTTATCATCCCACAGTCTTTATTTAAAGTCATAAACAGAAAGTTTGGAGTGGATTTCATTTGTACTACATTGTTTTGCATTGCCAAAGCCTTTTTATATGCAGAGAGGAATTAACCAGCAAACAAATAGTGAACAAAAAGACCCCAGAAAGGCAGTATGAGGCATTAAAGAGGGTAACCGAACAAAAAGCTGCTGTGATCTGGGGAAATATGAGTCAACGTGAACAAAAAGAAGATAGAAAGGAATTCTCAGTCAGTCCCACAAAGGTGTACACAAGATACAAACTTGCACAAGCACAATTTGCATTTGCGCCGGAGCCCTCGTGATGACTTGAAGGAAAATGTGGTGCATATTTATAACAAGACCTGTGCACACATTCACAATCATCATGCCTTAAAGGTGTCAAAGTGTTCTTTTTCTTTGCCATCTGAATTTGAATGTGTCCTCTGTTGCTCTGTGACTTTGTGGCCAGCCTGTTGCATTCAAAGCAGCTTCATAAAACCTCTCAAATTAAATTTAGTTGACAAAAGAGACAGAGACTAAAAGCTGCGATGCCGGAGGTCAATGTGCCGTCCAGAGGCAGTTAACGTAATGGAGGACGATGGCTTTGTTGGTTGAGACACATGAACGCAAGAACATCAGGAAAATGAAAAGAGTCACAATGACATGAGGATGAAGCCGGGTCAAGGTGGCGTATCTGCGGGGAAACAGATTCACCTTATTAACAAAGCCTAAAACAGATCACACCTATAGCTGCTCCGTGATTGGATTGCACAGGTTTGCTGGAGGAACGTTGAGATGGAAAAATTGATCAGTTGAATCAACCTCCTAATCCCTCATATTGGCGAAATTGCTGTAAAATCTGGTTTGGATATTCATGCTCACAAGAAGACACATTAAACATACCTGTGCAAATTGTTTTATCTTGAAGATTAAGACAATGCTGCCAGAAAAAAAATCCCTGACTTCAACATGCAGCACACACCATGAAAACACAATGACTTTGGGTCAGGTGTTGAAGCATGTGAAGTCTCCGTTTGTCTTAGAGCAGAAAAAAGGCCCTTGAACACACCATCGAACATAATGCAGGTGCACAGGAGTGGAGAAAGCACAGGTCACCAGAGACTGCAGGCTGCTTCCGAATGCATCGCTAGCCTAATTGACTAAATGAAGCTCTTGATGCTGATGTCTGAGTACAATCTCAGTTTGTCGCCGTCACTCCTGTGACACAGGTTCACTTAAGGGTCTTTGTACTTTTTATGGTAAAGTAACACAGCGTGAGAGAGGGAGGAACAGGATGAAAAATTAAGGGACGCACAGATGTCGCATCATATGTGTCTAATGTTTAAAATATCACCCTCACTGAACCATTCTGTGTCTGTGTGTGTCTGTGTGTGTCGGAGCAGAATGTGGGCATTTGTGAGAGCTTATAAAAGCTTTAGAGAGTTAGACTAAGATGTTTCATCTAAGAGCAGTACAGCATCAACCTTTACATGAAAGTAGAGTTTGGTCTTTTTATACCTCCAGACTAAAGGAAAACCTTTCGTGTGTAAAGATTTTTTTTTTTAAAAGCTTAAAGTAGACTTTTAAAGCCCGTGTCTCTTGTAGAATTGCAGTAGTTACCAATCATTTTGTCATTTCCCAACCCTAATCCTAACTGTAATCCCACAGGGGGCACCAGGAAGGGAAAAACCCCTGCGGTGAGAGCCAGGTCTCCAACCGTTCATCCAAACCAGCAGACGGAGGAGAGCTTAAAGTCACGTTTATCTCAGCTGCGAAGGGACCCATGGATAAGCTGTCTCTCCAGAGGATATACTCACAGAGGCTCTCGGAAATACTCCCTGCCATCGTCTGTCTTCAAGGCCATATCACTCGTGACCATCGCCAGATTACGCGACTCGCAGCGTTGGCGCCTGATCAATGGGCTTCCTCCAAAACCACACCTTAACCAGCCACAGTCAGAGCCTGAACAGCTTGTAATGTACTGGCAACAGGAATTAGGACCCAAATGCACAACTCAAACAAACAGTCTTGAAAGAAAAGTAGTCTTGGTGTACAAAATAACAGCAAACAATTCCAATCCACTAGACTAAGGCAGAGTACCAGAGTAAACTTACAAGCAATCACTAGAAAAATGCTGGTTTGGATGACATCACAACATCACAAACTGGCACGAGGGTAGGACGAAGAAAAAGGAAGGGAATTCGTTTCGGCGCTGTCGCGCAATGCCTGTCTGAAGGTGGCTACAGATACGGGGAAAAACATGGGGGGTAGTGAGGAACGAATATTAAGCAGAATGAAACCTGTCACAGCTTCTACATCCCTAATTCTCATGCACTAACAACAGTGATCATGCATAAGTCCATTTTGACGCATTTAGACCACCTATTGAGGTACAGGACCCTGACAATGCTCATACTGGATAAAGCCATCCTGCCATTTGGTATCAATGACAAACCCCCATGGGAATTCTCTCTTGGACAACCCCTTCAGGACTTCCCTGCACTCAGTTCAGTGTCTTGCTGGACTGAGGCAAAGACCCCAGAACAACCTCAGGGCCTTGACAGGCCTAATCCCAACCATATCCCCTATGCCTTCCACATTAAATCGGATAATGTGCAATGGAGGCCAAACACAGCAAAGAAAACGTGTAGCCACTGGAAGGCCCCCTTTCACTTGCCCAGCTGTGGAGGAACGACAAGTTATTTATGAACCTCTCATATGAACCTCTCCACCTTCCAGCTTGGATCAGTTCTACAAGAAAGGAAAAGAAAAGAGAGGCCTTTCTACATCCCTGCCCTCACCTCCCTGAGGGATCAGACAGCACATGTCTCCGAGACTCTGCCTGCTTTGGACAGCAGCTTCTCCCTTCCACTTAAAGTCACCCTGGGAAGGGGGACGGTCCACTCCACAGTCAGGAACATAAAACTGTCACAAGAATACAGCAGCCTGTTTGAGCTTTACTGGCAGCTCACAGATCCCAGATGATGAATCATAAAAAAAACTTTGGTCATCCCTCCATTTTTCTCGTATCGTCACCATAAGGTTGGCACCTGGTTGGCGTCTGGTGTTACAGCCATATGCAGTGCGACAGGCAGTCTTATTTCCCTATGAGTGAATTTAAATTGCACTCATCATGTTTCATCTAGCGCTACCATGAGGTCAAATTTTTTATTCATCCAATGCATTGGCTCAGCTGTGCTCAGTGCAAATGAACAGATATTAGCATGCTAGCACACTATAACAATGAACATGCTATATGTCAGTTTCTTATCATTGTCATTATGCTTATGTTAGCATTTGACTCAAATTACTGACCTGCCGAGGTAAAGCCTGAAAGAGCCACTAACATCAGGTAACAACCCTCCGAGCCCGATGCTGAATTTCTGAAGTGGTTTTATTTCTACAAACAAATCAGTCTGACACCGAAAAACAACAACAATAATTAAAAAAAAACATGCAAATAATCATCATCATGCATGATCCCTTATACGTTGAAATGTGTCAAGGTCATCTAATGTAGCTGAGGCTGCCAAGTCTGGTGGTTTACAGTTGAAAATTAAATTGTTGTGCATCAACACAACGAAGTAGAGACATTTGAGACGAAAGTACGATTGTTTTTTTCACTCTATCCGCTCTACCTTAGTGAAAACTCCTAACCCTCATTTAAACCTGGTATTAATTCGAACCTTAACTCTTAAACCAAGTCTTATCCTCTTAAGAAGGTCCCCCCCACACACAAACACACACATACAAACAAACACACACATACTTGCAGCTCTAACCATGGCTCCTTCTGTGTATCTTCTTTGCATTCTCCTCTTTCCCATCGTTTCGAGTCATCCGTCCTGAGACCTGGACGTGTGTCGCTTCCGTCTGGTCATGGTAACATGCTGTATGTGCATGAGCGAACATGGAGAAGAGAGGAGCAGAGGGATGTAACGGTGAGAGAGAGGAGGAGAAGGATCTATTGCACAAGCCTTTTCCATTGTGTGTGGCTCCCTTAGGAGGGGTGGACGTACGATTTTCCACCAGTTCATCCATCCATGCAGAAATAGTCCATCCAACTGTCAGCGCATCATCCACTCCTTCAGCTGGTGAGGCTCAAACGTATGAATGATTCATATTTCTAGGACAGAAAGACAAAGAGGTTAGGAGACATATGTTTTGTTATGACTCAAAATTGTTTTTTTAAGACTTTTATTGCAATTAATTCATGAATCGATACAGTGATAAATTGTCTAATTTTCATATGCAATTAAAAAAAATTTTTTCATTGCATCTGGTGGCTGTAAAGAAAGAAAAGGGTGAAAAAGGTTAAAAGTTAAAAATCTCTTTTCTAAGAGTGACCTGGCTAAGAAAACAGCATAGAAATTGTAACAACAATAAAGAGACAGTACAATCAAATAACTGTCATACACTAGAAATGAATAAATATACGATAAAAAATAAAGCAATAATTAAGAAAAAGTCACATTGACCAAGAGCACTATTTTCTCAATCCTTTAAAATAGACATAAATTTCAGTTTCAGATCCTTCCTTCTTTTCTATAAGGACACTGAACTAAAGATAAATGCGAAATGCAGCCTCGTCATGTTGTTCTGCTGACGTTCTGAATGTTTACATTCATCAGAAAAAGGTCACGAACACATGAACGTCAGACACGGAGCAAGAACCTAATGAGAAGTCCTTCTGTCTCCTGGTGTGAACGGTAACTGAGGAGAGATGGTATTTATACAGACTAAAATGGCAACGGTTACTTTTTCATTTCTTCTGTTATTTGCCTGACTTATTTATTGTGCTGCTGGCTGTTATGACAGAAGGGTTTTTAATGAGAAGTGAACCATCTTTCCCTCAGAATAAAGGCCAAATGTGTTTGTTTTTTTCTTGTGAGATTTTGAAAATTGAACTTTTATATTAAAATTAGAACCTCTGTGTCAAAGGGAGGAGGATCTATTTCTATGGCTGCATCATCTCTGACAGTGGGAAACAGTGCCGTCGTTGGTCTCTTGTTGGTCATTTGCCATATAGCTGACAGCTTTGTTTGTAAAGTGATTTCTTTTGCCCCTTGTTCATTTAATCTCATTCAGTCTGAAGACACAATGGTACCTACTGGGTATAACACCCTGTCAAGCCTAGAGTCCATCTGCCAAACTGGGCCCCTGATACACTGGCCTGATATGGAGGTTTAATTTGAAATTTGGTTTTGGATCATTAGTGTTGATATAATAAACATGATTCATTCTTTATTTGAGTTTGGCACTTCGAGGTCTTTTTCAGGCATCATGAGCCTCGTCTTTTTACAACTGAAAACAAAAAACATCCATAAAAATTCATAGTAATGTTTAGTTGTAGTAGTGCTATGCTAATGCTAGTTACAGTGTAAGGGTAGCTGCTAATAGTAGCTTATAAAAGTAGATTGAAATAAATTTCACATATAAAATTTTAATTATTATTGTGAAACTGTATATCATCCTATATTAAGTTGATATCCAAATAAAGTGCTTCATTGGTTGAATCTTGTGTTTTTACACTGCACAAATTCAAGTTGGTTAAACCTTGAATTTTTTTTTCTGAATATTTTTGTAAGGAGTCCATATTTTGCACCGTGATAGCTCTAATGCACATTAGAAATTAAATAATTTTGACTTTGCACCTCTAATGCATGTCAGTCCTCAGCCCTGCTTTACTTCAGTGCTATTTAATCACAGACTGACTGGTGGATACAATTATCCACCTGCCAGGAAAGAAAGATGGCCTGCTGAAAGTCGTCTGCATTGACAATGTATGGAAAACACTTCACTTGAACTATTTGGATCGCATTGCACACAATAAAGCATCTTCATTATTATTATTATTATTATTATTATTATTATTATAAATAGCTGATGCTTTTCTAGTCAACCTTGCATCAAGTATGTGAAATCAGGAAAAATCGACAAGTTTTGGTCAAAAAATTACTGTAACTATCTTCAGCCTGAAAGAGACTTCAAGTGGCTACCAGACATGAAACAACATGATGACACATGTCCAGTATGTGTGAGACCCTTCCTTTTCAGTTCCAACTGCCAATTCTTTGGAAAATGTGGGATGGGGGGGGGGGGGGGGGGGGGGGGGGAGGTCTCGAGAGATTCAGGGTAGTCTGCCAATTTAACATCTGGTGCACCATATGAGTGCATACCTTTTAGCATGGAAAACAGCCATAGTAGTGCATGACCCAGACTGTTTCCATTAGATATTTATGGTGCATTCATGTGGCGTTGGAATAATACAAAATAAATTCCTGAGTGGAAGAATTCAAGCGAACGCCTCAAGTTAGAACAACAACTTAAAAACCCAGGAAAAAGTTTGTAACACAACTTGTCGACTTTGACTTCGCAGATACAGAAACATGGTGGATGAAAGTTAGTAACTTTTTATTATGAATTAGCATTATAACGTTTTCAGTACATTTAATTTGTAACATGTAGGTTGTAATAATTGATTTCTATTCATGTAGACGGACATAAATTAGTTAGAAAAGTTATTTTGCCTTGATAAAAAAGTTGGGTAAAATATTTTGGTACTTTTTGTTTTACTCTGTTCTGCAGCTATTGCCACTATTATCATTTATTTATTATAGTTTATTTTCTAATATACCACATCAATTAACCCTCATTAAATTCTCAAGCAACTTCACCTTTAATTTGTGTGTTTATTTTAGTTTTTTTCTCCATCAGCATCTACATTGTTCCCACATTCCCACTTAAGAGCTCATGAATACAACGGAGTCAGAGGAACAGCTTCATGTGAATCCACTATTAACTCTGGCCTTATTGGTAACGCTTTAATTTACTTAACTCAAAATGTTCCAGCTCTGCAATATTCCATGTCTGACTCTGTGGAAAACCTGGGATTACTGGAAATCATCAGGCGAATCCAGAGTCTGTACCTCCAGCTCACACATCTTTATCCACTGAACCCCATTAAGCTCCTACAGGAGCTCAACGGTTTGCTGTGCTACTTAACATTCCTGGTATTAACAGCAATATTAGACAGCTTCTGGGATGTACATCATTACTGCATAATGAGTGTACGTGAGCGTCAGAGGAGTAACGGCTACTACGGTGCAAAAAGCTCATTCAAAAATGAAAAATAAAGTGGGTTGAAGATCCTTTTGTCTCCATTTCCAGCCAAAAGTTTGAATAAAAACAGAATTTTCAGACAGGACAGAGACAAATGAACAGTTTCTCTCTCAGCTGGAGTACATGGAGGATTTTCCGCGAGTCTGTAAGTCAAGAAGGAGTGAAAAGGGCTGACCATATATGCTGTTAGGTTAAAGGAGGCATCATTAAAGTCATCTGGCCTCCACGTTGGGGACATTTCTTCTCAGTTATAGACCTGATTAGCATGGCTAGTAGCCGTTGTTCAAGTTTGCATTATAATGTAATTCTTACTATTTCCAATGTGTGATAGTGGAGATAATAATCACCAAAGACGAAGGACTGAAAAGATTAAATCTGGGTCACCAACGCTGTAAACATGTGGTTTGCCAGGATATACAGTCGGAGGTTAAAAACTGCTCGTCTGTGCAGTCTGGTGAGCTTTTTATAGCCACCTCAGATCTGCTGCTATGTGAGCATGGAAAATAACAAGACTTCCTCTCCGGGAAGTGAGACTTTACCATCACCACTCACAGAAACCCATTTTATTTTATTTTCATTTTAATTTTTTTCTATTCTTGCCCTGATATACCAACTCTATGCCAACTACCCTGCAGCCAAAAGGAAAGTAAATGTTGGACGTACATTTCGACATGGACAGAAACACGACTCCAGATCAATGCTAATGTTGCTTCTCGTCAGCTGGATGTGTAAATGTCTGCTATCACATTAGCAGTAATGATTTTTATAAGGTGATCGTGTCGGTTTTGTGTTCATAGCTTGTTCCAAAGTGTCTTCAAGAGGCCAAATCCCATAATGTGCCTACGTTTGCTTCAATTATTCTCTCCTTATTTCTAACATTCTTCCAATTATTGCACAACTTCTTATTTAGACAGGCCCGTGAAAAACCTTGCATCCCCCTTGTCTGTCTCATCATACTTTACACACATGCACTGAAACCATGCAAAATTAAACACATGCTGACCCCATGTCAATTCACACAGATGTGACATGCTTGCATGCTGGCAGTAACATGACATACTCTGACATGTGGAAGTGGCTTTAATAGCAGCGCCAGGAGTCAGGTAACAGGTCTCACTGTAACAGGGAATTCTAAGAATACCAGCGAGGATGAGGTGGACGACGCTGGGTTTATACCTACTTGGCAACGTGGGGTCCTTAATGGCGTGCAGTGGTGTATGGCGAATGATTTTTATGTGGCTCATCAGAACTAGCGGACGATTTCGGACAGATTATTACAGCTGGTTGTAACTGTAGTCTGTTTTATGGGCTTCAACCGTCAGTAAAATGTGAGCAGCCTATCAAACGGCTCTATAAACAGTCATTACCGTCTCCTGTAGATTGACCTTGACATGTGATCTGATCAGACAGATGTTAACAGCTCTGCAGGGAATAAACAGAGAAACCACAGAACTGTGAATGTGAGCGGGATTGGCTTCTGGAGAGGGGCTGACAAGTTTCTGCAAAATATAGATTATCTGGGTGTGACAGCTGCACAAATGGTCCTGCTACAAAGTCAATCAAGGTGTTAGATTAGATTTCAACCCACAACAACCAACAGATGTCGAGCAGCAATACAACTATGGATAAAGTCAGATTCACTGTAATGGGAATGAAGGAATGAGTGATGAATTGCTTAAACTTTTGAAGCTGATGATCATACAAGTGCATAATATGTGCTTAGATTGTCCATCCATCCATCCATCTTCTTCCACATTTCGAGGTTGGGTCACAGTGGCAGCAGCCTAAGAAGGGTATTCCAAACATCCCTCTTGCCAGCAACATCTAGCTCCTCCTGGGAGATCCCGAGGCGTTCCCTGACCAGATGAGATATGTAATTCTTCCAGGCCTCCGATTTCCGGCAGAGAACTGTGGCCTCAGATTTGCAGGTGTTGACTCCTATATGTTTGCCGTTTGACGATCACGGACCGACGAAGTTTTATTTTAAAGGGATTTTATTGATTGTGAAGCACTAACAAAAGCTCCTTATCAAAGCCGTCATCATAACTGGGAGCATTTTTAAATTCTACCAGTTTAAGATTCCAGTCATGCAGACATCACTGAACATGTCTGTATTCGGGTGAATCACGGAGCTAAGGTTTTAGGGAATCCCACAAAACATCAGCATGCTAGCCTTAGCACTATGCTCACCTTGGCATTTAGCTCAAAAACCCAAAAGGTCATCAAGAGACATTATTCTCTAGTTATGATCACAATTGCTTGTTGGCTCTACGTGTCGTACCGATAAATGAAAATGGAAAGAGACAAAAGGCAGAGAGACATGAAGGTCTTCTAGATAGAAAGGGATATGAGTGGACGAAGTCTGGGAGGGAGTAGATTGATAGGAGGGAGGAATGAGAGGTGGAGGTAGAGACCAAGGACTTCTGTTATCACCATGAATACTACGTTGTCCTACTGTGACCTTAACTTCACTGTCAGATATACTCTACTATGTGTATACTATTCACTTCAAACGGGACTCTTTCTGTGTCGGGTCCAGCTGCACCCTCTTAAACAACTTTCATGTTTGCTCATCCTGATTTAATTTAGATCGATCCGGACACTTATTTGCTCAGAGGCAGGAAGAGGATTACAAATGAAAACAGCTCTTGACCAGCAGGTCAGAGCACCATGTTCTCCTCTTCACTTGACAGCAGGGAGCTCAAGTTAATGCAAAAGCAACCCAAAGGTTTTACTCGAAGCAAAGCCTCTTTTTGGGTTCAGATGATTAACAGGCTTATCAGAGAGGTTTGGTTTGGCTCGGTTCATATCTGCTTTTATAGATTATTTTGGCAGCACCTCCAGGTTTTTGTTGTTTCCTTGTTCTCCCCCCGTCTCCTTCGTGTCACCTTCCTCCCTCTCTCCCTCTCTCTGTTTGTTTTGTGGACGCAGCTTCCAGACATCTGGCTACTGATTAGTCTGCTCACCTGTCTGCTCTATATTTATCATCTCTTCCTCCATTCACAGCCAGATTGTTCCACCTTTTCTGCAGTCCTCACTCTCTCAGCCACTGAGGTAGGATTTTCTTTTCCATCCTATTGGTTCTTTGTGCCGTTTCTTCCCTATTAGCTCTATTTCTAACTATAGGTTCGGCCATTTCCCCGTCTGCCCACGTCGCTCCCGCCGGCAGCCATCAACCTCATCCTCATATTTAATTAACTTTGTAACCTGGTCTTCATCACCCAGCAAGGAGTGTCTCACTTTTGGGTCCAGTTTTAAACTCATCCTTCACATGTAGCTTTTGATTCTGGCATAGTCAGGTATATTGTTCTTTGTGTGTCCTGGCTGATGCATGAGGAAGTGTCTTACTCTGAGAGTTTTTAAATGTGTTATCCTTCAAATTCTAAGACGTTCACAATTTCCATGCATGTGAATTGATTTGCTGCTAACGCTATGTGCTGAGGAGGGCCAAAATGTTCCAACAACAATGTTTTAGAAATTTAAGGCTATACAGACAGTTTTCTTTGATAGAGCGCCACCTTATTTTCTATTTTTGTAGCCATTTATACTTTCAACTTGCACCAGTTGGCCGGCTACATCTTCTCAATAGCGCGTGAATGCATCCAGGAGGTGCTGGAGATGGATTTAAGTCTTTTTCCAGCCGGTAGATGAGACGTGTAAATGCACCATCTCTCCAAGGCACATCTGTAAAATTAAATCCTTTCGAGTGTAGTGTCGGGAGTGGATGGGTGAAAATGTGCTGTATGGTTGTCATGCTGTAAAAACAAAGAAATTGACAGAAAAGTCACAACGCAGAGGTGTGCAAAGAGAAGTTATCTTCCTTAGGACAGGACTGGCTGCTGCTCTTATGCGCTTAGCAGGCCCAGATGTGTCCTGTGGCGCTGATTAACCTCCAACATAAGAAATTATAATGAAATTAGCCTTAATCTCTGTCGTTTGAGACGGATGACAGCGTCATTCCGCAAATACGATCACGCAGAGATCATACAGGCACACCGAGATGTAGCTTTTACCTGATCTCTCTGTAGCTCAACTATTGGAAGAAGTGTTTAGTGAGGGAGCAAAACGGGGATGCATTTATTTGTTTGTATTATGCTGTGTCTCAAATAACATACGTCCATACTCAACCTGGCCAGTTTGAGTGTTTAAGTGCGTTACACTACTAAAGACGGAATACGGACTGTGCATTCTGTACGTCTTCTGTGTTCATTCTGTACGTGATTGGACACGTTTTTGGAAGAGCTTATGGATACCGACGAGACAGACAAAACTTCCTTCTCTACAAATACTCATTGTTGTGCAGAAAAGTGTGGAACGTTGAGGCCTCATGATTACTTACAGGTGGTGACAGTGATGGATGGGAATTAGCTCTGTCTACGAAGCCAAAGCTAACGTGATGCCAATGAATTTGACAGCGTATATTGTAGAAAACAGGTGTCACAAAAACACCCAAACAGACAAAGGAGAGAGGAAAGCTGCTTGACTTACCAATCACAACTCCATCTGTCAAGCACGTATTAAAAACCTCACACTTTGTCCTCTGTAAGCTTTTACTGCAAAGATCTGACCTGACAGTTGACATAAACCATTTGCAAATAGTGAGGTTCAGAATGTAATCCTTTGTGCAAAGCTATAGACAGGACGCTTAAAGAATGTGGCATCCATCCAATGGTCAATACCTGCCCCGAAGTCCTTATATCTTTACTCACATGGTGAATGTACAGAGTGGGATTTTAAAGAGTCTCTAAGAAAGATTTATACTTTCCTCTGACAGCATGAAATAATTAAAATGCCCAACGACTGATGAGGTCATTGATCAAAACAAATGACTCAGCAACTGCTTTGCCATTTGCCAAGACTTCGGGCCTCCCAAAACTCACTGTTGCTGTATCCAGACTTTCCTCAAGCTCCAGCTCCAAAATGAGTCCTTCCTTAAAATCCTTCCTAAATTTGTCACAAATACAAGGAAGGCAAGACAGCAAAAAAAAAGCAAGAGCAAAGATGAAACTAGGAAAAGCTCAAAGAGCAGCTACCTCCGACAAGGCCATTGTCCCATTCAAGTCCTTTACAATTGCACCCTGGGTGCCGACATACATTTACGCCATCAAATGTCTTGACTCTGGAGACCTACTCCCAGCATTTGGAATCATGTTAACCATCAGTAACTAATTTTGCATAGTGGTGTAACATCATGACTTGATGCCTGGGCATCTTTGTTTTCATTGTCTGCTTCTAATTTTTTTTCATATTGGCAAATTTTAAAAAAAAAAGAAGGGTTAGTAAATAGTTTAGTTTAGTTATCACGTAAAGTTTAAATGAAAGGTCCAGAATCTGCATCCATACATGGATCAGTCTCAACGTTTGAAAAACTCTTCCTTCTCCCGAGATCCAACAACTTTTCGAGATTTTGAGGACTAGCAGACAAACAAACAAATGTTGGTGATCACGTAACCTCCTCCAACAAGCCTCAGAGTTGAGATAATTAAAACTGAACAAAAACAAAATGTAGTGGTTGTCTCATTTTCACAGCAGCGACTGTTTCAATTGTTTTGCTCAACAGGGCATCATTTTCAAATGGAGGCCTGTGTTTACTGCAGCTCTGTCAGCACTTCTCCTAGAGATGTGAATGCAAGGTGGCTCCATCACTGTATGCACAGAATATAAGAAGCTCGTTTTGTGGTGGTAATAATTATCCCGGCCATGTCTGGAAGAATGACAAATTACTCTTTTCAGGGAACAGAGATGATCAGAGCAACCAGCCCTCTTTCTACTTCTTGAACGATTACGACCACTTTCCTTTTGGGAATCATTAACTCCTGGTCTAATCTATGACTATTGTAATTAATTCACTCTATATTGGCCTTTCTAACCCAATAGAGTGCTGAAATGTTGGATTCAGCCCTCAAATTTAAGCAGATTTGTGCAAGTGAGGTGCAAACAATTTCTGAAATGCTAACTAGTAATAAAAGCCCAGCCATCATTACCATTATTACCAATAATAATTAGAGTCAAACTAAAAAAAATAGGTTTATACAGTACATGCAGGCCTGTTATTAAGGCTTAAGTAGAGGTTTTCAGTCACTTCCTGACTTCTCAGAAAAGGTTTGACGTTATAAGAGCAAACAAGACAAAGTACTAAATTGTAAATCAGACATTTTTGAATTAATTTACTATTAATATCAAATGATTATACAGTTAGATTTGTTGGAAGGGCTCTGCGCTTAAATTATCTAAGCAGAAATGCAAATTCTGCTGAGAGAACTAATCCCACTGAAAGAACAGAGAACATTAACATTCAGTCTTGTTTAAATCAAAACCACCACGGAAAAGGCTTCGGCAAGAGTGTATGAGCAGAGTAAGTGAAAGCATCCAGTTTGTAAACCTGCGTTAAAGTTGTTGGACCTCATTAGTCTGCTGAAAACTGTGAATGAGCAAATGATTAGGAAGAATGAATGAAAGAGCTGATGCTATTTCTAGCACGACTTCAGTTCAACTCTATTCTCTATTCTCCATATGCCAGCCCATTCTAATCTCAAGTTGTAAAATAGTGCTTCTTTGTTCTGCACCCTTTGCATCTCATCCAGATGCACAAGGAGGCCTTTAGCATTAGTTGGCAATGCTCAAAGTCTTGCAGCTACACAGGATTTCTGACGTGGTTAAAATGAAACACACGTTCACCAGCAAAAGTTGGTCGTGTCCATAATATTGTGGATTAATTTTTTTTTTCTTTAAACAGCTGGAGGAAGTGGGCACATGACGTCCATCTTTGTTTTGCACAACCGATTTGAGTTATGACTATTGCATCTGTTTGCACCTCACCAATCTGTCAGGTTGGACTGGATGGGATCTGATGTTTTAACAACTTATGTTTACAACCCACAGCTGCAAGATTTAAAAATCATCATTTTGACTGAATCCAGAGGGTCCCGAAAACCCTTCTAGAGCGGAAAGAGACGAGACGTTTACTGCGATATCGCAAGAAATTTACCTGGTGAGCTGCAGGGAAATTAAATCATTTCTATATGTAGATCTCTCTCAAGGACATAGTTTTGAAGACTCGCCATGCATTGGGACTGTGTGTTGTTCTATCTAATCCAATGCTGAGGTCAAGTGAGATTTCCAGGAATATGCCGTTTCATTTCCTCTCCTGTTCCCTTTCAGTGTGTGTGTTTGTCTGTGTGTATTTGCTACCTTATCTTCACCTTGAGTGGATAAAAACTATAACCTGGTTTGACATTGGAAAAACAGTATTTCTCAGTTTCCCTCTCCCCTCATGTCTCCTCAATCTCTGACAATCTCCTCCTCTCTCTGGCTGCTTCTCTCTCTCGTGAACGCGATGAAGTAACAACTGCTAATCCACAGGCCGAGTGGGTGGGTGGAAAATAGGAGTGCTGAGGATGCGAGGGAAACTCTGTGTGTGTTCATGCATGTCACACAAGAAGCTTCAGAATGAAACCCGCAGCCCGGGTCAGCCTGCCAGACGCAATCCTTTACCGAGAGCAACTGCCCTAGTTTCCTTGCAAGTAATCTCTCTGGACAGTCTCCATTCAAATAAAAGAACTCTGCTGCTGCTGGTGTTGTGGGTGCTTTTGATTGCTTCAGAGGACCAGCGGTTCGGCTCAGCGGCTGCAGTTGCTTAGGAAATAAAAAGAAACCACACTGTGGTGGGCGAGGAGTCCGCCTAAAGCACACAGGTAAACAGAACCCCAGCAAACAGTGGAGGCATAAATTTCACAATAGTAAAACACGTGGTTTGTGTGCGGTAAAGCCAAACACAGCGCTTCAAGTCTGAGGGTAAGTTTGTGAATTTGTCTTTAATGATGAAATGTTTTATGCATAAGTGCACTGAGATCCCACGCAAAACACTTCGAAATCCACCCAAATCATTTTAAATTTATAATACTAAACATTGCAATACTTACATGCAAGTAATTCAGCATCCCTAACTACTTAGGATGATGTACTGTTTTACTTGAGGGGGCACAAAAATATTCTATTCAAGAACAACATACGTCTATAAAACAGGTTAGGTTTTTTATCTGGCCTTGGTTTCGTCTCTGTCTCAGAAATTTATGAACAGATTTTCATGAAATCTTCTTGCATTTACGTACGTAGAGGGATCATAAATGGGCCTTTAACTCTATACTTCTGTTGATTTTCTCAAGGTATGTTTTCTCCAGCATTGTATCAGATGTTTGAATTGGAATTGCGTTTAGTCCTTCGTCACAGTTTGTTTGGAAAGCGAGGATACGGCTGAGCCAAGTGTGTCTTGCCTGAATTCCGAACCATATTTCCAGAGCCAGGGGAGAACACAAGGTTAACTGTAGTTGCTTCTGACTGTAGGAAGCCTCAGACGAACTTGATGGAAAATCATACAGACAGCATGAAAACATGACATGTCCTGAACTCAAAGTCATTATATCTATGGAGGATGGGTAATTAGTAAGGTTTTGTGGAAATGCACAAAGGGTCTTGTACCTACTGTATATTTTCAGGTCTGATCATTGATGAAAACTTAATCAATGAAGCCGTCCATGCTGTGTGACCTGTGCATATATGTATTAAGTGGGGTTCTCTACGACTCTTGAGTGCAGATAGCACTTCTCCAGGTAGGTTTTATGTTAATGTGCTGTACCTAGGCTGCTGTAGTTGTTTAAATATTGAACAGGTGTGGTCAAGATCACTGCAAAATTTATAAGCCTTTCATAAGCCCCATGCTGATCTCAAAACAGGGTTCCTAGTGAAGAGGAGAATTATTTAACAGGTCTGAAATCTTTGCATCATCTGTCCAGGATAGAGTTAACCAGCATGCCCTCAAGGCTAATTCTTTGAAATGAAACTTTCCTGCATCAAACCAGAACTTACTCACAGGTAGGATGAACATTTTAAGTATACAACATATAATTGTTCTCATGCTCTACGGTACTCCTTGTGTTTTTCTGTGCGTATTTTGTTTATGTGTGTACAGGCCTGGGTGTGTGTGTGTGTGTGTGTGTGTGTGTGTGTGTGTGTGTGTGTGTGTGTGTGTCTGCCGATATCTGTTTTCCCTTTCAAGTTGAAGGCTCCCAGATCTCCGAGGGAATGGCTCCACTGCTTTCAGGTTCTGGTTGAAAATAACCCTCAGATTAGCTAAGAGATCTGAGACATGATGAGAAAAAAATGGAGAAAAGAAGGAGAAATGGGTTGAAACAAGGACAGAGGACTGGTGTGAGATGAGGGGAGGTGGGGGGGGGATTAATGAAGGAGTCGACCACGTTGGGAGCAAATGATGTAAAAACAGAAATGGATTGGAGAGACAGCTGGAAACGGGTAAGAATGTTGCTGGGAACAAGCTGGGAGGCAGAGAGAGGACAGAGGAAAACCTCCACAACAAAACAAAGTGGAGGAGAGAGAATGGACTCTCTGATGTGAATGGACAAAGAAAACTGCTAGGAGAGACATTTTCTTTGTAGGAGACTTCAAATGTATTTTCTTCATGAATAAACAAGCTTCGGTGGCACTTTCTTAATCCAAACTGCCTTTCAGTACTAGGGGTGCTTATATTAACATTGGATGTCAGTTGTGGAATTGAATCATTTGTCCTTGAAGCAACTGTGTCAAAATCTGCCCTTTGCAAAGCTAAGCTCAACAGCAAACAAACTTTTGGTCACTTTAAATAGTCTTTGGGTACCTTAAAGACTCCGATAAACGCCCACCAGCACATTATATTGTTCAATACAATTATTGAATTAAGCAATTTTCAACTACTTGGCAGAAAATTAAAACAAAAACAAAAACGAAACAAAAAAACTGGGAGAATAACTATCTTCAACTGATGAATTACTCTTTGAGTAACGGAACAACACTGTTGTAACTCGCCAGACTCCATCCGAACAAAGTGATCAATAAGGTGACAAAATGTTACGTGGAAACGGTTTCATGAAAAGTTTGCTAATTAACGCGGGGCACCATGCTAGCACTGCTGTTCGCAGTGCAGCCATTAGCTCAGGAATGAAACGTCTCAGCACAAGTTACTCAGATGCCTTCCTTCTGAAAGGTTACTTTAAAGACTCATTTATGTTGACGGCGGTTTTGTGTACGACAAAATCTCTTACAGTCCTGTAGATACACTTGACTCCACATGAAGTCAATCATTTAATCTGAAAGAATGATCATGGAAGAAATTGATCGAGCAGAGGCTCTCATAGTTCTTTCATAAAAGTGTTTCTCCAAAAATTTAAACTGACAAGGCATCATTCCTGAAAGGTACCGTTGTCAATGTTCTCTGGGGCTCCTCAAAGAATCCTCCCGATGCTTTCAACTTTGGCAGTTTCAATTTGGGAAAGTTAAAGAAGTTTTCTCTCAAGTTTTGATCCCGACTCTTTCTCACTGTGCAGCGTTTGCCTTATTCACGGTCTGATTCACCTTCCTATCAGGGGGCCTGACAGAAGGGGAAAGGGAGGGAGAGCGAGAATGACAGATAGGGAGTGGGAAACAAAACTGAAGACATTAGTGGAAGACAACATGGAGGGCAGAGGAGTGGAAGACTAAGAAGGAGAGACAAGGTGAGATGCCGACTCAGGGAGATACGGAAAATGGAGAAGCAGAAGAAACAGGAGTTAATCATTTTAACTGACAGGTATACTGATCTCCCATGAATTCAGTCTGTTTTACTCTCCCTTGTCCTCCTTTATCCTATCAGTTTCTCCTCCCTCTATTCCATTTACACTTGTCTCTTCCACTTTCTGGAACACTTTATTTCTGTCTCCCCTGCTCATTTTCCTTCATTCATTTCTCTCCCCACCCTATCCTCTTCCTCTCTGTCCTCCCGTTCTTCATCCGTTACCCACCTCTGCTTCTCCTCCTCCTCCCCTCTGTCTCGCCTTGAGTCATTTAGAATAATTGCTCTGCGGCACTCATTTGCTGGGTGCTTATCAAGCTTTGGCTGCTATCTGCACGCACAGCGTGTCCTAACAACAACTCAAAGTTTTGCAGCCACACATGGAGGCATCCTCGCACACCCACACACAGCTCTGTCAAGATAAACAGGGTAGATCCCCCACAGGGGGACCAATCACATGCTGGGAGCTGCTTATGGTGCAACAATCAATGGCGCCACAGGTGTGTGAGGGCCTCCTTGTGCACCACCCTGGTTGCAGGTCTCTTTTTCCCATTAATCCATCCAGCAGTCTATCGTCTCAAAAGGATGAATGAGTCGCCGGTGATTCATTGGGCGCTTATTTTCCTCGTGCCCTTTCTCCTCTCTTGACTTTACCTTTCTCTTCACCACCACCATCCATCCTTCCTGCTTTGCTCTTTTCTCTTTTATACCAAGAGCATTATTTTTATTTTATTAACAAGCCAGAGGGAATTTGACAGAAGTAAGGATGCTTTCACTCCTACCCTCCATAAAGAGGGTGTTGAGGGTCCACCAGTATATGGCCTTGGCCCCCTGTAACTGAATTCTGGTTGTTTCCCTCAAATACATACATACATATGTCACTATCATACATACATACATACATGCATATCACTTATCCACCAAAACATGGCTGAGCTGCTGAATACCTTGGCAGTGTTGTTTTTTTTAATCAATAATACTGAAATCACTATCAAAAATGGTGGGTGAGGAAAAGCCACAGCTCTATGGGATTCATAACGTTTCCTGAATGTGTTGTGCGATGCTGCAGGCAGCGCTGAGCACTCCAGTCGCCCCGTTCACGGTTTATTCTCGGCTCTCTCATCTTGAAAGAACTAAGCATCAGAAACTAGATCAGACCCTTCAGGGAAGGCATTTACCCTCAGGTGCTCAGAAACAAGTTGTACCGTCTACCCACTCATAAGGAACATGCAGCCCAACTGTTGCTGCTCATCTTTATTGTTATTTTAACACATTTTAATAATGCTATTGTTTCATGGTTGTTTTTATTGCTTTAAATGCACTTGTCCTCTTTTGCAGTGACTGCTTTGCTGGTTTTAATTGTTCTTTTAAAGCAGGTGGGATGCAGCGCTAAATCTGAAGTGCAGCCTTTTTGTAGCCTTTTCTTACTGCATTTTTAAGTTAAACTTACTATTTTACATTTATCTGGTGGACGATTATTCCAAAGAAATGAGCATCTTTCCCCATGCATACATAGATAACAGGATGTGCGTCTCCAATTTGAAGATATTTTCGGTTTCTTCCTCTCTGAGTTAGCTGCTAACTGCTACATGTGCAAAACCTCGTCAAAATGTCACAGCCCCGTCCTGCCTTTCCACCTCGCGTTTACACAGAAACGGTGCTTTTTCCTACCTCCACTGTCATGAGAAAGGTGGAACAGACCCCCATTACACCTTCACTGTGTTTATACAGAAAGCTGGGGTGGAATAAAGGCGCACCAGTCTGGGACTTGTAATAAAAGCTGGTCAGCTAAGGCTCCATTTTTCATACTGCACATCCCTTCATCCTGAAGCAATCCTTTCACTTCTCTTAATTCCTCGTCTTTCTTTTTTAAAGTTTGAGCACCAGTTCAAGTCAATAAATCTATGTTTCCTTCAAGGACATGGCTGAACTCAAACACCATTAGGAGCCTCTCATCGATTCACAAATGAATTGTTGGACTAATTGTTTGCCTCAGCCCGTCTCTTCATGCAATAATGGTTTTCACCCTCATGGAAACAGCAGATTCTAATTATTCTGGGAGCAGAAGAGTGAAATACCCACCTGGGTTGAGTAACACACTAACTCACCTGCCCACACAGCGAAACATAGATGCAGACAGGTACACACTTGTACATGAAAAGCGCACAAACAAATGCGCTGTACCCTGTGTCTCAGACAGTCAACACTGGATAGATTTAATGAGGAAGGAAATCTCTGTTTACCGCAGTAAATCTCTGGAGTGTCCGACGAGGATTTATCTTCTGTCTTTGAACTCAGGGTGTTAAAAGCCACTTCGCCAAAGTGTTTTCCAGCGGCTGAATCGAGAGCTTGATTGATAGCTGTAACACCAATAGGGAAAGAGTGATTCGGACTCAGGAAGCTTTTCAGAGAAAGCAACGTGCAAGTCTTGAAGTTCACACTAATAACGAAATGGTGCAGGAGTGAAAAAGTAGTCCCTATCTAAAAATTGACGAAGTGTTCTGTGGATTTACGTGGACATTATTTTTGGGAAGAGATGTTGCTGACTTTAAGGTAGTTTTCACATGCGAGTTCCACAGATTTATCTCCTTGGATATCTCAATATCTGGACAAATAAAACCAAAATTAACAATCCATGATTATGACTAGAATTATTCATTGAGAACTGCCAATTCTGACAACCGTTTCTCAATTTATTTCCTCGCCGTTCAGAAGACAATTTATGCACATTACACACCCACCAGTCTGGCCATGATAATGTCAATAAAGTGACGATTTTCCTTTCTTGAATTTTGTCTGTCAGGCCATCCTTACTGCCAAGTTTTCAGAACTTGGGACTAAGGAAACAGGAAAACAGCTCTTCCTGGCAAGAGAGATATTTTTGTGCATGATTTGATTTGCAGCAGGTGCATTTAGTTTATTTGCTTGCTATCAGATTAAAGGCCTCTATGATTACAACAACACCCTGAATTAGCCTTTTTACAGACCACAAAAGAGTGCACCTGAGCGCAGATTTCAGCTGTGCATCGGTGGGGAGTGGGGTCTAGCACCCATGTGCCTGAGGCTGATAGAGTGCTTAAGGGAGCAGAACAGGTTTGCCATTTTAATTCTGCACCATTCAGCTCAGCACATGAGTGGAATGCATCATTGCACACCATCATTGCGAGCCCTATTATAACCTTTGTAACAATAAGGCCAGTTGCTTAACACCTTTGAACAATTGTGAATTATTAATAGCTGCAGTACTCCTGCATTGGTTCAGTTTCTGAAATGAACCTTTTGACTTTTTTGACTCACCAGCCAGAGGGATTGGGAGAGTAATAAAAAGAAAAAAGGCTGCAGCTTCAGAGAAATGATGTGGACCCATTTTCAAAAGATGTGACTGAACCCTTATGCTTATTTTAATATTCAAGTGGCAGATATGGATCACACATAACAACACCAAGGAGTCCATATGAATGTCCAAAGAGGAAGAATTCCTGGATCCAGACAGTGATCCGGATCACCACCAAAATCGAACCAATTGTTCCTTGGGCCACTTCCGACCTCTCCTGAAAATTTCATCAAAATCCGTCAAGAAATATTTGTGTTATTTTGTTAACAAACTAATAAACAAACAAATAATACATATATTATCCCCTAATGTTGTGTATATCTGTCTATCAACTCAAGTTCTTGTGAACATTACAAGTTTTGAACTTCCATTTGCTATTTATGTCCTGTTGGCCTCTTTGACCTGAACTCATATCTCTTGTCCATCATGTGCCAGAGAATGAAATGTGAGCAAGGCTTCAAAAAAGCTTTACATACCAGAGCTGTGGAAAGTTGAATAAATCGTTTAAACAATGTTGTGATTGTTTTTGACAATTACCAACAGGTGTGGTTCCCATGGGGTACAAATTCAATTGGGGATAGGTTCCTGTGGAGGTTGCCATGGAAGCCAAAAAGGGGCATTTCTCATTTTTGACCAGGAACACCCAAGGGTGTACACAAATTCATTTTTATGTCTGTTAACAGGATTACTCAGAAACTTAAGAATGGATTTTGATGAATTTCTTTGGAGAGGTGTATGGCCCGAAGGATCAATCCATCGAATTACCAGCAGAGGGCACCAGGCTGCTCCTGTGGTGGTGAGCTCCATGACAGATTTGTTTAGAAAAGGAAGGTGTGCCACAGGGAGACTGGAGTGTGGCCACAAATTGAATAAAGAAGTGAGCTTGACGGGGGAAACGTCATGTTTTGCACTCTGAGTGCTGACTAGTTCTTAATATTGATCTAAGCTCAAGTACACATTAGAGATAAACATGACTGGTGTCTGATTTGCTGCTTTGCACATGGGGGGGTTTAGGTTATACACAAACACAGACATTTTAGTAAATTTCACACCTGTAGAACAAGCAGAACACAATCTTGCTGAAATGTGACATCGTGTGACATCGTCAGCCACTCCGCCTACAGCACCGTGTTCTCCACCCTAAATCCACACCCTGTTTGTTTAAGAGTCAGCAAAATGAGACAGTTTGTTATGCTAAACTCGCATTATTCTCCACAGTTCAGGATTCAGCACACCATTATTTCAGTACGTTACAGAGCAACCTATTGCTCTATTATTGTTCTGTCATGAGCATGTTTACATTTAGCATAAATGTTTTATATATTCTTTAGGCTCAAAATACATATTCTAAAATTAAAATGATCAAATTATATATCGACAACATCAATACATATGGTGATATTTTTGCCATATAGTCCAACCCTAGTGTAAATAGAGCAGTAAGATGGTTTTGGATGAGATGAAACTCTGCAGGATTCCATGCATGAATGCATGAATCCATTGCACAGCTGGCGCACTCTGCAACTACCAATAAAAGTAAATTCAAACATATTGAATATTATGGCTGAAGATAACTAAATATTATTAATAAAGAGATTTGATTTCATGAAGATCTTGATTATTTAACTTTTTAATCTTCACACTGAAGCATTTAAGGGGGGAAAAAATCATCATTTTCTGTTTCTTTTTTGGTCCATTTTCTCTCTTTTTTCCAACACACACACACACACACACACACACACACACACACACACACACACACACACACACACACACACACACACACACACACACACACACTCAGAGCTGACTGTTGTGTTGGGGTGGTTGCGTTGTTGAAAGCCTATGGGGAGACTTGTCAGCTCTCATTGGCTTTTTGGAGCACACCCCTTCTCTTTCCTTCGCCTTGTCTCAGTGTGCTACAGCACGGCTGTCACTACCCACACACTCTATTCGGTCCGCTTGTGTGTGTCTGTGCTTCTGTGGTGTGTGTGTGTGTGTGTGTGTGTGTGTGTGTGTGTGTGTGTGTGTGTGTGTGTGTGTGTGTGTGTGTGTGTGTGTGTGAGCAGTGTATGTGTGTGTGTGATGGAGGAGGCATATCCCGTTTTCTGCTTGTGCTTGAATGTGAGTGGGCATTGGCAGCACGGAATACTTGTATTTTATGTGATGTCTGTCACAGAGGTAGCAAATGTGTGTGTGTTGCATGTATATGTTGCAAGGAGTGTATGAGTGAGTGAACAAAGTGTGCTTGTGTTTATCTGTGTGTGATGGGCGCCTTTCACAGCTCTAACAATGGCAAACATCCTGCACCCTCTTCCTCTTGCCTTCGTAGCCCTCATTGACTTAAGCAAATTTCTAAAGACATGCCTTCCAACCATGTTCACACACACACACACACACACACACACACACACACACACACACACACACACACACACACACACACACACACACACACACACACACACACACTGATCTTGGTGTTGGTAAAACATACAGGGTATTGTACCATGTAAGCCCAGCAGACAGACAACGAAGAAATCTTGTGAAAAGAGATCTGGTTCAGGACACAGAAGCTGAGAGCCACAGAGGAGGCAGATGTGATGCATTCCAGCTTATATACAAATCCTTTTAGTAAAAAGGTGGTAAAATATCAATAGAAACAGAATGCAACGACTTGCAAATCTTTTTTTTTTGGTAACCAAAATGCATTGAATACAATACAAAGACACAATATCTAATGTTGAAACTGATCAAGTTTGTCAGAAATGAGAACAGAAACGATCCACCACCAATCAGTGGTCTACAGTATTTCATGTTGACCTTTTAGTATCTGCTCAGCTTTTTCCTGCTAGACGAAGGTGGTACTAAAAAAGTGGTACCAGGTACTTTTTAACTAGTGGAAAACCACAAAAGGGGAGTAGACTAGAGTAGAGCCGATACGAAGTCATGGAATTGTGGCTTTATAGAACTTGGTCTTTTATTTTCAGACTGTCAAGCTCCTGTTTTCTTTGAGGAGCCAAAGAGTTTGAGCTGGAAAAAACCCAAACTGTCGTCTGGGTGTGGTCTTTTTAAACAGAGCTTGTTCCCAGGATGGGAGTGTAACACAAAGTGCTATTGAAGATTGTATTTGCATTACTTATTTCCCACGTTGTTTGTGTTACATTCACTGTAGCCTATACATTTATTTCGATACGCATTCTCATCAGAGGTGGTTTATGGAAAACGGAATAAACGTCTACTTTAACGAGAAATATTTTGTGCTCACTTCACGTGGTTTTTACCTTTTAGTGTTAAAAAGAGATGGAAACAACTTTTCTGAATAAGTTCTCACAAAGCAAACATTTAACAAGGTACACTATCACAACCTCCTCTACCGTCACCATTTTTGTTTTTGTCGAAACTTTTGACTCTTTGCTGTCAATGTAAGGGAAGTATGGAGGTGTGCGGGTGTTGATGGATACGTCCTGATGTTTTCCATCTGCAGGACTTTAAACTTTGTTAATATTACTGTTGACGTCACTCACCTGAACAGTACAGACTTTAGGGACTCTGTAAGGGACAATCTGAAAATAAAAGAGGGGCACTTCTGCTCATTTTGAGGAGCTACACCTGATTCAAGGAGTTGAAAAACACCTAAATATAGCTAACCGGAGTTTAGACTGACAAACACATTTTAAGGTTGCTACTGACTATATCAGCAACACAAGCTGTCATTACGTTACACCAAATGAAGGGGGTTTAGACCAAATTTTTCTCACAGTCCTTCAACGGAAATATGTCTTTAAGGGATAGGGGAATGCTTACTTATAGTGTTTGCAAATTTAAATATATCATAAAAATGTCAGTTGCAACGTTGCCACAGGACATAAGTGGAAAGTTTAAAGATGAGAGTAGGAGCCGTCAGACAATCAGACGGAGGAGCATCGAGAAACCAGAACACATCAGTGGTGAGTTTCTTTGTCTCTGTGTGTCTCAGGTCTCCTCGTTCTGGGTACCTATGTAGAAATTTGTTCCGTATGTCTGCAGAAAAGTTTAGAAGTCCTTCAAATTTACTATATGTGGGGTTTTTTTTACATTCAAGTGTCCATTTTCCTGCTGTGGTGCCCGAAGAATTAGCGAGTCTGGAACCATGCGTCCAGCTGTGGTAACTGTCTTCCTGCTGTTGGTGTTCTTCCTGGACACTGTGAGAGGTAGGCCTGGCTAGAAGTACAATACCATCATCAACGTGTTGCTGAAACCCCAGATCATGACATTGCTTGCGTTTCCACAGCTCAAAGTGACATCTGTGCAACTAATCCATGCGGTGATGGATTTTTCCAAATTGATGATAAGCGCTGTGCTAAATACATCAAGGCTAAGAAAACCTTCACCGAGGCACAGGTGACCAAACACACACAGGAATCAGAGATAAAACCCTCATCTTGTGCAGACATATTCGATAAAGTATGGTGATGACTGACATTCGTTTCATTTCAGAATGACTGCTTCCACCAAAACAGCAAATTACTGTCAATACACAATATAGACCAGATGTATGAAGTGTTTTGTTTGATCTACGACGGCAACACTGATCTTCAAACTGTTTGGATTGGAGCCAAAAGATCAGGGGTAAGCAGTGAATGTCTTAGAGATCAGAGATCAGACAGATCGGCTGAAAACCCTGACCTACGATACACCCATCCTCACCTTTGTGTTTTTCAGGGACGGTTTAAATACACTGATCGAACTCCTTTTGACTTCACTCTCTGGTATGGACCTACGCCAAAGGCCATAAGTGTAAAAGAGGAGTGCGTCGAGATTAACTATAAAGGTAAGTAAAAAGACAGCAAGGCAGCAGTGTTAAGAATGGTTGGAGAACAAAAATGTCTCGTAATCCAACTCTTGAATATGAAAAAGATCTAACCTGAATTCAAACGTGGTCTCCAGCATGAAACGGTCACACAGTTTCATTGGTAAATAGAACCAACAAGAGTACTTGATCTATTCTCCAAATATTTATTAAGCTTTTCTCATTGGGGCAAACAAATTTCACCAGTGGTCGAACAAGTCATAAGAGTAAAATCACATGTTTGACTGAGATTATTACAATAGCTTGGAGCCAAAGAGGTGTCAGTGTAATGTTGAAATACGAGGATTATATTTGAAATTACTCCTTTATCGAGTTCAAACGAGCAATTTGAAGCAAAAAACAAACAAAGCAGCACTGCAAAAAAAGAGGCGTTAAAATAAAAGACATAATGAATTCGGTCTCGAAATAAATGAAGCGCAGCCTGCAAGCTAGCTCAGGCAGACAACTATTTAAGCTGCAACATTTTCCCATCTCGCCCTCTGCTTGCCAATGCTGCTGCTGCCCTGTATGCATATTGTTGCCTGGACTTTCAACCCCACCACCACCACCCCAGAATCCACCTGCTAAGGGTTCATGAGGTTTGCTCATCACTCCCCAATGCCTGTATGTAACTTATCTTCGGGGAGTGATGAGGTTGGTGCCTAGAGGCCAAACCTCATCACTCCCCAATGCCTGTATGTAACTTATCTTCGGGGAGTGATGAGGTTGGTGCCTAGAGGCCAAACCCAAACGGTTGTATGTTCTGCTGCTGTAATAGTAAGTATTTCAAACATGTGAGTTGTCTGACTGAAGCAGGCTAAGATGAAAAATAATACATAACTTCTTTAAAAAAAAATAATTATCTCATGTTTCCTGATTTAAGATTTTAAATCTTGGCAAGTATAAAACAATTTACGGAAATGTGACTACTTTGGTGAAGTAACATCGTTTGAATGCTGATGCTGTGTTTAAGGAAACAGTGAAATGTTGTTTTATGTAACTTCTGATGCCAATGAATGAGACGTTTTCTGTTTTCCAGACTGGGGAATGTGGAATACAGCAAACTGCTCCAAGGAAAACTACTATTTGTGCGCCAAGGATGTGTGATCATCACCAGCTGATGTTTGCTTTCAGATGTCAGTCTGCATCAACTCCTACTGCCGATCAGCGGTTTAGCAGAGCGACTGTTTCATCTTGATTTTAAAATTCACTTCCATAAATGTTTCAGCATCTTTGTGTCTCTTTATCTTTTGCAACATGAGTTCAGAAATTCCTCAAGATGTATTTCAGGAAGAACAAGTGATCTGGAACATGGAGACAGTATTCTGTTAGCATCAGCATCTTTAAAGGATAAGTCTAATGGATTTCTATATTTATGAATGCCAGGAAAACACATCGTCTGACATTAAACTGATGCTAGTAACAAGTATTAAGCCTGCTATTTAGAAGATTGCCACATGAAAATCCAAGTTTATTTTTCAGTGTTGATACAACTTCCTCATTTTTTAATCTAACAACAGAGACAGTTTGTTTGAAGCCATTTATGGCAATAGAAAACTATACACAGCATACTTTCCCTACCTCAGAAGATACAACCTTAACGTTCAGCAAATAAAAATGTCCTCATGATCAAAGCTTTTGGTCTGTTCCTGCTCTTACAATGGAAATTATAAGCTGAGTGAACAGAATGAACACATTGTACAGAACTGTCAGCCTGACCTCATGCTTTTCAGATGTCAGACTTTTGTTTCCCTTTTTCATCCACTGGGGAAAAAAAACATGACATAGATTATATTTTATATTACAAATAGTTTAGCAGAGAAACAGTTCTACACTGATTTAACATACTGACCTAATTAGTATTTATTTTAGATGACAGACATGTCAAACGAAGCATGAATAGTGCAAAAAAAAAGGTTTATCTTAACAAAAATGCATATTCTCATTGCATTCCATAGCAGATTACAGTATTTAATTCTATAACCCTAGTGGCATATCTTTGCACTATTAATAAATCTCTAGCATTACATAAAACAAGAAAATCAAGAAATCGTATCACAAACAAGCCCATCTCCATAAAAACGACAGAGAAACATGCAAAAAGTGCATTATTCATACAAATCTATCAAATTGGGCGGCTGGGACTTTTTCTCTGTGGACTTTGCATGTTCTCCCCGTGTCTGCGTGGGTTCCCTCCGAGTTCTCCGGCTTCCTCCCACCACCAAAAACATGCAGTAGAGGTGAACTGGTGAGAGAATGTGAGAGAATGTCTGTTTATCTCTGTGTGTGGTCCTGTGATGAACTGGATTTGTCCAGGGTGAACCCTGCCTCCCGCCAACAGTCAGCTGAGATAGGCTCCAGCCCTCCTCCTCTTGCCCCTCCACTTCCTCTCCCGTCTTGCTGTGGATACATTTGCTGTTTTTAGACAGTGTTAATGAGCTCTGTTCCCTGCCTGACACTCCACCGTAGGTTGACTGCCATGCATGTGTGGGTTGACATCCTTAAAATCCATGCATTCGAGCCTGTGTTTGTCAACTCTGGTGTAATAGTCAACGTACATCACCGTCGAAATTCTGTTCTTTTCGTCTCCATCCCCCCCTTCAAATGGCCTGTCTCCCTGTGCATCTCACCATCATATCTCTGAGCCCTTAATGGTTCCAGTGCATTTTAAAGCCTTCCCTCCTGCCATTTAATGGTGCTGCTGTCGAAAGTGGTGACTCAGAATTCAACATAACCTCCTTTTTCCACTTCGCTCTACGCAAGTTAAGACGTCACCCGCATTTTTCCAAACACCATTTCAATCTGGGTATGACAACATATCTGACATCTGATTTCCTTGTTTGCAAAAGACAGTCTTGACAGAATAAATGTATTTTTGTCCTTGTTATCACATACAAGAGCTTAGAGACAATATCACCTGACATGTACCAAATTGTAAAAGGATGTTTAGGATGTCTGCAGCTATCACCACCACAAATAATCTTTTTATATAACCCGTTTCTGTTTGCACTCAAGAACCCTAAAGGCCCATTTATTCTCCCTCTACGGACGTAAATGGATACGGCCGTCCATAAAAGGTCTATCAGTCGACCCATACACTTCCGTATGTCCTCTACGTCGACATCGATACAACCACAGTGGGGCAGTGAAGTTTCAAAAGTTTCGACAACAACAAATATGGCGACAGTCGGAGGAGGTTGTGATGATGTACCTGCAGCGTGTAGAGGGTAATCAGGAAATCCTAGAAGAAAACGTCTCCATCTGTGAGGAAGATGAAGCTTGGACGTTCCAAAAGGACAATGATCCCAAGCAGACCTCAGAGTCCACCAAGGCTTGGTTTCAGAAGAAGTCCTGGATCATTCTAGAGTGGCTGTCGCAGTCACCTGACTGGAATCCATCGAAAATCTCTGGTGGGATTTGAAGAGAGCAGGTGCAGCAGGTAAACCCAGGAATACTCAGTACCTGTGGGGTTTTAGTGTTCGTCAGTCCAGCTCATGACTATAGTTTCCTCATTAGGTCTGTGGTAAAGATCTGCAGTGTGTGTGGCCCCCAGTCAGACATCAGTCACCTGCCCTCGCTCAGGGTCAGCTGTTCATCATGAATCCTAATCAATTTTGGGGAAACACACACAGACATTTGCACATACACATATTCAGATGCACTAACAAAACACACACACACCCCCTAAGGGTCATGGCTGCAGCAACAGTTAGCATACGAGTGACTGGAATACCTGCACTGCGGTGGCATACAGGTTGTTGGGCATTCAGTGTGTACAAGCAACATTAGGTCTGGGCCTGACATCTGCCACCCTCAGACACACACACACACACACACACACACACACACACACACACACACACACACACACACACACACACACACACACACACACACACACACACACACACACACACACACACACACACACACACACACACACACACACACTAACCATCAGACCATATTGCGGCGTCTGGAGTGTCACCTCATCAGATTGTGTGATGCACTGAGGGCTTCATTAAAGTCTAATGCTGTCTCTTTCTCCCCTCTTTCTCCTTCTCCCCTCCTTCACTGTGTCACTCTATCGCTTTGTCTCATTTCTCTCCTCTCCTGTCTCTCTTTATTCCCTCTCGGCTCTACCTGCTTTCCTCCCTCCGTGTAAATGATTTTGTTCCCCACATTTTCCAGAACTCACCCTGATATAACGCAGAGATGATGGGAGTCCAGACTTTCTAAAAATGCAAACCTTAAAGAGGTTAAATTCTATAATATTTCAATCAGGAGAGATGGATGAAGGTAAGATAATTGTTTGCACCAGATATGTGATAATTAGTCTGTCAGAAAGTCTTTGGTGCTGCGTTCACGACGAATGTGTGAATTTTTCAAGCAGGTAGACGCCAATTCAAGCTGGGCGACGCAAATGGCGCAACGCGAATGAAGCGAGATTCGCTTAAGTTGAACATTTTCAACTCGGGCGAGAACTTCTTGTGACGCAGAAGCCTATCAGTGTTGAGATTCTCCACACGTCTGGACTTCAGTAGGACGTTTTGTGGAAGTGGAAGCTAATCGTAGCTGTATGTGGACACCCAGAGCTGTCTGTGTGCCTCCAGATACTACTGTGAATCCAAACACTGCGACGTTTGATTTTCCAACAGATCTATGGCTTCCACAACATACACAAGACAGCTATTGTGTTTACTACGATCATGGTTGATGACGGGCGTAAATGGCAGATATCTATCGGTCGCGTTACTCGCATGAGTGACGCAAGTAAACACAAATTATCCCATGGTGACATTTGCGCAAGTAAACATTGTTGGTATCTTTTCCAAAAGAGAAGGGCGTGTCACTCGCGCTAGTAGCGAATGATCCTGCGATGACATTCACGCGAGTAGAGCGACCCATATAGAGCAAGTAGCGTCGCGTTCGGCGTGAACCTCGGGGAGATTGAGATCGGACGGCATCTGCCCTGAGCAGCAGCAAGATAAATCCCCCCGTGGAGTGAAGACAGTGGTGGTGGTGGTGGCGGCCGATGACCCTGCTGACACTAACTACATGAAGCTAGTGAATGGGCACTGATGAAAACAGTGGATATCTCGATTAAGACTGAGCATGGTGACACTGGTGGTGGTGGTGGCTGATGACTCTGCTAAGACTGATGAGGCTGATGAAACGATGAAGTGGGTGAATCTGTGAAGACTGGGTGGTGATGGAGAGGTGGAGGATGTACTTCATTACGACATTTAAATCTGGGAATCCTCAACTGAGACTTCAGCAATGAGTATAATAAATAGGAGCTAAAACATCCGGTCATGTGTTCATGCTGATGTCCAGAGGCGACGTTGTCAATCATCTGATAAGATGTAATAATTTTCCATTTTCTGTCTCTCCCTCTGTGTCACCCGCTCCCCCCTGCTCTCTATTACCCCTCCCATCATTTTACAATATAGCAACACCAAATGTTGTTATTATACACCGAGGGCTCCATTAAACCCGTACTGCAAACTAAACGTAACAGCCTCAGGCCGCTGTACAGCTCCAAACAAGTTCTCTACCACATCATACACGATGCACCGCATGGCTATAAAGGAAATTGAATGGCCTTAAAGCTGCAATGAGTGAATTTGAGCGATAAAAAAATGAGAACATTTTAGAGCAAAAAGCTGATTTTTGTATAGTCACTTGGGAAACATGGTCTCAACTGACTTTTTATAAGGAAAGCACATTTAGTCAAACTTCTTAAATGTGGATATAGGGTATTATATGATTTAATTTAATGCAAGTAATCATTTCTTCGGTGTTGATTAAACAAATATACCATTTTATTCTATCGTCAATACGTCAATTTTTTTATGACAGTTTCTGTCACAGTCATAAAGACGGTAACGGCTCCACACACACTCCAGGCTGGTGACATCTCCGTCTTACCCGGTGCCCCACATCTTCCTCTGTCACACCAACCACCTGCACGTCCTCCCTCACCACGTCCATAAACCTCTTCTTTGACCTTCCTCTTCTCCTCTTGCCCGGCAGCTCCATCCTCGTCATCCTCCCCCTGATATACCCTTCATCTCTTCTCTATACGTGCCCAAACCATCTCAAGCTCGTCTCTTCAGATTTGCAGCTGATTGTAGTTAATAACGTTTGCCTATAAATCAGAAACAGTTGAGGCTCAGCTTTTAGTCTGGCCTTTAGTCTCCTTTTAGTCTTATGATCACAATGAGGAACAGTTGTTTCCACTGTTACGTCTCTTCCTGCAGCGCTGCTAGTTAGACCAGAGATGAACGGATCCTCGGCTCCAGCAAAATAATTCAATATTGTTCAAACTGTTGTTTCATTCATCTTCGCTATTGATGATGATTTTCAAATATGATTTTCATTTCTGGGGCTGACAGAGTGCCTGCTAACTTAAATCAAATCAGAGACGAGATCTACAAATAGACACTGTGAATTTTGTAGAAATAAAAGAAAAAGAAAAATTAGTTATTTTTAATTATGCTGGCTGTCATTTACCTCCTCCAAACACATTCCATACAAGTGGCACATCGTAAATATTTTATTTTCTATTAAAAAATAAGGGTTAAATCAAATCATTATCACTCAGTCTTAGGGGCATTTGATTTATTGTCTTCTTTGGCTTTTTGAGTCCACAGTTCAACATGAATGGTTTTCATCACTGCACTGAGTCAGAGCACGATGAGGCTAACAGTGCTAACATGCAGGATCTCAGGGTCCAGTTCCAGCTGCTGCGACTCATCTATACTCCTTATAAAAGGCTTTAAGAATAATTACAGCCGTGCCTGCGTCAGCGCTTGGAGTCTGATTTGCTCCCCTCTCGAGGCTGCACGGAGAGGGTGAATGTTTTGGATAATGTTGCTCTCCAAAGCTCTGCTGGTAATGACTGTACCGTCCTGAAGCCGACTAAATGGGATCACCGCAGACTGCGGCCTTTTTTCTTATTGTTCGTTTAAACGGTGAGATACTTCATGATAAATGGAGTAAAGGGGAATAAAGAACTCTAGGCAACATCTTCTCTTCTTAGTTTTGAATTTAGACACACAACCTGATTTGGTTAAAATGCACTAAAGTCTAATGTTGACGTTTTTGACTCGCTGCATTTGGAGGATTTTAGGAACTGTAAAAAAAGAACAGGCAGTGTTTCCTTAAAGTAGAAGTGATCATAACTTCCTGTATTGTTTTTAGCCCGGCTAGCAGCATGTCTCAAGGGAGGTAATAAATGTTTACTTTACACTTTACACTCTTTTTACATCCACCAAGGTCGTTATATTTGTATATGTTCTCAGGATTACACAAACCGACCAGAACTGATTTCCATGAAACTTTGTGAAGGGGTGTGACATGGATCAGGCAAGAAACAGTAAGATTGTTCGGCCATGGCGGAGGTATGAGCTCCATGAGTTTTGGATGGACGTATCCATTTACGTACATAGAGGGAGAATAAATGGGCCTCAATTCAACCAACAATTGAGGTGTAGTGTTTCAGATTGTTTCACGAGAATTTAACACATTTCCTTATTACCAAACAGATTTAACTTCCTGTGGCTCCACCTGCTCTCTCCATTCTTCTTTCACCCCCCCCCTCTCCATCATTATTCAGGGCCGGTAACATGCAGAGACTCAGACTGACAACTTGCTCAAGCCTCCTGAAAATAACAGACTGATGTTATGAATACTAAAAACAACTAATAGCTCTCAGCCCATTGAGTAAAAAAAAGAAAAGAAATAAAAAAAAGATGAGTGGCCCAGGACGGATGAAAAGGAGCCTTGGCTGAACAAAGAGCCTTTTCCTATGAATAGAAAACAGAGGAAGGACAAGATGCCAAGGATGGATGGTTTTTGTTTTTTTTCCTGGTCCACTCTTTCTGACAATAGTCTGGAATATGAGACACAAGGGATGCTGTTGTCATGGCAACCTTCCCTGAGCTGAAATTATGGTCTGTTTGGCTGGTGAATAAATGTCATCCAGGGAATGGATTTTGTAACAGCTGTTTGAAACGTTCGATGGTTCCACCGGCACAATGTCAAAGTTGTGACCGTGGGTCGTGCTTTTATTCATGTTAAACCCATTTGGATACAGTTTTACACACGTGCAACATTTCCTGAGCTGCTTTCACCGTCTCTCTAGATGCCATATGGATTTCACATCATAGGGATTTGCCTTCGTGTGGGTTCTCATCTCTTAAGATGTGAATAATGGCTGTCCGACGTCTTCTGTGACTGACCACATATCATCTGACAATCACTATCTACTCTGACCCTAACTATATCATTATGCACAAGCAGCTGAATTCGTGATTGATGCCGATTTCTCCTCTGGGGGGGGTTATCGGTGTGATTGCTCTCTTGTGGGTATAAGCTATTTTTACGGCAGGCGTAGGAGGACAGGTTTGGAGAGAGGTGTGGAGTGGACACATGGGATGCAGAAGACAAGAGGGGAGCTTTTTGTGTTGGACGGATGCACAAGAGCTGCTCTTCTCTTCGTTTTGCTCAAACAGCTGAATTATAAAAGAGGAAAATGACTGCGTTCCTGCAGAGGACAAGGAACATCGTTTTCTAGTTTAAGAATATTCATAAGTTCTGAAAACATGAGATTAATTGCCTTATTTTTAAAGGTATTTACTCTTATTTTACTACTTATTTCTAGATTGAACCAACTTTTTTTAAGATTTCTTGACAAGTAAAATTACTTTGCTGCACGGACAAATCGTTTCACTAGTATTAAAACACTCTCTCCTGAAATTCAGTGCTTATTTCTTGTATTTTAGCCCTTGTTTGCAGTGTAGAGGCCTGGAGCAACATGACGTGTGCTTTCTGTTCCTCCAATCACTTTGAAAGCTTAAGTGCATTGCACAAAGGAAGAGGTCAGACGAAATTATCTCCTCGCGTTCGTTTCCTTCCGGAGTCTGAATAGTCTCTGATGACTCCCAGTTCCCAACCGTTACAAGGGAATCTAACATTTCATCTCCAAATCACAATTATAATACATTAACACAGGGTCTTTGTTCATATTTAGTTAAGACCCGAAAGAGTCCTCTCAAAATTGAAACGATCTGCACACCTGAGTGTGTGGAACTCATTTTATTTAAGGTATCATGAGGCCAGGGATTGTTGTGGGACTGAAAATGAAAGTCCTTTAAGTGGAATCGGACCAGAGGAACCCCGCCTCCCACCCAAAGTCCTAATTGTGTCGTGCAAACACAAAAAACAATCAGGGTAGCATCTGTCCCAACATTGATCCGACGTATCAGATCAATGCATTTTGGATTTGGAGCTGACTATTTGTTACCAGCCTTCAAACTGTCAGCAGCAGCTCTTTGAGTACTTACAACACTGCGTTATTTGATTATTCAGTCTTACATCACTCTATGCTACTCAGCTGGTGCTTCAGCATCTGCTCTGACACACTGGGAGCTCCTCATAACAGGAGCTCCTCATAACAGGATTTAAGAAATGTTAAACGAGCAGACGCTCGCGTATCGCCATTAATTTGTCCATGTCAGCAAAATGGGAGCAGGAAATTGAATTAGCGCAAAGGGCAACAAGTGTTAAGGAAAAGCACAAAGGATAAAGTCAGGGGGTCAAAAGGGAGGCGCAAGGAGCGACAAGGACCTGAGGATTTAGCTTGAGCAGAAGCTTAAATGAATGTAATTATGAGGTCGTAATGGGACTCTCTGGCCTCGCCTCCAAGATAATTCAGTTTGGAGAATCAGAAGAGGACCCGAGTGTGAGGTGAGAGACAGACTGTGTTGTTGTTGTTGGACATGAAGCATTTTAATGGTATTTATTAACACGTGTGTGTGAGAGAGAGAGAGAGAGAAAGGGTTTGTTTTTATATTTAAAAGGCACAAACAAAACCACTTGTCACATTTTTATCACATCACTGTGAGTCGTTGAAAAGTGGCCCCTCATGACCACCATCTCTGGTTGCAATCATGATTATAAATACCAAAGCATTCATTTTCTAAGGTCTATGGGAGCATGTTTGAAATGCTTCTATTGGTGTATTTCATCAAATAGCATAGAAATGTGAATAACTGGTAGATTCATGTGTGTTTCAGCTACAATATTTTACATATCAAAAAAGACTGATTTTTCATTTGCACACACAGCATAGAGCTATTACAAAATCATTATTCAGTCCAATTTTATCTCAGTCCCTCTAATTGGTGGTGAAAGTAGAGTGAAAAACAACATTTTTAGTAAAAAAAACAACATTAAATGTCATTATTATACATTTATCCTCTATTTACATTCAAATATTCCACTGCTTCTGTCAGCCTTACTTTGGTAAAAACCCTTTTTGACAACAAAAACCATTTGTTCACATGAGTAAAGGTTGAACTTTTCTGGTTTTAATTAAATAATTATTATTTATATCACACAATATAACTAATAATTTTCACTTTACATTTTGCTCTAAGGACAAATGGGAGCCTCATCTTAAATACAGCTGAGAGTTTGTGGTAAATTCTGATATAAAACACTTGAGTATTATTACTGTATGCAAGTACTTTAAAAAGATATGCCAAAATAAAGAAAATGCAGCCTCTAAGAATTAAAGGCAAAGTGAAAAATTATTACAAGGGACAAAAGAGACTACTGGGACTCATTCATCCTCTTGTTTGCCTCATTTTCTGTCGCCTCTCTACTGTCTATTTTCAATAAGAGTGAAAAATTGTCCCCAAAATACAAAATATTGAAGATAAAAAAAATCTAAGGGATTGGAAAAAGATTTGTTTTGAGGGTAAATAAAGAAAAGGAAGGATCTACATACAGGTGATGGAGTCATTTAAAGTTTGGGTAAACCTCTATGTGTCGTGAAGATCATCATCATCATCATTCATGTCCCTGCAGACATTCAGAGGACCAGCTGCAAGCAAACGCTTTGAATCCAGCTGATCTCAGCAGGTCAGGACTGCCTGAAGGTAACATCGACTGTCATGTGACCCTGCTGCCCTGCCTCCAACTACTTAGCTGCCACACTATTTATATCAGAAACACTGCAGCCACTCCCAGGCTGTATCTTATTCCATCAACTCTGCTTCCTGTCTAATCCATTTGCAGATCTTTCCATCTTTTTTCCCTGCTCCCTTTTATTTTCTCTTCCAAATATTCACCTTAATTTAATATCTCTTCTCAGTGTCCGTCTGTCCTCCTTTTACCCTTCGTCGTACCCTTCTTTTATTCGCTCTCCCTCCCTCACCGTCTTTCCTTGAAGCCACGCTCTAAAAGTGTTTTATTGTTTTCAGAATATTTCACGATGAAAACTTGCCATCGTGCTAAAAATAACATCTTTTGTGCCTAAGTGATAGGAACTAGGTTTAGCTAATGATGCTTTTAGCTTTTCAGTGAAATGCCTTGAAAGCCAATTTGGACAGATTACAAGATTCTACTTTGTCTCTTCGCTCATAGAAAATCATTTAGTCAGTAGCGTAGATAACATTCTGTTCACGAAGAGGAGAAAAGGGCAAAGGATCTGAGAGGAAAACATTTGTTAAAAGAGGATTCAAGGTAGGGCTGCACAACAAAATAAAGAAAAAAACTGATCATTTTATTTTCTGTGAGACATACTACAACATGCATTTCCACCAGATGAGTTGAATAGCTCTTATTGGAGGTAATAAATCACTCTGGAACTTTTTTTCGTATCGAGTTTTTACACATTTAAATGAAGCCACATCTGACAAATAATAGTAATAAAGTAAAATACATCCATCAAACCAAATAAAATGAAGCAAATATAAGTGAAATATTGATAAACAGATGCCGGCACTGCAAAGACTCATTTTCAATTGGTGTATTAAATCATCCAGGCACAGCCTTATTGGTGTCTATGCAGGACACCAACTGTCTCTCGCCCCACAGTTTCACAGTTTACTCCACTTGGTAAAGAGTTTTTTTGTTTTCTCCATAACTTTTCACGACCATAAAAGAACAAGAGCGGCAACTCGCAATGAGAAATAGGCACATCGACCAGAAACATTTCTCCTCCTGACACAAAGTCCAGAGACAACGATCATGGTTTACGACGCTGTGGCTGCAGTGAGGCAGACTTTACAACACAATCCGATGCAGAGGGTATGAGCTGGAGCCACTTGCTGTGCATGCAGATCCTGCATGTTGCTCACAAGCAACTCTAGTGGATCCAAGATCCCTTAAATCGGGGTACGTTACAATAGCCGTTATTGTTATTGTAGTTGCACTATCCTCCCCATCGCTCTGTCAAGCTTATACTTTTACGACTATCCTGCGCCGTCACATTCGGTTCTCTTTCTCTGTCCCACCCCCAGTCTCTGAGCTTTGGTGGCCCAGAACTGAAACCGTTCCAGTCCTCAGTCTCCCTCAATCACTTCTTTCTCAGGGTCTGACATTTTTAACGAGGAGACATGAAAAATGTCTTTGCTGCTCGTCGATTTTCCATCATTTCCTCAAATATCATCAAATGGGAATGGGTTCGATCTGAAGCAGCTGCGCGGAGAAAGAATTACCACGATCCAACCAGACCCCACCACAGCTTGTCCATATATTATACTGAGAACATATTTACATTTGCGTCATTTCTTCTCTCCGGTTTCTCTTCCTTGTCTTTCCTTCCTCTCCTCCTCTATTCTCTTTCTGTTTTTAATCAAACTTAATCAAAAGTAACTGCAAATACATTACATGAAATCATTATGGATCATCTTAATGCCGCTCTGTAATGAATATGGCCCGACTAAATCAGATTAACCTTTTTCAGGCCTATCAGCTTCCAGATGCTCCGGATAGCTAAGGGAGATTCATATTACCCCCCCGATCTCTTTCATTTTCAGTCAAACGATGATGCAGGATTGTGTTTTCCATCTTTTTTGCTGCTGCGCCCCAAACAATCCTCCACCAAGCTAAAGATGTCCAAACCAGGCCCGTATCATGAAATCAAACCTTTTTTTTTTTTAGACCAAACCTATCCTCCCCCATCACCCTCATCCTTTCTGAGTCACTCTACATTTATTAAAACAAAATGAGTGTATCCTCTTCCTCACCCTGCATTTCTTCTACCTCGGCTTTGCCTCTCTTCACTACATTTCTCCCCTGTTCATTTGCTCACATCATCCTTAACTCCAACTGACTCCCCCCGTTTTCTCTCTCAGAGTAAGTGACTTCAAGTGATCCCGAGATACGCCAGATGATTCAGAAGTGTGGTCAGAGATTTACAGGGGGGAGTTTAAGCCTTTAGCGTCTCGGCGCAGCCACGTTACCCCACAGGAACTGTGAGACGTTAACTGATACAGATCCGAAGCAGAGGCAGGTTGGAGTGTTTGCATGTAATATCCAACATTTCGTTACCTCTGATATTTAGTCTAACAAAACGGCTGCTGTCTTGCACCTGGCGAGGGGGAATGAATAAGTTATAATCTAAGTAGAGAGCTGTATTGAAGTATAAGTTGACTTTAAGAAAGATAGAAAATGATGTCGACCAAATAAAGCTCATTTGAAGTCCATTAATGTCAGAGGGTCCAAGCAACTTCCTGAATGAAAGATGTTTTAGCTGGTTGCACAATAATTTAATAGAATAGGCTAAGATAGGCTTTGAATAGAATAATAATAGAAATGAGATAAGTGAGAGTGTAAACTAAAAAAGAGAATATAACTAAGTGGAAATAGCAAAGCAGGTATAGGTGCAGATGCTTTGGGGAGAAAACTGTAAGCTTCCAGCACTTGGAGTGAAATCAGTCACGTCATTAAGTTCGCATAAGCAGCTCTTAGTGTTTAAGGAATTAATCAAAGTGTTGGCATCACGGGGGTGGGACGTCTCCAAAGTCCCAGTTCTGATTCATCAAGCTGAGCACAAAAATATTTAGCATGTGGAAATTACTCACTAAACAAAGTTTGCAGTTGGAGAAATGTCTCAAAATCCTGGATTTTTAAGTCTTTTATATTTTATCTTAAGATGAATACAATTCATACAGAGACTGGGACAGGAAGTAGAGTTGAAAGTTAATGTGTTTTAATCTTTAATTCAAACTTATTAATATATACAGTGCATCAAGGAGCACAGGGAACAAATATGAGAGGATTCTTGAGATTAATTTTCTGTAATTAAAGTAAACCATAGTTGTGTTTCATTTTAACATCGTCAGGTATTGTTTCAACACTGAGTTAAGAAATTAAAAGTCGTCACATTTATATGAAATTTTGTATTGAAAATAACCCCTGGAAAGACGCACTATCAATCAATGAGACTTTAATTGTATAACACTTTTCACACAAACAAAATCAACGCAAACACAATGAAAAACAATAGACCACTCTTCCTCATCTGCACACAACGCATTGACTAAAACAGAAACAGGAAATGAGGGAACACTCTTTCCTCACAGTTTAATTCTCATACCATCCTGTCATTCACATCTTTCATGCATTATCAGTGTTCATTTCCTGTAGTCATTGTCTGGGACTGTCAGTTGAGATATCAGCTGTTCTGATCAGCTGGTCACATCCAGCCAATAGCAAAGCAACACACCTTCATTGTTAGCCTATCATCTTGCTGCTGCTCTTCCTCCCCATCACCGCCAAGTCTTTGCAGATTCACCCACTTAATCATTTCATCAGCCCTGTCAGTCTCAGCAGAGTCATCAGCCGCCACCACCACCACCACTGTCTGGACTCCATAAATGGAATATATTAATACAGCCAAATAAATAAATAAAGTTTAATTAAAATGAAGATGGAGCCACATTAAAATGTAGGTCATCATCCCCAGCTGCCCTAAGGTCTTTAGGAAGGCAAATACAGAGACATGGACCATAGCATTAAAAGCATGGCTCACTATGGGTTTTTATTCTGACTTTAGGCATAATTAAAAGGTGTGATTGTTCATGTGCGGTCCATGTGGTGCACGCAAATCTGATAAATGGGCCATTAACAGCTTTATAAACCATTTAAAAGATCTTGAAATAAATTCTAGTGCATAGATTTTAAACATTGTACACTGAAAACTTTATTTCTGGTCCTAGACAACAACCATGCAGCCGAGTTGTGAAGTGATTGTAATTGAACTTTTTTTTTTTTTTTTAAGGAGACCAGAACAATAGTAAACACTGCAGGTAATAAAAGCATGCTTTAGATGTACAGCCCTTGTAGACACAGGCCCTTATGCTTGTTCGCCTGTGTGATTTGTGTATCGCCGTGTTGTTTTCTGATTGGTTGGGTTGTAGATGTGCGTCACAGCCGCAGTGACTTTGTGGGATTTTGGTCCTAAATGTCCGACATTGACTTTGGTCGCCATGGCGCTAAATCAGCTGTTTATGTACATGTGCAATCCAACTGTTTTTGATCTGCAGGCCTCAAAGTGTCAAGGGATTTTAACCGAGCCCTTAAACTTATTCCAAACTATGATTCTCTCCACAACGAGGACTTGAAAAAAAATCGGAGGCGACTCAGCGTTCAGAGTGCCAACATGATTTTATTGTTTTAGGGGAAATAAAGCAAATTCATTACTCAGAGCTCAGTGAGCGACAATGCACCCTAATTCCCTCAGGCAGGAGCGGAGAACTTAGTTTTCACTGCATTTCTGTTCCTGTCCCATCATGTTCCAGACACACACACACACACAGATGACTACAGGTATTAAAATAGAGCTGAGTGGGCCGTGCATCACTCCAGTAATTTCAGTGCTGTATTTATTCAAGTGCATAATAAAACTGCTCTGGGGCATATAAAACTTCATATCCCCACAAATTGTGTGTATGTGTGTGTGTGTGTGTGTGTGTGTGTGTATACTCTTGCGAGCTGTTTTCATTCAGGCTTGTTTGGTGGGTGTATGACTGGAGGGAGTACTAGTAGCAGGACAGCATCTCTCAGTTACAGTGGATGCAGTTTTTTCTTTGATAAGCCATCATCTGCTGAAACATTACTATATATCCTCCAAAGGAAATAACTTTATGTTCTTGGAAATACCTTACTAGCCAACTGCAAAACATTAATTTATTTTGTAAAACATCATGTTTGGGGAATCTCAGCTTAGGTGGAAAAAAAAGATAAATTCACCGTCAGAATTTTATTTATTCCAAACCAGAATGTCAAAAGTTTAATTTGTTGCCTGAAGCCTCACAGAGATTGTTTATGAGAACCACAGATTGTGCAGAAATGTCTATGGATACATAAGTAGTTTCTTAACCAACATTAAAAAAAAACAACATTTTGTTAAAATTAGATTCCAGTTCATGTAGCCACCATAAAGTATAAAAAAAGAAGTTTTTTTTTAATCAAGTCTATCTATTGACTGAAATCTGAACCATTTTCTTTCTTTTTTTGGCCACTTTAGCTTAAGCTGGAAATCACGTGCATATTGATATGGCTAACATGCTAGCAAAGACACATTCACCACACACACAGCACTATCAACACTCCGGCCACTTGATGAATCCAAGCCTGGTATTCACTCTTCTTTTACCTCTGCTTTGGTCTCCACCAACTCCGAAAATACATTTAGCTGCTAAATGGTCCAGTATTGTCCGAGAGTGAACCAAAACAGGAAAGCCATAAAACAGCAATCTGAGACACACTAAAAGGCTAGCTAGGCTAACTAGCTATAGCTTCATATTTAGTGCACAGGCATCAACGTGATACCAATCTTCTAATCTAACTCCTGGAAAGGAATCAAATAACCTTATTCGTCAAATTGTTGACTCACCTTTCTTATCAAGTGTTGTAAATTAATGTTTAAACGAACTGTTTCAACCCTAATGAAAGAGGGGCTGTGAGATTTCTTCAGCTCTACCATTCATTTCTAATATCAATATTCCTGCAGCAGCCAGTCCTCCTCAGGAACTGAGGCCACTTTGACGTTGAGCGATTGTTGCATCTTGATATCTGTCAGGCGGAGCAGCTGTAAAATTCATCACAGGCTTTTTGGACTTTGCTCTGCTGGAGCGTGGCATGCTCTCTGCTTTTGGAGTGGACTGTCTGTGTTTGTTCCAGATAGAGGATTAGAGATCAGACGGGAGGCGTTTCTGCACCTGTATCCCCTTCGCATCTCATCTCTCGCCATCCCTCACCCTCTCTCTGCCTTTCAGACACACGTGCGAGGATTTATTTGCATGCACCGAATAACCGCTGCTCCAGGGGAGGTTTGCTGTAAATGTATGTGAAAACTATGCTGGAATCACAAAAAGGTACAATCCTGCTGCTTTATATGCTGAAAGCAAATCCTTATGTCAAGGAGGGCCTGGTCTCTGCAACCAAGAGGTGAGGAATAAAGACCTCACAATCATTGTGCGAGGATCCTGTGCAAAATAAATCTGAGTATTGTTAGAAGGGCCTTTTCTTTTTCTTCCTGTCATGTAAACCATTACTGACAGTAAAGATGAGCATGCTGTGTGTAGCCTTTATCAATTTGTTAATTATTATTGTAAATTAGTTAATCAATTTGTTTTTACCAAACCGATGGGAACAGTGTCCCAGCATGTTAAAAACAAAGTTGAGCGAAAATCCACTGCATTACATGAAAGAATACTTTTTCCTGACTTCGCCTAAACATGCAATGAATATGCATGGTGTAAATGAAAATAGCAAGGATTCTGATGAGCCTGCTATCTCACTATTTGTCTATTTGCTGTTCTCTCACATGAATGCATTACATGCATCACGCTTAATATAAAATTCATAATATGCTCGATCTTGCAGTGAGAGATAATTGCTCACACAAAATGGGGAATTACAGGAAAACTGGTCCATGAAAAAAAACCATTTTCAAATATTTGCTGATGGTTCTCGGCTGGTTTAACGCTGCATTTCACTCTTTGTCCAACAAAATTTGTTGATTTATTTGTGAGGCTTGTTTGTTGTTGTCAGTAAATAACGGTAACGTAAACTGAGCCACATGATCTACAGTTAATCTGTCACTGCCATGAAAACACCTTCATCTTTCTCCTCCTTCCTCCTCTACCTCCACTTCTCCTCGTGTGCCGTGTCAGGTGTTGGTCTACTACCAATGCTTTTTGTTTCCTTGTGTCTCTACACTCTGAAGAAGGCGTACACCGACACGTGTTTGTGTTTTTAAAATGACTCTAGCCCAATGAAATAAAGGCCTTTTAACTTGACGAACTACCTTGAGTGCCTGGACCTGGATCGCTTTTTGTTAAGTTCCCTTCCGTGAGCACCGGTGGTTTGAGGGACGCCATAGTTTCTGGTATTTATCAATCATGTGACAGATGTCAGCTCAATTAAACACAAGTGTTACTATTTGATGTACTGCATCACTTATTTTCATCTGCATTGCCTTTCTAGGCTGCCTTTGGTTGACACTTGCTGTACCCGGTTTGGTTCCCCTGCCTTTGCAGCTGCTCCTCGTCATCATTACCTCCTGCCTGTAAGCAGCTACAGAGGGGAAAAACAGCCGATAAATGGCTGTGCAGCATTAAAATAAACCCTCCTACCAGCTAAGGTTTTAAAAGTTGGTGCCCTTGAGGACACCTGACCTTCAACTTTTGCAGACTGTTTATACAGCAGTTGAGTCTCACAGTCTGAACGAGTAGCATGGCTGACCTACAGCGTGCTGACTGAGCAAAAACTCTCCTGAAAGAGAAAAGTGAGCCAAAACAAGGGGAAAACAAACCGAAACCTGTTTGTTAGAAGTGCCCACTCACCATAAATGCCACAGAACAGACGAGTGTGTCTGTTTTCAGTTACCTTACTCAAAGTCCACTTGTGTGAGAATAAGTGTGTTTTTTGGATTTGGCAAAAATGTAAAACATTTACCCAAAAACGGTGCTTCTGCTGGTCGGGATACGTGCAGACACACATTAACGTCCCGTTCCAGTTTTGCACTCAGCATTTGAGTATTTGCGTTTCTTCAAAGCTCCACGGCTGTCGGCTGTGTCTGTAGAGGGAAATAATTGGTGTGGTTTCTTTTGAGTTAACAAAATAGGATGGTACACACTGAATTTGAGAAATACTTTGAAAGGTCAGAGCCAAACAGCTGCTTCTGTATTTTGTAGGAATACATACGAGGTCTCTTGAAAGTGTGGAGCTTAAAGGAAAATTACACCTTAAAGGAGTGTGACGTGGACAAACAGGTCAACATCAGATTTCAGATTCATTACATTAAAAGGTGAAAACACATCTAGTCCAAGTTGTGATCTCATTGTTAACTTCAATATTCAAACTCAAACCTGATTCTGCTATGGTGCACGCTATCGTTGGGTTTCCACTTCGTGGTACCGGCTCAACTGGACTCAACTCCGTGAACGACCTCCAGAAAAGTACAGCTCATGATTTAGTTCACTTTTGTGGATCTCTGTTCCTGCTTTGGGTCGTTCTATTTGTGTAATGCTCTAATCCAACTCAGTCCATTCCAATGCAATCAGATGATCCACTTTTGGAGGTGAGACTACTGTCAAAGTGTTCCCTGTAGACGCAGCGGCCCAGTACTCAGAGAAGCAGTGCTGTTACTTTGTCTTTATCGTGTTTGCTAGTTCAGGCACTCGAGGCTCGTGAGACGAACTTCTTGATATCGGAGGATGCTGTCAAGATTACACATCCGAGAGCCTGGATTCTATTCCAGCTGAGATCCTGCATCCTAAAGAGTCCAGAGAAATTCTCATAATCCTTCTAGGTGGTGGCATAAGGAGCAAAAGCGGGGTAAAAGAGTTGACCTACGGCCTAGACTAAGGGTTACCCTACACAGACCAGTCACCCGTCCTGCACACCTTCCTAAAGCTTACTAAAGTTATTCTGCTCGTATTGACGAAGTAATTAGAGACCGTTTTTCTCGGACTAGACGTGTTGAATATTCATTTTATTACTGTGGGAAGAGGAGGTCCACAGAGGAGTCAGCAGGAATCACTCTGGGGCTGCTCCGCCGGCAATGGCTAAGAAGCTTATATTTTGAACACACAATATTTTTACACACAAAAGGGATTAGTTTCATCATAGTGCAGAGAAGCGTTGTAGCTCAGAAAATCTGAGCTCTTTTCATATCCTCAGAAAATCATCCAGGGGAATCCGTCAGAGTCCACACATTCAGTCTGCCGTGTTCTTTTTTCCGGCTGGGTGTGCCCGGTGAGATGCTCTGATCTTGGTTTCTTTGCTTGCTTTTGTTTGAATGTTCAAAACTGACTGTTTACATTCAAACTTTTGAGCTAAAAATAGAATCTCATTGTCATGTCCTGTAGACGAACTTCAACTCTAGAAAGGTTTGCACAAGAAAATAGGCAAACCTTTTTTCGTATCCTCCGTCGCTGCTTCAACTCTTAGGTATACAAGTTAGATAAGAATCATGCATATCCAAGGGAAATTGCAAGGGATTCTGCTGTATGGTAATACGAGTCTTGTGCAAGAGCTTGAAACTAAACAATCCGATCTTGAGTTTGCCTGGATTTACATTTTTCTCCTCTGCACCGTCTGTGGGCTTTGCAGTTGGAAATATTTTAACTTTGACTCAATCCTGAACCTCTGTAAAATGAAATGCTTAAGCCTTTATTTAGACTCTTGAAATAATTGAGACAATTTAGCATGAATTGCCTGATAACATTTCAAACAACAGGATGTGCCAGACAGTCATTTAGACTGGTGAAACAGAAAGAGTCAGAGAAATAAACTGATACAGCTCGCAGCTGTCGGATTAAAAATGTGTTGACGTCGGCTCGTTCCCATCAAGTATACAGACTTTATAAAGTTAAAGTTAACAGTGAAGTCAGTATCTCAATCAATTCTTTGGACTTCTTCTCCGATCATTTTCCTGCCAGAGCTCCACTGAGCTGTCATGGTTCGGTCATGTCCTGTGCTTTACACTTCCACGCTACAACTTAACAAAACACAAGCAAATCAAGAAAACTGTAAGTGGAGGACGACCTTATTGTAACTGTATGTTGACACCCAGAGCTGTCTGTGTGTGTCTCCGGATACTGTTGTCAACCCAGACATGGCGACGTTTTGGTTTTCCAACGTATCTGTGACTTCCACAAGAAACACAAAGCAGCAATGGTGTTGACTTCGGTCATGGTTGATGACGGGATTAAACGGCGTAAAGCGAGTAGAGCGGTACGAAAATTTGTGTCGCGTTCGGTGTGAATGCAGCACAAGATTTATTTGCCTTAGGAGTGAAATAGGATATAATAAAGTTGTAAGTTGCAACTGAAAATTAAAAAAAAAAACAACTCCACGTGTGTGTTGTGATAAGAATGTTACAATCGGTCGAATTCTTCTGAACATAATTAGTTTACACAAACCTGGTAGTCGTTGTAAAAGGGAGAAGGACAACAAATGTCTGTACTTTCAAATACAGCCATTAATTGATAAGCTTAACTGATGCTGTGTGTGTGTGTGTGTGTGTGTGTGTGTGTGTGTGTGTGTGTGTGTGTGTGTGTGTGTGTGTGTGTGTGTGTGTGTGTGTGTGCTTCAGCTTCAGCTTCATCAGGGTGGAAGAGGGAACCCATTTGCAATTGTTGTTTTTTTCTACCCTGCTAAGTGTCGTTTTAGTGTGATAACAGCTAATCACTTCATCATTTCCCAACCCTCTCGCACAAACACACACACCAACCTTATTTCACCCCCCGTCTTTTCACCAGATTAATTCTCCTCCAATAGTGAGATGGGTATCATAATTTTAATATCACCGCAATCCTCAAATTCTCCAGTTTAATCCCTGCACTGTGGAAAAACTGGAGGGCAAAAAGTGCCTTAGAGAGACAGGAGACGTCTAAAGCCTTAAACTTTGATTGGACTCCAGCTCGTGGGACCGGATTTGTGTTTCTTAAAGGACAGTATTTATTGGCTCTCTCCAAAACAACGATTCTATAACTGTAATATCAACAAAACAAAGAATCAAGTATTTCTTTGTTAAATAATAAAGACAGATGTGTATAAACACATTTTAGTGCTGTGTGAGTATACACACAGCTATAAAAAGCATGTGTGCTTCGGCTTACGGCTGCTCAGTGTGTTTGTAGAAGTAATATTTTAATTAATTCATAAGATGCCCTTTTCAGGTCTGCATGTGGGCTTAAATCTTTATGAACTGCTGGAGAACCACAATCCCTCCGCTCAAAGTTCTCTGCAGCATTGCACTATGTTAGCTTCATGCACGGGTGAAGAAGTGAAACCTGGAGAAACTTTACCAAATAAAAAACATTTGAAAATGTATTAAGAGTTTCTTTTTTTTTAATGTATCCATTACCTGATGCATTCAAATACATTTGTAAAAGTCCACGCTATGAATTGAAATAGGTCTTAGAATAAAATTCACTTTTTCCCAGTTGAACTGCCTGAAATGCATACCAATGCAGGAGAGTCGGAGCGCTGAGGGAAAGATCGTAACCTCCTCCGACTCTGGATTTCCACACACTTGCAGACTCTCGTTATCGGCCTGCATGAAGCCTGGAGGACCGAGAGTCGGCAGACTTTACAATTCATCAAGTCAGCAAGGGAATGCTGTGCAGTGTGAGCTTAAAAATAGCAACCACACAGGTGTGGTATCAATAAAAATGATAATAGATAGAATAGAATAAAATAAGTTAATTGCACATTGAGAGAATTGTCCAGTATATCTGTGTGTCTGAGGCCCTTAGAGAGGAGTGAAGTCTGGCTGCCACGTCTCTCCAGCCTGTCAGACAATCACTGCTGACAGCCGACACCCCGAGGGAATCGAAGGGATCTGTGTGTGTCTGTGTGTGTCATGTATTTCTGTGAGTATCTGCACTGAGAAAGTGGTCATAAAGATGGAATGAGTCAGTCGATGTCGAGCTCAAAGAAGAGGTTCGATGGAGGGAAAATCAGCGATGAAATGAAGTCTGACTCCAAAATAATATTTTTCATCTTTAAGGTCATTTTAGACCAGTGAGGGAGAAACAAAGACTCGTTTTCTGTCCAGATGTTTGACGGAGCCTCTTTAGGTTCACTTTGGGTCTCCTGGCTGATGCAATATATTGTTTACTGTTATAACCTCTTCCCTTCACAATAAAAGTCTGATTTTTGCCTCCGCCAAGGAGGTTAGGCGATCAGTTCGGTTTGCTTGTTTGTTTGTTTGTTTGTTTGTTTGTTAGCAGGATTACGCAAAAACTAATGGATTAATTTGCATGACCTTTGCAGGTCGCTCTTGATAGTTTTGTCATGGATGAATTTACAACTTTCTGTTTCCTAAGTTCATGCTGACCAGTCGTCATCAGCAGCGCCAGGTTTGAGAACCATTTCAGGTTTGTAGCCATTTCACCTCCAAAATAAATCTCACTTCACTTTTAAAGCAAAAAATGATCACAATTGTTCAAATATACACGGTTAAAACAGGAACCCGACGGAGCAAAATGAAATAGCAATAAGCCGAGACAAGATTTCATGTCACATACAGTCTTATTAGTATTTGTATAAGAAAAAAAAGAAAAGCAATCGAAACCTGAATCAATCATAAAAGAACGACCGTTAGCTTCGATGCTAATCAGTTCCAGTTAGGTGATCAGTAGCCTCTGCATTCTCTCTCATTCTTCGCCTCTCTAACTAGTTTAACATTTCAACACAAATGAAGTAATAACCTCATATATGCAAATATCACTGTCGATATTAACCCTGCCCCCTTCTCTCTCTAATCATCTACAGTCTGCTGAGTATTCACAGAATTGATAGCAAGGATTTTTTTTCACCTCACTGCATTGCAGAATTGGCAGAAATATAATTATTTTGAATTTCTCACAAACAAGAAGTGCACACACACACACACACACACACGCACACACGCACACACACACACACACACGCGCGCGCACGCGCGCACACACACACACACACACACACACACACACACACACACACACACACACACACACACACACACACACACACCAGCAGCTATAAGTGTGATTGATTTCCTGTGACTCAGACGTACTCGAATGTTGAGTCACACAGACTGAGGTGTTGCTCCAGAGGAAGGACTCGTCCTGACAGCATCCATTAACACCATGTGTCCACCTCACTCTCTGTCCGCCTGGACCGGCCGTCGTCTTCTTCTTCTTCTTCTGTCTCTCAAACGTTCCCGTAGTTTATTTATAATAAACAGCCCGAGGTGGGGTATAAAGGTTCCTGCAACACAAACAGAATATCAAAAAGGATGATATGAATGACTCTCTAGGAGTGAAGTGTTCCTTTTGTTTAGCTTCCAAACAAAAAGGACAATGGATGGATCTTCGATGGAAAGTCAGGCGAGGATTCTGGATCCACGTGACGTCTGTGAGACGCAGCGTTTTCTTCTAAACGTATGAAGAAGATCTTTTTCGTTTGACTAAAAAACACATTTTAATGTCCTTCACCTTTCATCCCAAATGCTACGTCGTTGGTACTTTTATTTATATGTTGCTGTTGTTCTCCGCTGTAACCTTCTGACTGAAGGCTCTCATGTGTGTCGCCTATATAAATCTATCCTCACTATTAAAATATATTTTTAGAGGCTTTACTGGCTGTTGATGCATCTTATAGCAAAAATGAACATTTCCTTCTCAAAATGCTGCGTTTTCTTGCAATATTTCTTTCTATGCTCTGAATATCTGTTATTTTAAAGAATGCATGCTGAGAAAATGCACAGCATAGATACTGTAGAACTGTACTTTAAAGCATGTGACTGTGTTTATTTGTCGATTGATGATCTAAGGAAAACACAGAAGAAGAACTGGGTGGTTGTAATGGGGAGGAGAAGAGCTCCACCTGCAGGAAACTGGGGGGGAAAAAAACGTGATGCAACAAACGTGTCACCAACTCAGCACAAATATTATCATTGCTGCAAATGAAACGACTAAAGCTAAAAATAATAATCCTAATAATGCAAAGACTTCCTGCTCTTATCTTCAACCTCTCTCTGCCTCCTCCCTTCAACCTTCTTATCGCCCTCTCTCCTCCACCCTTCCTCCTCCTCCTCCTCATCCTCCAGTCTGCATCTATAATCCTCCATAGATGACTGTGGTAAATGGAGGGTAAAACAGGTTTCAATTAAGGACATCACAATTCAAGTCACATTTTCCCTGAGCGGCTACTGAATGCGAGAGAAGATCACACTCTCACTCACACACACACACACACACAGACACACAGACACACACAGACACACACACACACACACACAGACACACACAGATCTTGAGGCTATTTGCTGTAATCATTGCGTTGTGTTCAGCCAGCCATTTCTATTAGAATGCTTGTCATGTCTGTGGCTGATTACAATCTGTGTCACTATGTACAGAAAATTGACTTTCCAGTGGAATCTGTGTGGAAATGTGTGAGTTCATGTTAGGGAAGAGCAGACTCACAATTGGAGTGGTTTTGTGTGTGTGAGAGAGAGAGAGAGAGAGAGAGAGAGAGAGAGAGAGAGAGAGAGAGTTTTGCATCATGACGCCATCGCTTCAGTCCGTCTCTGCATTAGCAATGACTCCTCTATATGGCTGTTAAGACTGTGTGTGGCTGCATTAAAGAAGTCTGACTAAATTAATTTGATGCTTATTCTTACAATTAATTAATTCAGTCTGTAAACTGAGAGGTCGGAGATGTATCTTTAATTAGCTTGTTTTGTCCGACCAGCAGTCAAAAACCTAAAGACATTCGAGTCACATGAAGAAAAGACAACCATCAAATCGTCATTTTGGAGAAGCTGAAACCAATGAATGTTTAGCAGCAACTAATATGAAAGGCTAAGGATTCACAAGAAGTGGATTCGAGTCCTGGATGGGTCCGTGGTCGTTTGTCTTTCTATGTGTTGAACCTGTGGTGAACTGGTGAGTCCAGGGTCTCTCGCCCAGTGTCAGCTGGGATAGGCTCCAGCTGACACAAGCTGTTTTTTTGGACGGTTCGGACTTTCGGACCAATTACAGGAAGTTACAGCAGGCTACCATCGAGAGCAAACAAAAGAAGAAGAAGAAGAAGAAGAAGACCAATACGGAAGAAGTTCAAAATGAGCCGCGGTAACACATGAGGAGAGGAAGAGACAACGTATGTCATGATATAGTCCGATGAAGGAATCCAAGGTCAACTGGAGAAAAAAAAACACACATTTTCCCCAATGAATCCGTGCATTTCAACGGATCTGATGAAGTCTGGCAGATTGGCAATTACAGAAGTCATTTAAATGATAATGATGATTGGCATCACTCAGAAATTTGAAATTCAGCTTTCAACCAAACCTCCTGAGGAGTTTCTTAACCAAAGTGTAGACTTTTTATGTGATCCTAATATTGATTGTAAAAAAAGGTCTGTGAGCCGTGCAAGAGGAACCAATCTGCTCATCGTGCCAAAGATAACAATAATGTACTAGGTTTTTCCTTTGCCCAGGCTACACCCTTCCACTAAGTTTAATAAAGTTTTTACCATAATCATGCTAATAAAAAGAACCAAAAAAACATCATCTGTGTTGTTGTTTTTTCTCTATTTTTGCCATGTTTGCACTAAAACTTGAGATAAAATTAAAACTCTGCACACAATGATGACACACGATTTTAAACTTACCCTTGCCTGGAGCTGCCGCACACATTGTCCGAGTGTGAGCCAGCTCCAGGTGCTGTAGATCACTGCACTGCTCTCTTTTTAGAAATCATCCCCAGCATAAGCTCCTGATTACTCCCCTCATTAGACCGCATGCAAAACTGGTTGCATGACCTTCCATCAATAGTCTGAACAGCGGGGTCTCTCTGCTTCCTCTGCAGGCTGAGAAATCTCCCCTATGAGTCATATCCCCTCTACCAGAACAGTCCTGCACTTTGCTATGATAAGCTTTTATCGTGAAGAAAGAATAAATCTTTCTACCACTCCTCTGATCTATTATTTCTTTTCTTTTTTTCTAGTCCTGGTTGCTGGTATTAGTCACAATCACTCCAGGGTCAAAGCAATATGTCTCAGGTCAATTTGTTTCTCTGACCTGTTTACTCCTTGGTTGGTTGTAGTGATAGAAGAATTTAATTTAATTCTGCTCTTTGAGTTGCTTCTAATAAATGTGGAGTCCTTATTTTTTTCTAGAGAAGAAAACACAACTCTGTGGTCTAATAGTGACGACACAAAGCACGTTATCTCTGTTGAGAGAAACTTTAATGGTCTCCTGTTTCATTCATAATAAAACAGCAACCCCTGCATTCAGCAGACGACCCTCAAACCTCACATTGTCTTTCAGCTTGTATAAATAAACCCCCGTCTTTGTCTAAAGGAACCATATTTGTTTTAACATATTATCAACAATCTGATGCAAAAGAAATGTCAGCAATATGACAAGAATTTAGGAGAGTTAACCTTTTGATGCTTGCTAGTCGACCTCACACTGTGCACGCTGCTACGATGCTAATTTCAAATTTCACAAATTTAGTTTAGCTCTTTTGCATGCCAAAATGGATTAATTTGATTAATTTCAATCTGTTTCAAAGAAGAAACCAAAGTCTGTTTTCTTCTCATAGGGGCTGCTCCAATTTTAATAGAGAAATAATTACGAATGAACAATAAATGTCAGGTTGTTGATGTGAAATTTATATTATCCCATGCCGGCCAATAAAGAAATTACAGTCAATAAATAGAGCCAATAATATGAAGCCAAATTGCATCGACTTAACAAGCAGAGAACATCATTTACATAAACCCCCATAAACTTGGTTTCCACTCCGCCAATAAACACAGGAAAGAAGAAAAACTCCTGCACCTGTGCAGAGACTGGAGAGTCAAAGGTGTCATCACCAGTGTGTGTGGGGGGAGGGGGGGGGGGCTTTTTTAGTAGCAATACATGTTCCAGCATGGTAACACAGTTATTGTAGATCATAATGAAATACCATCATCATCTTAACTCGTTTTACCCTCAGTTGTACATAAACTACAGGTATTGAATTTACCCATCATCTTATCTAATACTGCAGGAGCAGCTGATTACTTTTTATCTGTATACATTCTCACAGCTCTGGTACATAAAGCTTTATTTTTTGAGGCCTTGCTCACATTTCGTTCTGTAGCAGCTTGATGGACAAGAGATATGAGCTCAGGTCAAAGAGGCCTTCAGGCCATAAACCGCAAATGGAAGCTCAAAACCTGTGACGTTCACAAGAACTCAAGTTGATAGAGAGATGAAACACAACATTAGGTGATAATATGTGTATTATTATGGATTTATGATCAGCTAAAATGGAGGGACCAGGATCACCAAACCAGTTAGTAGGAAACGAACACAACAGGAGGGTTAAGTCTAAGTCTAGCCTAAACTAAAAGGACCGGACGTTTTCAAGGACACACACACTTTGTTCATGAGTTTCAGCCAAAGATTAGGAGCTGCTGCAGGGATGAGGATGAATATGAACAACAGATAGTCTCTCTGCATGTTGCCCACAGATCCATCTCCCACACCTGTTCCTGTGTCCTTCATTTATTGCCCCATGTCTCTCAGCAACTCTGTGATCCTCTCTGATTATTGTCGATCCAGGGATCTAACCTGAACACTGATCCATTCCATTCCGTTTTCCTCGCCCGTCACCTCAGCTCCACTCTTTCCTAATTTACAATTCCGGTCCAGGTTTCCTAAAACTAACCAGGTCAGCGGTTCCGATCCCTCAATACCTCGACGTCTGTACCTGAGGTTATCCCAGCTGGTCAAGTGGTAAACAGGCTGAGCCGAGGGGAAGGTTGAGGATAATTTATTGAAATGGGATGCAACAGACCGACACACACACCATGCTTGCATGCATATGCACACAAAAATAGAGGTAACTCAGACTCCAAAATGGCAGTTTCCAAGTCGCCCGAGCCATGACAAAGCATTTTCAAGGTGAGGCATTTGTTTGAATTATTTTCATTTCATCAGGGAAGTGGTTTGTTGTTCCCTTTCTCCTTCATTGACATTTGAAATGAGAGACAAAGAGACAGACAGCGAGAAAAATAGAGGAAATGCCCTTGCAAACTATTAACTGTAAACCAATTAGTTCTGCAAGAGTTGGTGCCGGACCAAATATGATTGGCTGCTTATGCCGCAGTCGTTTAAATCAATTATTCAATCAGGTCACATTTTGTCGCTGGCACTGCAGCCATGCTTCTGTCTCCAAAATGTTAATTTTTCTAAACCTATATTTCCATTGATAGAATTCATCTTTCCATCTTTTGCATGCATTTTGTCCCAATTGAACTAAAAGATTGAAGAGTTTTTTTAAGCACTCAAAAAAAACAACTTATTTCTCTCAGGTTTTAATCAAATTGTTTAAACCCACACTAATGAGGTCTTGAGTTGGTTTGGTTACACTTTCTCTGCGGTGATGAGGCTACCGGGACGTGTGCCAAATTGTCTGAAACAACATTAGAGGCTGCTCATGGTCGTGAAATGAACATTCAATTAATGGGCAGAGGCTCTGGTGGGCATTCCTGCAGCCAGCATGACAACTATTAGCTCCCTGGTGCACAAGCCAGTGTATTCCTGGTGCAGGTCTCATGCACAGATAATTGGGGAGGGTTAGAAGGGCATCCGGTGTAGAACCTGTGCCAGATCTGCCACACGGATGGAAAAATCCACTCTGGCGATCCTTAATTGGGTGCAGCCAAAAGAAAAAGAAGCCCAAAGACCACCTGTGCAATAAACATGTTGTTAAATCATCTTGATATAAAAACAGATGATATAACAAATCATTGCTTCAAATCTGAAATCTTTTTCTCCAACTTGAGAAAAATAGAACCGTTCTAATATTTTTGTTAAAATAGTTCTGTGAGACTTGAAATTTGGGTTTTATTATTTCCAGCATGCTCTTAATAAATGTATCAAATTGTCACATCGTCGACATCAACAACATCTGCTTATGATAAAGTTGTTGCTTTACCAATTATGTACCAAAAAGCAGAAAGAAAAGAAAAAAACACTACAGCTTTGAGATAAAGAGCTTTTTAAGTTGAATGAATGAATTTAGTTCATTATTATAAGAGTCACCAACAGGAGCCATCAGGAGATAATATATCCCCCGGTTTATCAAACTCTTTCAGTTTAGCAGGAAGTTAGAAATAAAGACCAAAACTGTGATAATGAACGTTACAGGTTTATGTAAAAGTTCGTATAAATAGAATATGTAATTTGCAAGATATAATCTGGAAATGAGACCCTTGTTTGAGGCCAAGTTCAACATCGAATTGTTGCTATGGAGATGCACAAAATTAAGGATGACAATAATTTGTTTTTAATTACGGATCCGAGTATTTCTTCCACCCTGGAAAAACTTTGCAGGATATTAATGAACATTATGGAAAGTTCAAAGTTCAAACTCTTTCAAAGCTAAAAAGTAGTTTTAAAATGCAGAGAGCAAATGTTTGGAGCTGTGTGTGTGTGTGTGTGTGTGTGTGTGTGTGTGTGTGTGTGTGTGTGTGTGTGTGTGTGTGTGTGTGTGTGTGTGTGTGTGTGTGTCTGTGTGTGTGTGTGTGTGTGTGTGTCTGTGTGTGTGTGTGTGTGTCTGTGTGTGTGTGTGTGTGTGTGTCTGTGTGTGTGTGTGTGTGTGTGTGTCTGTGTGTGTGTGTGTGTCTGTGTGTGTGTGTGTGTGTGTGTGTGTGTGTGTGTGTGTGTGTGTGTGTGTGTGTGTGTGTGTGTGTGTGTGTGTGTGTGTGTGTGTGTGCCCCCTTCTGAAAACTACATCTTGGAGAAAACCTTTAAATTGAATAAAGTCATCTGAGTGTTCTGTCATTACAGACTCAGATTCTCTCTCAGGTTATTTATTACCCCAGAGGCTGACATACAAATGCAAACAAAAGCTCAGAGAGATATTTGCATGGTCACACACACACACACACACACACACACACACACACACACACACACACACACACACACACACACACACACACACACACACACACACACACACACACACACACACACACACACACACACACACACACACACACACACCATCATCACACACTCTCCCAGTGCTCATGCCACTCACTTTACCCACCTGGCATTGCTGTGGAACAGATGGGTGACATCTCTGAATGCCAGAATAAAACATGACAGCCAATATTGTGCCGTGTGCAAATGCTAACAAAATTCATTTCCAAATCGCTCGTTCACGATGCCACGCACTCACTCACCATGTGTGTCTGCAAAATCCAAACAGAATGCACTGCATGTACACACACACACACACACACACAGGACTCTCTCTCTCTCTCCACACATGTGTGTGAATTTTGCAGGTTCCAGTTTCAGGGACCTCAGAGCTCAGCTGCAAAATGCACATGCAATGTGCAATTCATGAAAAAATGGAATTCTGCTCTGTTTTTCTAAATTAATGAGATAATTCTGTCATTAATTCAGAAAAACAGGCCAATTTGTTTTTTTCTCAAGTGAACGCAATAAGCTTTCATACATCTGTGATAAATTATCATTATGAAAATGCCCAGTTTAGATATGGCATTACTTTCTTCTCATTTTAGTCGACATGTGAAAACAGCCAATCGCATCTGAAGAAATAACTAATTCACATGTGAAAACAGAAATTTCACATGATCAACTTTGAGAGTGTCTCAGTTGTTGTACTTGCAGCATTTCAGTTTTCACACTTGACAGCATTTGTTCTAAATGATGCCCTTGTTTTGTCCAAGTGGTTAAGATGTAAATTTGCATCTCAGCTGACTGAGAACGATCAATATTAAATCCGTGATGGTCAAACGGTCCACAAAGCAGCAAACGGATTTCTCTGTCACATCCTGTGCTGCTCACATCGAGCGCTGGCATGCGACGGTCATTTGCCTGCGTTTGCTAATGTATAACGGCGCCTTAATGACAAAGAGCCAGCAGGCACAATACCAGCAGCCTGCAAGTGAAGCTGCTAAATGGAATACATTTAGCAGCTTCACTTCATTATTCACTTCACTTACATTTTCTTCTTACTGTGAAATATCTTTAGTGAAAAGGATTTGTTTCATAAATTCCCAGCATAGCTCTGCCTGACTTCAACCCCAATAAAGGAGCCTCAAACACATCTTGTAACTACAGTGATGCTGCATTTATGTCATGTGGGGGGGGCTTACAGTGGGAAGGATTCCCATGTTTATGACTTTTGATGCAAATGCAACTTGAATGTCAATGAGAGTCTTTAGAGAGAGAATTGGTAATTCCGATGTAACCTGAACGCAGCAGAGGTCAGTCAGAATTCTGGGAATAAAGGCAGAATTTTATGCTTTATTTATTTTATTTGTTACATATTTGAAAAAGAAATAAAAAAGTGTCTTATGTACGTTTGTGTATGTTTTCTGCACCCCGGTTGAAAATTCAATAAATATGAAAGTTAAGAATTTGTATTTCCTTGAAGGCACAATTAGCAAAATATACCTAATTATGTGTGTCTTTTCCCAAAGCTATAGAAACGATGTCAAACAAGGAATGAAATATACATCGATCTTACTGAATAAGGAAATGTGCATGGATGGTGGACATGTTCTTGGCCCCTCTGTGTAAGATGTGGCCCCTCCTCTGTGTAAGATGTGGCCCCTCCTCTGTGTAAGATGTGGCCCCTCTGTGTAAGATGTGGCCCCTCCTCTGTGTAAGATGTGGCCCCTCCTCTGTGTAAGATGTGGCCCCTCCTCTGTGTAAGATGTGGCCCCTCCTCTGTGTAAGATGTGGCCCCTCCTCTGTGTAAGATGTGGCCCCTCCTCTGTGTAAGATGTGGCCCCTCCTCTGTGTAAGATGTGGCCCCTGCATAGGTCTGGATGTTAGCATGAATCTCACCTAATGTCAGTTATGATGGACTCCTGCCCCATGACGACCGTTCAAAGGATAAACGGTTATAAAAAAATGGTTTCATTTAATAGGCTCCGCTTCACCGCGGTGGACATGATGTGATAGAGGCTTTATAACCGTTAAATTTATCAGAGTCACCTCCAACGTTAACATTTTAGTTTATTGCCATGAAGCAGAAAAGAATACAAATCAGTTGCAGTCATAGAGTTTGTAATTATGTGGCAGGCGTATTGAAACTGTCACCTTCGTGAGCGACGGGTGAAATGTTCTGGTGAGTCAGTGAAGTAACCATGAGCCCTTCGTTCATTACTGCTCCATAAAACAACCATAGATTCTAATGTAAGTATAAAAACAAACTAAATCCAAGGAATAGAAAAAAACAAACCCACTGTAATTCTCCTCAGCAGCCTTCAGAGGTTATTTCTCACAACACTTCAATTATTTCACACTTCTATTTATTTATTATTATACGCCCCTCGTCATCACTTTTACGACTTGATGATTTATTCATTAATTTACACGATTTTACTTTCTGAATTAGCATTAAGGAATACAGCTTTCGTTTTGTTGCACAATCTTGTATTGAACAATCAATCTGGTCTAAGAACCCGGAGTTCTCTCTAAAAACATTTAAGAAAAGCATAACACCAACGAACAATGATGACTAAAGACAGTAGGACCCAAACGCAGACAACAAGAGACGAAGTGAAGAAAAATACTTTAACTCAGAATGAGCAAAAGCAGGTATGATGCATAACAAAACTGTCATTGAGGTCCTTTAGGAAAAATAATTCAGTCCAACTTGGAAATCCAACGATAAATCCACAAAGCAGAGTCCAAAAACCACAAGGAAAATACAAACGGACCGTTGGATAACCTCTTTGGAGTGCTTTCGCTTCATTTCCTGTCTGTACACAGACACACAAAAGATGGCAAAACATGCAGGTTAATTAGAAAGAGGTGAAATAAAGGCAAAAAAAACAAAACACTGTGTGTTTTGATACAGATGCAACACACAGCTTGCAAACAGTGACAGGTCAATTAAGGAGGTCAGGAGAGGAAGCACCTGACAGCGTGTGTGTCTGCTTGTGTGTGTGTGTGTGTGTGTGTGTGTGTTATTTAAAAAAGGGATTAGAGATAGAGGACCACCGGAGACTCAACACCTGGTTAATGCAGTGAAATGAAGATTTGAGCCAATGGATTTAACAAACACACCAATGAGCTCATAGCACGACAAACACAGAAAAACGCTATTAAATACAAACACGGAAATATCACCGTTATGCAACACGCACACATAAAAAAATGCACCTTCAAAATGCAAATTTTATCAAACTGAATTGGCAAAGTAAATAATGAGTAAAGTTCTTAAGACGTGAAACAAAAAGTCGGCTAATGAAGGATTTAATAATGGTTGTAAAAGGATCTAAATTAAAGGGGCAGAACCAGAGAATAATCACCTCAAAAGAAATCTACTTGAAGTCTTGTAATTTGTGACCCAAATCTTTATAAAATCATACAATGTGACTAAAAACCTTGCGACTTCTGACAAATTGTATAAAAGTCTTCTAGTTTAAAGGTAGGCAGTACTTTGCAGTGAGAAAACAGGAAGAAACAAGTGTTGCTGTAAATCTACAGCCTCTATTGTTTTCTCCCAACAGGAGCACCACCAGCCTCGACAGTCCCTTTGAATTGCTTGCAACAGACCATCGAGTGACGCATTTTCACACACTTGTGTTCTCGCACAGGTCTCCAAGGCATGCTGCATGTCTACATGAGTCATGCCAGCCTGCGAACGCACAAATGACATAAAGTCGGAAACAACAGCCCTCTAGTCATTTATTTGTCACATCATTTTTCTTTCATATACACATATTTTGTCAACTCACTTCCAGTACGTGCAACACAGGCAAACTCATAGACTTACAACAGAATCTCCTCCATTATTCAGCCGCTTATGAAAACCTTCTCCTCAGGAGGCTGTGTCTGTAAAAAGGCAAAGGCGTCCCATCGCTACAGCACTTATAATCTGCATGAAATAGCTTGTTACGTGCTAACCTGATTGCATATTGCCTGGAAAGGCCAAAACAAATGGATCCAGGAGTTATTATTCCGATCACCATTTTGGCTCTGAGCGCTTCCTATACTCTGCGTCTCAAACAGCTGAAGGTTTTTGCGAGGGACTGTTGCAACAAGCAGCAGCTGCGACGTGAGACGTGGCCTCTGTAGCCGAACCGTGGACTGTGAATTGATTACCTCGACACATGCTTACAATTCACAGAAAATAATATCTTTTGAATGGATATTCATTACAACATTCATTTGATCACGTCGGCCGTGTTCCGGTAGCTTAGCCTGCTACCTGTCTCTAGGGGGAAGCTCCAGTATAGTGATGCTTCATTTAATGTAGACGAACTGGTAGCTTAGCATGTTCGGCAATAGGATTATCCTGGCCAGCGGCGTAGTGAGCTAGAACCAATCAATGATGGGAGTTATTGTTGACGTATGTCGATGACGTGTTTATTTTTTTTTATATCCAGTGACCCTGTTGTTGTATCAGGGATAAAAAAGCACTTTTTTTCTGTTGTCAGTTTGTATTTGTAAAATCTATTTATCATGTAATGATTTATTTTTATTTTACACATTTTTTTTTAGGAATTATATCTCAATGAGTGATTTTATTCATCAATATTTTCATTATTTCCTGTGGAAATGTTGCACATCGCATCTTCTGTACCTGTCATGTCCCAAATCTATTAGGACATTGAACGTGTTTTAATAAAAAATTATGTATTATATTAAAGTATGAGTGCTGCTTTGCATCTGCCGAGAGGAGAGAATACATCAGTTCAGTCAGTTCATTTCAAAATCAGAACAAGACACCATTATTGTCGATGGTTCGGTTTGGTTGAGCAAAACTTTCGTCAAGACCAAACCTTTATTTCCTGTTTCTTACCCAGAAAAGTCCAGTCACTTCAGCTCTGGCTTCTGCGATGCAACGGTCATTATTCAAACCCAGGTAAGATAAATCTAAACAGTTATTCAAACAAATGACCAACGCTGCTGTTACTCTGCTGAGGACAGGTTTAGTTTATCAGCCCCTGGAGCCTAAGCATGGCAAACCCTCCACTAAAAGACTATGTTTATTTGGGTTTGATCATTTCGATGTGCTACATCATGAATTCAAGCTTTCTCTCTGACTCACAAACACATGCAAATACACTCACATGGCAGATTCTGTCACTTTGTGATGCCAAACATTTTCAGTTCTCAAATGCCAAGATATTAAAAAAAACATGCGTGCAGTGAATGGCATAGAAAGAGGGTGCATAAGGAATACAGCGACAACCTGGGGATTATGAGTAGGGCTGTTTGTGTGCACATGTAAAGGGATTGTCAATATATTGACCAGACAAATGTATATGCTGAAGCAAATGAGGCCAAGAGCTGCAGCTGCGGATTCTCCATTACAAAAAATCGGGCGACGGAAGCACCGGCATTGAAAGCAGATGTGATGCGTCACCGGTCAACATTTCAGAAGAGATTATCTCTAAAGTATCTTATTTGAGGTGTTGCATCATTTCAAGGTTCTTTCCAGCGGATTTCATGTAAAAGTCGACTTGAAATTTCAAGTGATATTGTTTAAAAAGTAACAACAGTAACTAACAGTAAACAGGTTGTGTTAATGTACTTAGTAAATACAAAAGCTCGGTGGCCATTAAATACATTGAGATGTGACGACAGAGACCATTTCAACCATTTCCGGTGCAATTGCTCCGTCTTGTCCGTATCTGTAAGCTCTCAGAAAATGTGCCCAAATACGTATGAAATGAACGCAGAGTACATACGAATGTTGTACAGATAGAACTTTTTTTCCCTGAAATTTGTGTTTTTGTGTTGCACTAATTCTATTTTTGGTCTCAATCACATGATTTGTTCGACCTATGACACCAGTTTGGACCTGGACTCTTTTGCACAGCAAGGTCAGTTTTGCACCTATTACAGCCCAGAACCTCTAAAGAGGAATTTGAATTTTGCCAGAGCTTAAATCAAGTTGTCACAGCCAAAAGTGATTTGATTACCTCATTACAGAACAGCGCAGGGACCATTCGCATTTGATAAATGAGTCAATTATGATGAGGCTGTTCTGAGGAAGAGAAATATGGAAATGGGTAGTGAATGTGATTCATCAGCACTGAAAACTGATGTCTGCAGAAGCCACAGACTATTCAGGAACTAGGAAATATATGTAATAAAACTTTGCTACATGCTCAGACGTGATGATGCCAAAAGGCTTTAGGGAATTGTGACAATTACAATTTTTGGCTTAAGGGTTTAGTTCCTGTGAGAAGCAAAATGAATGCATATCTGTAGAAAAGCATTCAATTCAAATGACTTGTAGAGAAAATGCTCAACATTGTGCTTGGTGTCATTTATGCTACTTATAAAATCTTGTTTTTAGCGCAGATGCATAGCACTTGTAGGATTCATAATGATGAAGTTCTGCCTCTATTTTGAATGAATAACTCTCTACTTCACTTTGCATCCAACTCATACAGATTGAGAGGACCTGTAATATTCATTGCTCACCTCCAGTAAATATTCTCCTTCTATCCCTGTCCATCTAATTGAAAGGGATGAGAAGATTTCATGCGATTGCATCAGTTAATCAGTATGACGACAACCAGGGTGATTGCGGCATATGAACCTCTCCTCACCTACCTCCCACCTCTGCCCGTCAATCTATTCTTACCTTGGGTTTACATACCTCTCTGGCACCCTTAAGTCTTTTCATTGACAGCGACCTCACATTCATCCTCATTATGCGTAAGAGGACATTACATTGAAAGTTGCAACTAAAACATCACACCCTTTATATCGAACTTGATGAGTGAACGCGTCATAGCTCGATAAATCATACCGATCATTGCTGCCAAATGTTTAAAGCCAATAGAAGCTCTAGCAAAATCTCTTATCACCGCCTAGTCCTCGCAGTATCACCTGCTTCATCGTTTCATTGGGATCAGCAGAGTCATCAGCCGCCGCCGCCACCACCATTGTTTGGATGGTTGCTTTTGGGTGAATTGGATTGATCATTGGTACTGGTTTAAATTGTCTTGTGTTGACTAAGAAACTGCGTAGAAGAATAAGTCACGATTAACCGGTTTGATGTGCACAAATGCACAGATATTTATGTAATTATCTAAGAAGAGTTTAAATATCTGGAACTCCCCACCAGTCAGTCAGAACTGAAGAAGCCTCTTGGATGAGAAGTGACACGTCTTCAAACCCCAAACTGAAGTCCAGTTGCTTCAGATTCAACCTTCAAGGAAAAAGCTGCTAAAAAAAATCCTGAACATGAAAAGTTCGGGATTTTATTTGTTTTGTATGTCATGCCCTTTAGGAAAAATATGAACTGTTTTCCTGCTGAGAACTCCTTTTTCTGCTGAGATCTCCTGGGCTGCCGCTTTTCATATCTCATAACATTGGAGACGATTGCGTCATAGTGCTTGATTGAGTGCTAAGCTTTGAATGAGTCTATTTGAAATGTATGTGTGTGTGGTTGCATCTGCCAGGGGCAAAAAGACATCCGTATATAATCTAGTTAGGTGACATCATGCACTTGTTCGTATTGCCGAATGGTGACAAATGACAACCATGTAATTTTTTTTTTTTTTTAAAGGGTTTCTTGTGACTTTTGCTCTTCTCTCAGAGGATTTAGTGTCTTACCTCAAGGCAATTTGACATTTCAGGAGCTTTTTTTTTTATTTTTTTTTTTACAATTATATATTTTATATAATATACCCCACAGAGGTGCCACTTATTCTGACTGATGATACATCTGCTCGAGCTAAAGCCGGGGGGGAAAATAGGACTATGAGGTAACAGTTATCGACAAGCAAGGCTGTGTTAAATGTAGCTCCTGTTGTGCTTATGAAGCTTAGCACATGCCCTCTATTTCACAAGCACCTGCTATTCTAGGCTTCAATACCTCATTCTCCTCTTATCCAACCACAACCTGTCCTGCTCTCCTGTTAGCCAATTATTTTCAAGCTGTCAGACTTTAAATATGCTCTCTCTCTCTCTCTCTCTCTCTCTCTCTCTCTCTCTCTCTCTCTCTCTCTCTCTCTCTCTCTCTCTCTCTCTCTCTCTCTCTCTCTCTCTCTCTCTCTCTCTCTCTCTCTCTCTCTCTCTCTCTCTCTCTCTCTCTCTCTCTCTCGTTTTGTTTGGATTATGGTTACACTGCCCCCAACGATATCCGCTGGTACTGCGCCGCCTCGTCCGTATCTATAGAAGAGATATAGTCCGAGGTATACGTCCGTATCTGTTTTTAATGTTTAGCATAAATGAGCCTTTAGACTTGACGTATATTTGACAGTGAGCACTAATGTGTGTTTATATCATCCCCATTCTGATTATGAGTGTAGGCATGAGGCTTTGTGGATTCCTTAAACAAGATTCTTAAATAAGAGTCAGAATATTCCTCTGGAATAAAAATCCACTTGGCTCAGATGTACCTTATTTGTCATTTTTCCCCTCATTTTTGCCATTTACATTTTTCAAATACACACATTAATGCAACTACTGCCCCCATCAGGCCCCAGCGGGTAATGTTCTGGGTGGCTGATGGGAAAAACTCAGAACCAGTCTCATTGCTATTCTGTAGCTGTGATGGCGTATTATTATTATTTTCATATACTGTGGCTCCCAGAGAAAAACACAAAGATTACAAAATGCAAATTCAACTCAGGGGTGAAAAACACAGTTGTAAAAATAAAGTCGATTTCTTTTCCTGGCATAAGAGTACTGGGGGGGGGGGGGGTTGGAGTCACTCCCTTTTGCCTCTTCCTTAGTGAGACATAAATCATTTTGATTGTATAATCAAAATGATTGAAACCTTTTTCTGTCAGTCTGGTGGCTTAGAGGAGGAAGACTAATTACTGAAAAACTGTCCCTGTCCATTTTCATTACCTTTGAGTTCCCCTTTTAAACGTGTCACATTTGTCTAATATATATATATATATATATATATATATATATATATATATATATATATATATATATATATATATATATATATATATAATGGATAATGGAGAAAGAGAAAACACACGTATGTCTTCACTATATTCCTTTTTCACACTTTATCTTCCAATCATTTTCCCTTCTGCTACAAAATTTCATCCTCCTTATTCATCATTTTTATTCTGGCACTTGCTCTTTTTACATAGTTTCCCATTCTCCAACTTTATCACTTCCTACCCCTCCACCATTAAAACTATTTGTCGCTACGTGGGCCGTTCAGCCGGGGATTGTACTATCTTTATTGCAAAATGAAGCTGCATCAGCAGAAAAAAGGGGGAAAGCTCCCCGAGTGTCCGTTTCAAATGATATAATTATATAATCCACCCCAGATTTGTGTCGAAAATGTCTCATGTTCCCGAGTTACATTTCATATGTAAGATAAGAGTGCTAGAGGGAGGATTTAAAAGATTCAAAAGAAATAGGCTTATGTGAATATTTCATCCAAATCTGGTTTGTAAAATAGTCTCCGATATGGATGAAAGGCTGTGATGGTGGATATCGGCCCTCCTGGTTCCCCCGAAGCTTCGTCTGTATCAACAGAGGAAAAGACTCTGAGACTGTTATGTAGATGAGACTGTCCTCAGCTGTAGGACGTAGTTTAAACGCATTGACATTTGTTTTTTTTTATCATGTCCTTTCACTTTAATACATCAAAATGTCGCTACTAATATTTCTTCTCTTCACTCATTTCCTCTCAAAATTGTTTGCTTGTAAAAATGTACGAAACAAAAACAGCTTTTTGCTGCAAATGAAAGAGCTGTGACCTATAACGTGGCAGCGTTGGCATCTAAATGGGACATTTTACATATGCATCAAGCAGAACTTTCAAATCTGACTTTAAATTCTTGAGCTGATTATAAACATGTTTGCTCACACGCTGAAACACATTTATAAGGTAAACAGTGGATAAAGATCCTGCTGGAAAAGATCAGCTTTGACTTTTTCACAACTGACTGTTGTTGATGTGGCTCCAAAGCTTTGAGACCAAAGTCAGAAGAGGATGAAATAAGTCAGGCCCATGTGATCAGAGAAAAACAAACACAGCAGCGGGGAATCCAATTTTTAAGGTTTCATGGTGAGAAAAAAAAGGGTAATAAAAAGTTTTTATCAGCTTCTGTTCAGTCGTTATCTGACACAAATGCAAAAAAAACAAAGACAATTTTCATCATCACTGCTTTGTTCAGTCACTTGAGCTTGGAAGCAGTGCATCATGTATATAGTAGATTAAAAGACAGGAAGCTGTTCCGTCACTTCTCTTCCTCCTGTTGGGCCAATAAAAGATGACCTGAGCCACCTCTAGAGCCACTAGAGCCTGTAAAACCACGTCTGCAGCAGCAAAGGTCGCCTTTAATCTGAAGACCAGCCATCTTATCATCTCACTCTTTCAGCCACTGACAGTCAGTATGTCTGCAGTGGCTTAGCTCTCACATAAAGGACGTTTAATGGATATCAAAGCTAAGACGCTGCTGCCTAATAATGCTTGGAAAGCCTTCCACTGACTGTCTCCTGTTTACTTGAAAAGGCTCAATGCCCACTCACATATAGAACCAAGTTGATTTCCTCAGATGGCGATCCAAATTTTGGATTTCCTGCTTCATTATGCAGAATGCTGGAAGGCATCGCTGAAACATCTGCCTCTGCAGCTCTAAACAGACCAACAGACACAGGAATCCCATGTGGATTTAATCGTGAGGGTTTCATCATGCAAGACTTCAAGAAGGAGCAACGCGAGTCAGTCATTTCTAAAAGCCCATTTTCACATCTGAAGGTTTTATTTTCTTATCATTGATGCAGACATGAGAGGTAATGGCTTCAGCGCCCTGCCCTCAGTTTCATTCTGCAACATTCAGGGTTAAAATATCACAGCAGAGGCAGCGACGCCAATCTCTCCACCCACAGCAGCAGAAAATGGACCAGAATGCAATTCAGCCACGAGACGGGGACACGGCTGCAATCACAGCAACGGACAAATGATGGTGAGGCGGGAGGCGGCAGGCTTTATTACTTAGGGCCACACGTCCACTTGATAGAAAACAACACGTTTATGTCATTACTTTGGGTGAAAAGCATCCTGGGAAATCGTGACGTACATCGTTAGTCTGGGAATGTATTTGTGTTTGTTTTCATTTTTCAACTGGAAAATGTGATTTCAACAAGATTCTAACAAATAAATTTAAAAAAATATTTTAGAAAAGAACTAATGCTAACTAGCTAACTAGCATCCATTGCTAATCTAGGCCCACATGTTGTGCACACTAGCTGTGTGGCTTTACACTAATGACCTGACCTTACAGTGCTACTGTTTCTGCAGGATCACATAGATACATTTTCTACTCAGTATCTGGTCAGTAGTTTGTTAATGACTGCACATTTCCTGTTGGTCCATTGTTAATTTATTGATGCAGCTCATTTGCAGTATATTTCCTCTCCTCGTTTTCTATTAACAAACACATTTTTTTGATTTTCAAAGGTCATAGAATGATATTTTTTTCTGGGGTATATCTTCCTGACATGCTCCCTTTTCAAAGTTCAAATAAAACTCCTCCCAACATCATATCCTGCCTGTCACAGTGCAGAAAAACACGCTAGAGATGCCGTTTCCATCTGGAATTCAAATCACTGAATGTCATTCTTTTCTGCTTATGAGTACAAAAAGCATAGATTCATATAAGAAGCAAAAAGAGTCAGTTCTGTGCCAGAGGAGAATAAACTTTACAGAAAATGATCAAAATGAATAATTTCATCCTGCGTTGAAGAGCGAAGATGAGGAGGCAACGCCGAGCAAAGAAAACAGAGAGATGACAGTAAGGGAATTTGTTCGGCTGCACAGCTGAAATAAGCTTTCAGAAACAGCTACAACGGAGGTGAGAAATGAGAGGAAGGGCCCTGGTTTGGTAAAGAGAAGTGACAATAACAGATGACTTGATTAATATCCAATTTACTTCAGAGGAATTGGACGAGCTCAGACAAAGTCCAGTACAACCTCTCTGTGGGGATGGATCTGATGCCATACGTCTTGCTGAGAGATGAAGTGAAAGTGTGTTCAACAAGCAGAGAGATCAAGAATCTGAAAGTCTCCATAATGAAGTTAAAATAAAACGTCGTAATAAACTATGGAGCTGTCTCTTCACCAGAGGTTCTAGAAAAACTACCATGAACCTGCTGACAACAGCAACGTCTTCCAGCTGGAATATTACATTTATTATTATTATTATTATTATTATTATATTATTATTATTAAGAAGAAGAAAGCAGGAAATACATAAAATCTAAATGACAAAACAAATGACAAATTTAATGGAAACATTTAAGTTTACAAGCTCCCTAAAAATAAAACAAAAAAGCAGATTTTAAACTCTGTGTCTCTCGGTTTTGTTCTGCTTCTTTTTTTTTTCATTACAGACAAAAAAATCAGGAAGATGATAAGATGAGATGTTTTTACTTTTATCATTCCAGGCTAAAAAGTCAACACAGCTGTGTCTCTGCTGTATCAACTGAGTCTATAGCCCCGACCGCTGTATCCATATTCATGCTGCTCGTTTCCATTCTCAAACATTTGGCAGACACACACAAACACAATCACTGGGAGCAGCGACAGCCAAAATCCAAGAAGCTCTATTGTTTTGGCTCATCTGTTTTCTCACCTCCTGCTCGGTCTTTTCTCTCTCAATCCCTCTCTTCTCAGACAGGCTGAGGTTGCCCTTTCGTCGCCGTCCAGCTGGAGAATGCTAATGGCAACACGGCGAGGTAAAGACAATTAGCCAGACGCACGGACGCAGCGGAGAACTAAAATATGAGCTGCAGGGAACATACTTGAAGGCAACACATTGAAACACACTTGAAGGCAACACGTTGAAACACACTTGAAGGCAACACGTTGAAACACAATTTCTGGGTCTAGCTTGTGATGTTTTAACATGCAGTTTAGTCCAAGAATCAGTGTGAAAGCAAAACAGGAGAACAGAGATAGAATGAAAGAGACGGGCAGAAGGAGAAAGAGGGAGAAAGAGGGAGGGAGGGACACTCCTGCAGACAAACTCCAGACATCAGGTGCTGAATGAAAATGCTAATTTTAGAAACCGTATCGGCTCAGGACAGAAGAATGAAGCAGGAGAAACACCTTCAATTTGAATACGCTTCAGTCAGGGGAGACAAATCAATGAATGAATGAATTAACTGTTTAATACAGCAGATGATATTTGATCATCACATCTATAAGGAAGTCTTTGGTGCGGAGCAGCAACAAAAATCCCCTGATTTGGTCCAAAAACTGATGGTGGTGGTGGCGGCTGATGACTCTGCTGAGGCTGATGAAATTATACAGTCTGCTGAGCCTGAGTAGCGATGGGGGAAAATAAAATAATTAAAGTAAGTTTGACGGGAATCGATTTTAGCTGTTAATATTTTACAAGTGGTTGCAGCCGGTTCTGCATCCTGGCAGCAGTTGCAGGGCAATCCAGGACAAAACCACAGCCTAGCAGCTCCACCTTCATCTGCTTTATAGTGTGTTTGATTGGCAGGGCTTGGCAACGTTGCAATCAATGTCCCAAAGGTATTTACATAAACAGTCTGCATCGACCCAAGTATTCGATCACACGAGAAAATAAAGCACATCGTCTGCAGAACACATGAGAACCTTTTCACTGTTTTGTGTCCATTTTTTCAGGCTGATTTCTTCAACAAAACACAGAAATGTGGAAATCAGTGGATAAAATATGAGATCTGTCTGACTTTGAATAAAATGGAAATGTGGCTCATGGTTGTGACACCATTGATGATGATTTATCCAGACTCTGCATGCAGTTTGAAGTTTGAATAATTATAGTTGCATGAGTCAGGGATATCTATGACATCAAGTTACTGTTGTAAGCCTCAGAGAGTTTAAACAGACTTTGATGAAGGGGGGGGGGGAATCCCCAAACAACAGACTCTCCCTTTATACTCCAGCTCAGACGTCTCCAGCAGCTGCACCTCAGAAGTCAGAACTAAAGACTGCAAATCTGCCAGCTCTCAGCTTCTCCTTCTGATTGTGCAAAGCTAACAGAGTGAAAAGCCCTTTCCTGGCCCTCCACTGATCAATAGCTCATATGCTGTTTGGCAGCACCAGTTTAGATGTGTATCTGCCCGGCAGAATGGTAACTATCTCCACCAGCAGACTTTAATCAGACTGAGTTATTGGGATGTGCAGCTTCGGGTGAAAGAATGCACATTTCGCATGCAAGATGCAGCCATTCCATCCCTTTGATTGAGTAAATAACGGTGGAAGAACGGGCTTTGAACACTCCAGGTACAGATGCAGATGTGGAATGTTTGAACGAGATGATGGCGAGTGAATTGAATTGTCAGGGATCCATAAATCCATCAATTCGTAACTAAGGCAGGCCTACTTCCCAGTGTTAGTCCTACATTATCCTTGATTCACCATCGTTTTGTTTCTGCAGTTAATCTACAAGAAAGACAATTCACTCAAAGTTAGAGACGTGGTCTGTAGTCCAGATGGTCGCTGGTTTGATGAAAGTCTTCAGCATTTCCCTGAAGGTTAGCATTCCTGTAGTGAAGCTTGAAGAGCAACTGGTAGCTTAGCTGACTACATTTTCCAAGTAGCTTGGTTTACAGTGGGAGGACTACTGATGCAGCAATCAGTTTTGTTACAACTGAAGGAAAACTATGCATTTGAGGTTATTCCTCAGATGTACATTAATAAATGAGATGAACAGATGATTGATGAACAGGCAGAAAACAACAAATTAATGCACCAAATACGGTCAGAACTGTGTAAGAAGACCAGTCAAGGGCCACACATACCAATTAATGACGAGACAGAGACCTGACAGTTTCCCTCCCTTAAACATAAACAAAGAATTTTGTCTAAAATAAACCACTTCTAATCTTTAATCATTTTTAATTTTATTTGATTTCTGGAAATCATCTCCCGACCCTAAGAATGGCGTCTCGCGACCACGCGGGGGGGCCGCGACCCCCATGTTGGCAACGCAGGTCTGGTAACCGGTAATGACAAGATTTTAATGTTGTTTAATGTTCTTAAAACGTGGTGGACGGGCTGACTTACCAATGATCGCAGGCTTCTCCTTTACCTCCTGCCATGTTTGTGACGACATGATGATCAGATGATCTTTTCTCAGCTGTTTTCATCTTTTCACAAACAGTGTCTTTGTTTGGAAAACGTGTCCGGCCTCGTCCGTGTTGTATAGATCCGGTATCCTCTGGAAAGTCTCCGGTTGTTTCATGAAACCATGAAGCCAGCTGTTGGAGCCTTTGGCGTCTCTTTACATCGGTCCTCGGTGAACTTCAAGACACGTTCCTGTAACTTTGTTCCGGGTCACGGCGCGATTCTGGATGTTGTGTCCCAGAAAAACTCCCAGCAGGGTCGTTGATTTCCTGTCAGTCTGGTGTTTCTCTTCCTGCTGCTTGGAGGTTGTTTTTGTTGTCGTCCAGTATTGTCTCCTTCTCTTGAGAGAGTAAATGACTGAACGCTGCCTGGAAAAGTCCCACTTTATACCGCGTTCTGTACTGTTAGGTTTAAGGCTGAACAAGAAAACAAGGCGCGCGGTCCTAATAGCCAGTGATTGGCTGCCTGCGGGTCTCCAAACATGCTGGCCGCGGTCGCGTTAGACAAGTGGGTCTTATACCGGAAACTTAATGTTAATGGGATTAAAACGGACTGTACCATTATTTGACTGCACACTACAATAAATACACTATAGACGGATTCAGAGCTGACAAAAGTTTTAGTGAAAATGAACCCAAACCAGACCAACAGCCTCTTTAAAGGTGGAATATTCTGTAAAATGCAGGTCATATTAAAATAGCAGCTGGTATTTTTAATGATTGTCTTAATTTAATCAATAACAAAAACAACAAGAAAAAACATAAGCACCATAAATGTCTCAGGTGACACAACAGCATTATAGAACATTTTACACCATCAGTAATCAAAGAGTCCCCATCAGCATTGATTACAGCTGTAATCCTCCTCTTCATTGACTGATGCAACCTCCAGATGATGTCATCTTATGGGATGGCGGCCCACTCCTCAGTCAGAGCTGCTGCCGAGTCTGTGGAGGATGTTCAAGCTGTCGCACTCCATCACTCAACCAATCCACAGGTTTCCAAAGGGGGTCTAGGTCGGGGCTCATTGGGCGCCAACTCCAGAACTGTGACTTAATTCTCCTCCAGAAACTGGGCCCAGCACCAGCATAAGTCATCAGGTTGCATCACGCCTCGTCAGATTTCATATTGTTTTGGCATGTGCAGGCCTACGGTGGTTGCCAATGGTCTCAGCTGCCAGATTCTGACTGGTCAGAACCTGTTTCTGAGGCGCAGCAGGCAGATATGTCGATCCTGATTCTGGGTCGTTACACATCTTTGACTGGGAGGGCGCTGGTGATCTTTCGCCGCTTCTCTGACTCCATGATGCTGGTGTAGACACACTGCTGTGGAATCACCACCCTGATGTTTTGGGTCCAGCATGCTAATGGCACAAACCCAAAAGTGATTGGTACATTTTTTAAATCCTTATTTCAGAGGCTAAATTCAAGCTCAAGTAGGCATTTATATAAGATAATAAAATCAACAGGAGTTCAAATAGATTTAAGATGCCTATTAAACAAATAGAATAAGTTCAAGAAACTTATTGTTTTATTTGGTGTCAGTGAAGCGCCAATCACTGCAGGAACACGGTGCACCACTGACCTCTGGTGCCCGTATGGCGTAATTACATGGCCTCTCCAAGTCCAGACATGGATACAGGATCCATCCAAATAACCCAAATTATAGAGAACCATTTTATGAAAAACATAAAAAAACACATCTTTATTTTTAAAAGGTATGCAGGACAGCCATTTAAAACTAGTACAGCATCATCTCGTAGCCTTTTATGCATATAATTAGCATCGTGATGATAACATGATAAAACACTTCACAACATATGAAAATACAGGCATATGTGCTAACGTCAGCAATAAATGAATGCCTATAAAAGTCATCAGTAAAAGTGGAAACATTTATCAAATCCTCACTTCAGCTTCAAACATACCTTTTTGAAATTATACACACACACATATAGGGGCTTATAGATTACTAATGAACTAGCATTTTCTCTTTAACTTATAAGTTTGTTTTTTTTAAAAGTCATAAATGTCACTTGAAAAAGTCATTATAAACAACCTGAACATAATAACTGGCAACCCTCTTAATAAAAAAATGCCAACATTAAAACTCTTTTCCATCACAGACTGAAATGAAAGATTTATTTCCAATATTATATAAAAGACAGACTAGACGGCACGTATAAATATTAAACATATTAACAATATATACACGGGTTTGAGGACTAGATTTAGGGTGGCAGGGGTCGGTTTAGGGGAGGCGACACCTCACGCAGATAAAGCTTTCTCCAAGATGTTGATGTTGACCAACGGAAGAGACGCAACTTCAAAAAACACCCTGAAAGAAATAGAAGAATCTATTAACATTCTGATCATAAGATAACAGTTTTATATATGTCTTTAGATACGTACTTGTGGGAGTATTTGTTTCTGATGGCTCTCAGTTTGTCATCGGGAGGAGCTAAAAGCATCGCGTGGAGTTTTCTGACGACAGGTGCTAAATCTGACGTCCGATAGCCGGAGTGGAACTGCAGGATGGGAGACTGTAGCACAGGAGACAGGGGGGAAAAAGCAGTAGCTCATATAAACATGTAGCCACGCTGACACCTTAAAGCTGCAAAAAATAAAATAATTAATTGCTTAGGTTTCAATTCTCTGCTGCTGCCGTTTCAACAATGTTGCAGACACATCATTTCTGAACGGTAGAGACGACGCAGGGGCAGATTTTGCAGCCTGCTCAGGAGCAAAATAAAATCATCCCCCCATCTGTTGCACTGCCGCTGCAATGATAAATAAAATTTACATAGAAAAACAATTTCCATTTAAATTGAAAGGAGGATGATTGCAGTCTGGCTCTTCGTTCGGGGCTGAGAATCCAGCCTCGTTGCAAAAGTGACAGTTTTAAGGATTAGTTTGGATCCCAAATAACATTATAGGGAAAAACACAAAAGTGATGGAGGCAGCGGTGCATCGATGACTCCCATGTTCTGCAAGGTGAAATTATGTTCCTGTAAAACGAGTCTGATGGTTTGGAAGGGGGTATAGATGGAAACCACTGTTTCAGTTCCCTGTTGGAACGGGCTGGTTGACAGCAAGCTAAATGTAATAGTGTCAACTTAAACTGATGCTGATTTTTCTGTTTGTTTTAGAGGCTAGTTTTGCTGCTCCGATCAACAGCAGTACATTCAGTACATCTTATCCAACCTGCCGACACATGCACTGATCAACCATTAGAACCAGACCAGATCCACAAACTGAACTTTATGCATTATATGAGCACCAGACTGAGAAACTCAAAGTTGTTGACCCTGATGTTGAGAGTAGCTTCTTTTACTTTCTAGGCTAAACAAGACAAATTGCTCCAAACCTAGCTGATATGAAAACCCTTCGGTTTGGAAGACAGTTGCAATTTTGAAATCAAAACCAGATGCATCAAGTAAAACATCAAAATACAAAAGTGTACCTGCAAAAAAAAACAACAACAGCTAAACAGAGACAAGAGGCTGTGATTCGAACAGAGAGTAAAGAAGTGCTGAAGGAGAAAAGAGGAGCAGAGGTGTGTCTGTTTGCGGTGTGACGTTAGCCTACCCATCCTCCCAGATCTTTAGTGACCAGCGCCATCAGCAGGCAGACTGAGGCCAGCAGCGAGCCTCTCTCCGACACCAGCTCCACCTCCATGAGGCTCATCTCGCAGTAGTACCGGGCCAGAGTCAGCGTATCCATGGCCGCACTCACACACTGCAGAGACGACACAGCAAACAATCAGGTGAGGAGACACAATCCCTGCTGACGAAAAAGGCTCTAAACTTCATACGCTTCACACACCTTGGCGTAGCGTCTGAGGAAGCGATAGGGGATGGGGATGTTGATGTCGAAGGACAGCGCCTGCAGGATCCTGCCCTCCATGGAGATAAGCTCCTCCCTCTTGTATGCATCATCGCAAATGTAAAGGAAGTCGTCGACACAAGGCGGACTGCGCTCCTGCAGGATCAAAATAAAGTAACACGGTGTTCGGTGTCAGGAAACTCTTGAAGCCCTCATTCTTTGTTGTATCTGGGATTTTGAAAAGGTTAACAGACTAACGTAGACCAAAGTCGACTTTACCTCAAATTTGGAGGCTATGAGCATCGCAGTGGAGCCGACGAGCTGCAGCATCTCCCTGTGGACTGGAGTCTTAGACAGGAAGTGGTCTGTTATCTTCACGGCCAGGTAAAGGGTCTCATGGTACAGCTCAAAGTTCTCCTAAACAAATGCAGAGAACAGATTCCAGTCAACATGCTGCACAAACGCAGACAAACAGGAGAATGACAATAAGGAAGACACAACTTAATGCTGCAATTTAGTTCCTGGTATCCAACTGAGCAGCAACGCAAATGTTCCTCTGATTTTTACAATTACATGCTTCAAATCTACCTTTATTTGAAACCCCCCGGAGTTTTAATTAGCAGTGATTTTACTTTAAAATGTACCTCACTTACTTTAACACCCCTGAAATCACTTATTAAAAGAAATTCACAGACACAAACACACAACAGGAGGCCAGGAAAAACTCACCTGCACTTCCACCAGCCAGTCTATCAGGATTGCCCTCATCTCCGGGTTGAGGCTCTGCTGCATCGGCATGTAGTTACAAAGGACGAACTTTTCCTCTCTCTGTTTTAAGTAGTCAAAGATGTCCTTTGCATACTCCGGACACATGAAATAGTCCTCAGAGTTCTCAGAGTCGATGTCAAACTCCTCTGGGATCTGCAAGGATGGAGAGAATATAAATAAAGATGAGAGAACAACATGTGTAAAGGTCTGAAGGTTCTTTTGGGGGGTCTGTTATTTTCCTCACTGCTTGTTTCTGAAGATGTGCTGGCACTTCACGGACAGCAGGGGGCGCAGCAGCTACCAGCTCTTGTACTGGGGCTGGTCCATCCCTCTGCGCCTCCTCTCCGTCAGTCTTTTCTGTCTCAGGGGTCGTCCCGTCTGAGCTCACAGACGACAACCTGCAGAGGGAGGAGGCGCAGCAAAGTTAAAGGCCAAGGAGAGAAGAACGGGAGAAGTTCAGGGAGAACAGAAGGTGAAAAGAGCCATTACTTCTTTAGGTTCTCTCGATTCTTCGCTGAGGTGGAGCTCGCTTTCTTCGCTTGCTTCTTCGCCGCATCCTTCTTCCTTCCTGGAAGACTGATCTGAACCTTGTGGGCCTGTGATTGAGATGAAATTGGAAGGATTTTTTTTTAGAAACCACCACGTCATTCAGTCATTTTTCAACTTGGCATTGCATGTCCTGCAATGTGACAATTGCACGTTGACACTGCAGGCCTTCTAACGTCTCAAAGGATCCTTATTTCAATCTTCAGTTTTAGAGAAACCTTGTTCAGATGAACACTAAGTGCTAAATTCAAATCAAGGACCATAACTCCACTGAAAACAGTTTTCCTACTACAGTACATATTAGAACCCGAGGCTAAAGTTTATTTGCCTATCTTTAACGTTTCTTGTGAAACACACAAACGGACAGAACCGATTCCTATAATCCCATCCATATCATGGCGGTGCATAATAAACATTGTTGTCATCATATATACTACAACCACTATAAAGTGTAGTCAGGCTTTAGACTTTTAGTCCAGTGTAAAGTGCCTACATCCTTGAATCCTACTCTTACTCTTACATTAGTGATGTCTATGAAGGCGGTCCTCTTCTTTGGGGCTCCATGAGGAGGGGAGGAGGACCTCTTCACCTGTTGCCCTTCCTCCTGCAGCACACAAACAGGGAAAAACAACAAGCGTATCACTCAAAAATCACGTGTTTACCAGCGCCCAAACAAAAGATGTAGCTTACTTTTTAGCATACATATTGTTTAATTGATCATTTTTAACGTCATGCACTCTGTGGAATAGCTGTTGTGCGTTAATGACTGCGTCATTTCCACTTTGCACTTGTTAAAACGAGCATGCATGTTCCTTTTACCTGGTTCTCGGTGGTTGTTGTGGTTAGCATGGGTATTTTGCTCCCAGCGGGGACTGTGGGTTTCTTTCCTCTCGCTACAGGCATGGCTGATTCCTTTCTCCTCTGGAAACAAACTCTGTAGCGGCTGCACTGTAATCTGCGTCACATAGGAAGATTTTTAAAAAATGGCGGGTTTGTTTTAAAAAACAAATGGTACGACGTGAGACTGAAGCAGTTTTATTTAGCGACAGGTGACTGGATTTACAAGCGACTAGCTAAACACAGCTTAGCGTTACGCATCTTTGTGTTTGCTGGGTGGGGTTTCCTCACGTGAACCGATTGAAAATATTCATCTAATTAAAATGTTTTTTGAAGATTTGTTCGGTCTTACCGTGTATTTCCAGCTGGTTCGACTTCAGTCGCTTAGTTTCAGAACGAGAAACACCGCATTCGACTTGTTAAACTAGTGTAAATAGTCCAGGTTTGCTGTGTTTCTTCGCAGACTGGAGCTCAGACAAAAGTGTTTCCGATGCGGATCCAAATTTGCAGCGCCTCGTTCTCATTGGCTGAAATTTGAGCCGACGGACAAATCAGAGAGGCGCAAGAGATGCGGCTGCTGTGAGGCGTTGGTTTCATTGTCTGGCACCGCCCGGTGTCTTTATGAGGAAGATATGTATTAGCAAAGTATAATTTTTAAATAAATATGTATATTTTTTCACTTTTGTGTTATTATATTAAGTATTATATAATATTAAGTATGTTTTAAGCACCACCACTATAATTTTAAAGGTAAATCAATAATGATCTCCGTCCATCTTGTTTCATCAAACTTAAATCTAACAAACCCTGGAGGAGGAGCATGTAGGAGTTTTAAACATCCAAGCAGCCAATAGCAGTTTAAACATTAGGGATTTTACTGATGTTTTTCTGACCAATGAACCGACATTGTAACTGATTGTGATTATTTTACGATAGACATGAGGCCAAATATACACGTGACATTGATTATGTCCATTAGTCATCATCAAACACAAGTACAAAGTCCTTTTCGAATTATTTTACCCTTTGTACTATATGTGCTTGTTTTCATGCAGTACATTTCTGCATTCATTATACTATTATTGCATATTTTGAGTGAACCAATGTACAGCATAAACAATATATAATATTTATTTAACAATGCATAAACTCATTTGGCACAACAATTTTCTGTAGTTGCTGTTTTTCTACACGTCTGCACACATACACATAAACTTACTGTATTTGCACTGCTATTGTTTATCTGAACAGTATAGACATCACATTCAATTTTGCATTAATCCAACTGAGAATAGAAATAGAAATAGAAACCCTTTATTGTCGTTGTACGAAGACACACATTGAGATTATGAGTGTTGAACAGACAAAAGTTAAGTTAAGTTATTTTTCTATATATTTATATATATGTGTGTGTTAATCTGATGGAATTAAAAGATGACCCAAGGAAAGAAATGGTTTTGTTGTTTGTTGAGTCTGTTTGTCCGTGTTTTTATGCTCCTTTTTTATCTTTTCTTTTTTCTTTTTCTTTTTATAAATAGAAAGAATATGACAGACTATTCTACTTTAAGCTTGTATTTTTTGGGGGTTAGGGTTATGATGAAGGCCATGAGATGCAGTTGAAAGCTTCACCTTGAGTGAAGAATAGTTTTACCTGATTCCACTTTTTGTGAGGGGAGGTCAAATTTAGCCTCTGTAAGCCAGAGGTTTATATTTTTCTCTCACTTGTATAAAGCAGTTTTAGCATGATTTCCCTTGAGACAGTAACACAAGAGCAAAACAACACCTAAAATTGATTTAAATACTCATGTTCAGCAATGAGCTCACTGAAACACAGATAAATATTTCCTGAACTGGAGTAGAATGAGCACACTGGGCCTACTGGGGCCCACAACACAGAGTTACCGCAGTAACAGCTGACAACTAACATCCATCCAGCTGCTATTAATTTAGGAGTGTCATCTTTAATTCTTGTCTGAGTAACAGGAATCGATGCCATAAATTGTGTCTCAGTCTTGTTGAGAAAACAAAATCTTAAGTCATGGATGAATTTTTTTTTAAAGCTGCATTGCGCAGTGTCATCTCTAATTACAGCCTCCACTGTTTAAAGAATAGTCCATTCAGTAATGAAAATTCAGCCATTTTCTACTCACTCCCATGCTGATTGAAAGTGGGGCGAAGTTTCTCAGTCCATAAAACATTTCTGGAGCTTCACGGCAAAACAGCATTGCAACATTCGCCTAATCAACTGTAGACGTTTGGGACTTGTTTTAAAACGTGGAAGGAACAACCGAAGACAAACATCAAGTGAGTCATGCAGGTCATATGCCGTTATCCAAGTCTCCAGAGAACCCTGGATCCAAAACCAGTTTGAAAAAGACATTATGTACACCCGACGTTTTGGTTCTAGACCTTCATCAAGCTAATGCAAAAGTGGTTAAATATCGGGGGGGAAAAAAATTTAAAAAGTTTTTAAAAAAGCACTTAAATATGTGGTAACACACACCAGGAGCTTTAAAAAAAAAGCCAGCCAGAATCTGCATGGAGGTGGGTAGATGATTACAAAACTTTCATTTTTGTGTAACTCCAAAATAAACAAATATCCTTCATTTATCTTCCACACGGGGCACAAAAGCAGCAGGTTCACACAAAAAAGAAAAAAAACCAAAGCTAATAGTCACTTGATTTGAACCAGATACTCTGGTGTGAAGGTCTGCAGACCTTTCAGTGAAATCTGGCGTCTATTGAAACCTACAGAGAGATTATTTCTTATTTCATCTCCCCGCCCTGTTTTCCTCATGCAAGATAAAAAGCCTCCATATAAGAGGAGTTTATCCAGACTGCATGTGTCTCCATCAGAGCTGAGAGACGCAGTTTTCAAGCTCTTAGAATTTGGTTGAATCTGATAAGAAATCTGCATCATAGAAACCAAACCAATCAGTGTGAGATGTGTGTAATCATCCACACATGAGGTACTATTTTTTAGAGGGAAATATTGTACTTTTTACTTAATTCAAAGTATCTGATTTAGAAATTTATTGTCTACTACTCTGATATTCATTTATTTAATTGTTGTCATAGGGTTGCAGCGAGGGTTGGGGTTGGGGTTAGGGTTAGAGTTAGGTTAGGTTAGGGGTTAAAAGGATAAAAACTCAATTCAGTACCCCAACTGAATTCTATATCTCGGGAATGGAAGGTCATAGAGACTCGCGACCAAGTCCGTCTGAGGGTTTTCGGGGTCTCTGAGAACACCAGTCTTTGTCCCGAGTCTCTACGACCTTCCCTTCCCGAGATATGACATATCCAGTAGGTGGGTATACTGAATATGTGTATCTCAGGAACGGAAGGTCGTAGAGACTCGGGGACAAGTCTGGCGTGTTCAGCGCCCCCGAAATATGGCAGACGGATCTTGGTTTCAAGTTGCTCCGACCTTCGGTTCCCGAGTTATACCTACGTTTATTTTCTCATTGTAGATGAATGGGGCTTGGCGCACCTATACTGAATATGTGTATCTCGGAAATGGAAGGTCGTAGAGACTCGGCACCAACATCCGTCTCGGGGTATTTGGGGTCTCTGAGAATGCCAGTCTTTGTCCCGAGTCTCTACGGCCTTCCCTTCCAGAGATATAACATAACCAGTAGGGGGGTATACTGGGTCTTAGACTAGGGTTAGGGCTAGGGTTAGGGCTAGGGTTAGGGTTAGGGTTAGGGTTGGGGCTAGGGTTAGGGTTTGAGCTAGGGTTAGGGTTAGGGTTTGAGCTAGGGTTAGGGTTTGAGCTAGGGTTAGGGTTAGGGTTTGAGCTAGGGTTAGGGATAGGGTTAGGGTTTGAGCTAGGGTTAGGGTAAGGGTTTGAGCTAGGCCTAGGGTTAGGGTTTGAGCTAGGGTTAGGGTTAGGGTTTGAGCGAGGGTTAGGGTTTGAGCTAGGGTTAGGGTTAGGGTTAAAAGGAAAAAAACTAAATTCAGTACCCCTACTGAATTCTATATCTCGGGAACGGAAGGTCGTAGAGACTCGGGACCAACTTCCGTCTGGGGGTTTCCGGCGTCTCTGAGAACACCAGTCTTTGTCCCGAGTCTCTACGACCTTCCCTTCCCGAGATATGACATATCCAGTAGGTGGGTGTACTGAATATGTGTATCTCGGGAACGGAAGGTCGTAGAGACTCGGGGACAAGTCTGGCGTGTTCAGCGCCCCCGAAATATGGCAGACGGATCTTGGTTCCAAGTTGCTCCGACCGTCGGTTCCCGAGTTATACCTAAGTTTATTTTCTCATTGTAGATGAATCGGGCTTGGCGCACCTATACTGAATATGTGTATCTCGGGAACGGAAGGTCGTAGAGACTCGGGACCAACATCCGTCTGGGGATTTTCGGGGTCTCTGAGAACGCCAGTCTTTGTCCCGAGTCTCTACAACCTTCCCTTCCAGAGATATAACATATCCAGTAGGGGGGTATACTGGGTCTTAGACTAGGGTTAGGGCTAGGGTTAGGGTTAGGGTTGGGGCTAGGGTTAGGGTTAGGGTTGGGGCTAGGGTTAGGGTTAGGGTTTGGGTTAGGGTTAGGGTTGGGGCTAGGGTTAGGGTTAGGGTTGGGGCTAGGGTTAGGGTTAGGGTTGGGGCTAGGGTTAGGGTTGGAGCTAGGGTTAGGGTTAGGGTTGGGGCTAGGGTTAGGGTTAGGGTTTGGGTTAGGGTTAGGGTTGGGGCTAGGGTTAGGGTTAGGGTTGGGGCTAGGGTTAGGGTTAGGGTTGGGGCTAAGGTTAGGGTTGGAGCTAGGGTTAGGGTTAGGGTTGGGGCTAGGGTTAGGGTTAGGGTTGGGGCTAGGGTTAGGGTTAGAGTTGGGGCTAGGGTTAGGGTTGGAGCTAGGGTTAGGGTTAGGGTTAGGGTTTGAGCTAGGGTTAGGGTTAGGGTTGTTAGGGTTAGGATTAGGGTTAGGGTTAGGGTTTGAGCTAGGGTTAGGGTTAGGGTTTGAGCTAGGGTTAGGGTTAGGGTTAGGGTTTGAGCTAGGGTTAGGGTTAGGGTTTGAGCTAGGGTTAGGGTTAGGGTTAGGGTTTGAGCTAGGGTTAGGGTTTGAGCTAGGGTTAGGGTTAGGGTTTGAGCTAGGGTTAGGGTTAGGGTTTGAGCTAGGGTTAGGGTTAGGGTTAGGGTTTGAGCTAGGGTTAGGGTTTGACCTAGGGTTAGGGTTAGAGTTTGAGCTAGGGTTAGGGTTGGGGCTAGGGTTAGGGTTAGGGTTGGGGCTAGGGTTAGGGTTGGAGCTGGGGTTAGGGTTAGGGTTAGGGTTTGAGCTAGGGTTAGGGTTAGGGTTAGGGTTTGAGCTAGGGTTAGGGTTAGGGTTAGGGTTAGGGTTTGAGCTAGGATTAGGGTTTGAGCTAGGGTTAGGGTTTGAGCTAGGGTTAGAGCTAGGGTTAGGGTTAGGGTTTGAGCTAGGGTTAGGGTTAGGGTTTGAGCTAGGGTTAGGGTTTGAGCTAGGGTTAGGGTTAGGGTTAGGGTTTGAGCTAGGGTTAGGGTTAGGGTTTGAGCTAGGGTTAGGGTTTGAGCTAGGGTTAGGGTTAGGGTTTGAGCTAGCGTTAGGGTTAGGGTTAGGGTTTGAGCTAGGGTTAGGGTTACGGTTAGGGTTTGAGCTAGGGTTAGGGTTAGGGTTTGAGCTAGGGTTAGGGTTAGGGTTAGGGTTTGAGCTAGGGTTAGGGTTAGGGTTAGGGTTTGAACTAGGGTTAGGCTTAGGGTTTGAGCTAGGGTTAGGGTTAGGGTTAGGGTTTGAGCTAGGGTTAGGGTTAGGGTTTGAGCAAGGGTTAGGGTTAGGGTTTGAGCTAGGGTTAGGGTTAGGGTTAGGGTTTGAGCTAGGGTTAGGGTTAGGGTTAGGGTTTGAGCTAGGGTTAGGGTTAGGGTTTGAGCTAGGGTTAGGGTTAGGGTTTGAGCTAGGGTTAGGGTTAGGGTTAGGGTTTGAGCTAGGGTTAGGGTTAGGGTTTGAGCTAGGGTTAGGGTTAGGGTTAGGGTTTGAGCTAGGGTTAGGGTTAGGGTTAGGGTTTGAGCTAGGGTTAGGGTTAGGGTTTGAGCTAGGGTTAGGGTTAGGGTTTGAGATAGGGTTAGGGTTAGGGTTAGGGTTTGAGCTAGGGTTAGGGTTAGGGTTTGAGCTAGGGTTAGGGTTAGGGTTTGAGCTAGGGTTAGGGTTAGGGTTAGGGTTAGGGTTTGAGCTAGGGTTAGGGTTAGGGTTTGAGCTAGGGTTAGGGTTTGAGCTAGGGTTAGGGTTTGAGCTAGGGTTAGGGTTTGAGCTAGGGTTAGGGTTGTGGCTAGGGTTAGGGTTCGAGCTAGGGTTAGGGTTAGGGTTTGAGGTAGGGTTAGGGTTAGGGTTAGGGTTTGAGCTAGGGTTAGGGTTAGGGTTTGAGCTAGGGTTAGGGTTAGGGTTAGGGTTTGAGCTAGGGTTAGGGTTAGGGTTTGAGCTAGGGTTAGGGTTAGGGTTAGGGTTTGAGCTAGGGTTAGGGTTAGGGTTTGAGCTAGGGTTAGGGTTAGGGTTAGGGTTTGAGCTAGGGTTAGGGTTAGGGTTAGGGTTTGAGCTAGGGTTAGGGTTAGGGTTAAGCTAGGGTTAGGGTTAGGGTTAGGGTCTGAGCTATGGTTAGGGTTAGGGTTTGAGCTAGGGTTAGGGTTAGGGTTTGAGCTAGGGTTAGGGTTAGGGTTTGAGCTAGGGTTAGGGTTTGAGCTAGGGTTAGGGTTTGAGCTAGGGTTAGGGTTTGAGCTAGGGTTAGGGTTAGGGTTAGGATTGTGGCTAGGGTTAGGGTTCGAGCTAGGCTTAGGGTTAGGGTTTGAGCTAGGGTTAGGGTTTGAGCTAGGGTTAGGGTTAGGGTTTGAGCTAGGGTTAGGGTTAGGGTTAGGGTTTGAGCTAGGGTTAGGGTTAGGGTTTGAGCTAGGGTTAGGGTTAGGGTTAGGGTTTGAGCTAGGGTTAGGGTTAGGGTTTGAGCTAGGGTTAGGGTTTGAGCTAGGGTTAGGGTTAGGGTTTGAGCTAGGGTTAGGGATAGGGTTAGGGTTTGAGCTAGGGTTAGGGTTAGGGTTTGAGCTAGGGTTAGGGTTAGGGTTTGAGCTAGGGCTAGGGTTAGGGTTTGAGCTAGGGTTAGGGTTTGAGCTAGGGTTAGGGTTAGGGTTTGAGCTAGGGTTAGGGTAAGGGTTTGAGCTAGGCCTAGGGTCAGGGTTTGAGCTAGGGTTAGGGTTAGGGTTTGAGCTAGGGTTAGGGTTTGAGCTAGGGTTAGGGTTAGGGTTAAAAGGAAAAAAACTAAATTCAGTACCCCTACTGAATTCTATATCTCGGGAACGGAAGGTCGTAGAGACTCGGGACCAACGTCCGTCTGGGGGTTTCCGGCGTCCCTGAGAACACCAGTCTTTGTCCCGAGTCTCTACGACCTTCCCTTCCCGAGATATGACATATCCAGTAGGTGGGTGTACTGAATATGTGTATCTCGGGAACGGAAGGTCGTAGAGACTCGGGGACAAGTCTGGCGTGTTCAGCGCCCCCGAAATATGGCAGACGGATCTTGGTTCCAAGTTGCTCCGACCGTCGGTTCCCGAGTTATACCTAAGTTTATTTTCTCATTGTAGATGAATCGGGCTTGGGGCACCTATACTGAATATGTGTTTCTCGGGAACGGAAGGTCGTAGAGACTCGGGACCAACATCCGTCTGGGGGTTTTCGGGGTCTCTGAGAACGCCAGTCTTTGTCCCGAGTCTCTACGACCTTCCCTTCCAGAGATATAACATATCCAGTAAGGGGGTATACTGAATATGTGTATCTCGGGAACGGAAGGTCGTAGAGACTCGGGGACAAGTCTGGCGTGTTCAGCACCCCCGAAATATGGCAGACGGATCTTGGTTCCAAGTTGCTCCGACCGTCGGTTCCCGAGTTATACCTAAGTTTATTTTCTCATTGTAGATGAATCGGGCTTGGCGCACCTATACTGAATATGTGTATCTCGGGAACGGAAGGTCGTAGAGACTCGGGACCAACATCAGTCTGGGGGTTTTTGGGGTCTCTGAGAACGCCAGTCTTTGTCCCGAGTATCTACGACCTTCCCCTCCAGAGATATAACATATCCAGTAGGGGGGTATACTGGGTCTTAGACTAGGGTTAGGGCTAGGGTTAGGGTTAGGGTTGGGGATAGGGTTAGGGTTAGGGTTGGGGCTAGGGTTAGGGTTAGGGTTTGGGTTAGGGTTAGGGTTGGGGCTAGGGCTAGGGTTAGGGTTAGGGTTGGGGCTAGGGTTAGGGTTGGGGCTAGGGTTAGGGTTAGGGTTGGGGCTAGGGTTAGGGTTAGGGTTTGGGTTAGGGTTAGGGTTGGGGCTAGGGTTAGGGTTGGGGCTAGGGTTAGGGTTGGAGCTAGGGTTAGGGTTAGGGTTTGGGCTAGGGTTAGGGTTAGAGTTGGGGCTAGGGTTAGGGTTGGAGCTAGGGTTAGGGTTAGGGTTAGGGTTTGAGCTAGGGTTAGGGTTAGGGTTGTTAGGGTTAGGATTAGGGTTAGGGTTAGGGTTTGAGCTAGGGTTAGGGTTAAGGTTTGAGCTAGGGTTAGGGTTAGGGTTAGGGTTTGAACTAGGGTTAGGGTTAGGGTTTGAGCTAGGGTTAGGGTTAGGGTTAGGGTTTGAGCTAGGGTTAGGGTTTGAGCTAGGGTTAGGGTTAGGGTTTGAGCTAGGGTTAGGGTTAGGGTTTGAGCTAGGGTTAGGGTTAGGGTTAGGGTTAGGGTTAGAGTTTGAGCTAGGGTTAGGGGTGGGGCTAGGGTTAGGGTTAGGGTTGGGGCTAGGGTTAGGGTTGGAGCTAGGGTTAGGGTTAGGGTTAGGGTTTGAGCTAGGGTTAGGGTTAGGGTTAGGGTTTGAGCTAGGGTTAGGGTTTGAGCTAGGGTTAGGGTTTGAGCTAGGGTTAGGGTTAGGGTTTGAGCTAGGGTTAGGGTTAAGGTTTGAGCTAGGGTTAGGGTTAGGGTTAGGGTTTGAACTAGGGTTAGGGTTAGGGTTTGAGCTAGGGTTAGGGTTAGGGTTAGGGTTTGAGCTAGGGTTAGGGTTTGAGCTAGGGTTAGGGTTAGGGTTTGAGCTAGGGTTAGGGTTAGGGTTTGAGCTAGGGTTAGGGTTAGGGTTAGGGTTAGAGTTTGAGCTAGGGTTAGGGGTGGGGCTAGGGTTAGGGTTAGGGTTGGGGCTAGGGTAAGGGTTGGAGCTAGGGTTAGGGTTAGGGTTAGGGTTTGAGCTAGGGTTAGGGTTAAGGTTAGGGTTTGAGCTAGGGTTAGGGTTTGAGCTAGGGTTAGGGTTTGAGCTAGGGTTAGGGTTAGGGTTTGAGCTAGGGTTAGGTTTAGGGTTTGAGCTAGGGTTAGGGTTAGGGTTTGAGCTAGGGTTAGGGTTAGGGTTAGGGTTTGAGCTAGGGTTAGGGTTAGGGTTAGGGTTAGGGTTTGAGCTGGGATTAGGGTTTGAGCTAGGGTTAGGGTTTGAGCTAGGGTTAGAGCTAGGGTTAGGGTTAGGGTTTGAGCTAGGGTTAGGGTTAGGGTTTGAGCTAGGGTTAGGGTTTGAGCTAGGGTTAGGGTTAGGGTTAGGGTTTGAGCTAGGGTTAGGGTTAGGGTTTGAGCTAGGGTTAGGGTTAGGGTTAGGGTTTGAGCTAGGGTTAGGGTTAGGGTTTGAGCTAGGGTTAGGGTTAGGGTTAGGGTTTGAGCTAGGGTTAGGGTTAGGGTTTGAGCTAGGGTTAGGGTTAGGGTTTGAGCTAGGGTTAGGGTTAGGGTTTGAGCTAGGGTTAGGGTTAGGGTTTGAGCTAGGGTTAGGGTTAGGGTTTGAGCTAGGGTTAGGGTTAGGGTTAGGGTTTGAGCTAGGGTTAGGGTTAGGGTTTGAGCTAGGGTTAGGGTTAGGGTTTGAGCTAGGGTTAGGGTTAGGGTTAGGGTTTGAGCTAGGGTTAGGGTTAGGGTTTGAGCTAGGGTTAGGGTTTGAGCTAGGGTTAGGGTTTGAGCTAGGGTTAGGGTTTGAGCTAGGGTTAGGGTTGTGACTAGGGTTAGGGTTCGAGCTAGGGTTAGGGTTAGGGTTTGAGGTAGGGTTAGGGTTAGGGTTAGGGATTGAGCTAGGGTTAGGGTTAGGGTTTGAGCTAGGGTTAGGGTTAGGGTTAGGGTTTGAGCTAGGGTTAGGGTTAGGGTTTGAGCTAGGGTTAGGGTTAGGGTTAGGGTTTGAGCTAGGGTTAGGGTTAGGGTTTGAGCTAGGGTTAGGGTTAGGGTTAGGGTTTGAGCTAGGGTTAGGGTTAGGGTTAGGGTTTGAGCTAGGGTTAGGGTTAGGGTTTAAGCTAGGGTTAGGGTTAGGGTCTGAGCTAGGGTTAGTGTTAGGGTTTGAGCTAGGGTTAGGGTTAGGGTTTGAGCTAGGGTTAGGTTTAGGGTTAGGGTTTGAGCTAGGGTTAGGGTTAGGGTTTGAGCTAGGGTTAGGGTTTGAGCTAGGGTTAGGGTTTGAGCTAGGGTTAGGGTTTGAGCTAGGGTTAGGGTTAGGGTTAGGGTTGTGGCTAGGGTTAGGGTTCGAGCTAGGCTTAGGGTTAGGGTTTGAGCTAGGGTTAGGGTTTGAGCTAGGGTTAGGGTTTGAGCTAGGGTTAGGGTTCGGGTCAGGGTTGTGGCTAGGGTTAGGGTTTGAGCTAGGGTTAGGGTTAGGGTTAGGGTTTGAGCTGGGGTTAGGGTTAGGGTTAGGGTTTGAGCTAGGGTTAGGGTTAGGGTTTGAGCTAGGGTTAGGGTTAGGGTTAGGGTTTGAGCTAGGGTTAGGGTTAGGGTTTGAGCTAGGGTTAGGGTTTGAGCTAGGGTTAGGGTTAGGGTTTGAGCTAGGGTTAGGGTTATGGTTAGGGTTAGGGTTTGAGCTAGGGTTAGGGATAGGGTTAGGGTTTGAGCTAGGGTTAGGGTTAGGGTTTGAGCTAGGGTTAGGGTTAGGGTTTGAGCTAGGGTTAGGGATAGGGTTAGGGTTTGAGCTAGGGTTAGGGTTAGGGTTTGAGCTAGGGTTAGGGTTAGGGTTTGAGCTAGGGTTAGGGTTAGGGTTTGAGCTAGGGTTAGGGTTTGAGCTAGGGTTAGGGTTAGGGTTAGGGTTTGAGCTAGGGTTAGGGTAAGGGTTTGAGCTAGGCCTAGGGTCAGGGTTTGAGCTAGGGTTAGGGTTAGGGTTTGAGCTAGGGTTAGGGTTTGAGCTAGGGTTAGGGTTAGGGTTAAAAGGAAAAAAACTAAATTCAGTACCCCTACTGAATTCTATATCTCGGGAACGGAAGGTCGTAGAGACTCGGGACCAACGTCCGTCTGGGGGTTTCCGGCGTCTCTGAGAACACCAGTCTTTGTCCAGAGTCTCTATGACCTTCCCTTCCCGAGATATGACATATCCAGTAGGTGGGTGTACTGAATATGTGTATCTCGGGAACGGAAGGTCGTAGAGACTCGGGGACAAGTCTGGCGTGTTCAGCGCCCCCGATATATGGCAGACGGATCTTGGTTCCAAGTTGCTCTGACCGTCGGTTCCCGAGTTATACCTAAGTTTATTTTCTCATTGTAGATGAATCGGGCTTGGCGCACCTATACTGAATATGTGTATCTCGGGAACGGAAGGTCGTAGAGACTCGGGACCAACATCCGTCTGGGGATTTTCGGGGTCTCTGAGAACGCCAGTCTTTGTCCCGAGTCTCTACGACCTTCCCTTCCAGAGATATAACATATCCAGTAGGGGGGTATACTGAATATGTGTATCTCGGGAACGGAAGGTCGTAGAGACTCGGGGACAAGTCTGGCGTGTTCAGCGCCCCCGAAATATGGCAGACGGATCTTGGTTCCAAGTTGCTCCGACCGTCGGTTCCCGAGTTATACCTAAGTTTATTTTCTCATTGTAGATGAATCGGGCTTGGCGCACCTATACTGAATATGTGTATCTCGGGAACGGAAGGTCGTAGAGACTCGGGACCAACATCAGTCTGGGGGTTTTTGGGGTCTCTGAGAACGCCAGTCTTTGTCCCGAGTCTCTACGACCTTCCCCTCCCGAGATATAACATATCCAGTAGGGGGGTATACTGGGTCTTAGACTAGGGTTAGGGCTAGGGTTAGGGTTAGGGTTGGGGCTAGGGTTAGGGTTAGGGTTGGGGCTAGGGTTAGGGTTAGGGTTTGGGTTAGGGTTAGGGTTGGGGCTAGGGCTAGGGTTAGGGTTAGGGTTGGGGCTAGGGTTAGGGTTGGAGCTAGGGTTAGGGTTAGGGTTAGGGTTTGAGCTAGGATTAGGGTTTGAGCTAGGGTTAGGGTTTGAGCTAGGGTTAGAGCTAGGGTTAGGGTTAGGGTTTGAGCTAGGGTTAGGGTTAGGGTTTGAGCTAGGGTTAGGGTTAGGGTTAGGGTTTGAGCTAGGGTTAGGGTTAGGGTTTGAGCTAGGGTTAGGGTTTGAGCTAGGGTTAGGGTTAGGGTTTGAGCTAGGGTTAGGGTTAGGGTTAGGGTTTGAGCTAGGGTTAGGGTTAGGGTTAGGGTTTGAGCTAGGGTTAGGGTTAGGGTTTGAGCTAGGGTTAGGGTTAGGGTTAGGGTTTGAGCTAGGGTTAGGGTTAGGGTTTGAGCTAGGGTTAGGGTTAGGGTTAGGGTTTGAGCTAGGGTTAGGGTTAGGGTTTGAGCTAGGGTTAGGGTTAGGGTTAGGGTTTGAGCTAGGGTTAGGGTTAGGGTTAGGGTCTGAGCTAGGGTTAGTGTTAGGGTTTGAGCTAGGGTTAGGGTTAGGGTTTGAGCTAGGGTTAGGGTTAGGGTTAGGGTTTGAGCTAGGGTTAGGGTTAGGGTTTGAGCTAGGGTTAGGGTTTGAGCTAGGGTTAGGGTTTGAGCTAGGGTTAGGGTTTGAGCTAGGGTTAGGGTTAGGGTTAGGGTTGTGGCTAGGGTTAGGGTTCGAGCTAGGCTTAGGGTTAGGGTTTGAGCTAGGGTTAGGGTTTGAGCTAGGGTTAGGGTTTGAGCTAGGGTTAGGGTTAGGGTTAGGGTCTGAGCTAGGGTTAGTGTTAGGGTTTGAGCTAGGGTTAGGGTTAGGGTTTGAGCTAGGGTTAGGGTTAGGGTTAGGGTTTGAGCTAGGGTTAGGGTTAGGGTTTGAGCTAGGGTTAGGGTTTGAGCTAGGGTTAGGGTTAGGGTTGTGGCTAGGGTTAGGGTTCGAGCTAGGCTTAGGGTTAGGGTTTGAGCTAGGGTTAGGGTTTGAGCTAGGGTTAGGGTTTGAGCTAGGGTTAGGGTTAGGGTCAGGGTTGTGGCTAGGGTTAGGGTTTGAGCTAGGGTTAGGGTTAGGGTTAGGGTTTGAGCTAGGGTTAGGGTTAGGGTTAGGGTTTGAGCTAGGGTTAGGGTTAGGGTTTGAGCTAGGGTTAGGGTTAAGGTTAGGGTTTGAGCTAGGGTTAGGGTTAGGGTTTGAGCTAGGGTTAGGGTTTGAGCTAGGGTTAGGGTTAGGGTTTGAGCTAGGGTTAGGGATAGGGTTAGGGTTTGAGCTAGGGTTAGGGTTAGGGTTTGAGCTAGGGTTAGGGTTAGGGTTTGAGCTAGGGTTAGGGTTAGGGTTTGAGCTAGGGTTAGGGTTTGAGCTAGGGTTAGGGTTAGGGTTTGAGCTAGGGTTAGGGATAGGGTTAGGGTTTGAGCTAGGGTTAGGGTAAGGGTTTGAGCTAGGCCTAGGGTCAGGGTTTGAGCTAGGGTTAGGGTTAGGGTTTGAGCTAGGGTTAGGGTTTGAGCTAGGGTTAGGGATAGGGTTAAAAGGAAAAAAACTAAATTCAGTACCCCTACTGAATTCTATATCTCGGGAACGGAAGGTCGTAGAGACTCGGGACCAACGTCCGTCTGGGGGTTTCCGGCGTCTCTGAGAACACCAGTCTTTGTCCAGAGTCTCTATGACCTTCCCTTCCCGAGATATGACATATCCAGTAGGTGGGTGTACTGAATATGTGTATCTCGGGAACGGAAGGTCGTAGAGACTCGGGGACAAGTCTGGCGTGTTCAGCGCCCCCGAAATATGGCAGACGGATCTTGGTTCCAAGTTGCTCCGACCGTCGGTTCCCGAGTTATACCTAAGTTTATTTTCTCATTGTAGATGAATCGGGCTTGGCGCACCTATACTGAATATGTGTATCTCGGGAACGGAAGGTCGTAGAGACTCGTGACCAACATCCGTCTGGGGATTTTCGGGGTCTCTGAGAACGCCAGTCTTTGTCCCGAGTCTCTACGACCTTCCCTTCCAGAGATATAACATATCCAGTAGGGGGGTATACTGAATATGTGTATCTCGGGAACGGAAGGTCGTAGAGACTCGGGGACAAGTCTGGCGTGTTCAGCGCCCCCGAAATATGGCAGACGGATCTTGGTTCCAAGTTGCTCCGACCGTCGGTTCCCGAGTTATACCTAAGTTTATTTTCTCATTGTAGATGAATCGGGCTTGGCGCACCTATACTGAATATGTGTATCTCGGGAACGGAAGGTCGTAGAGACTCGGGACCAACATCAGTCTGGGGGTTTTTGGGGTCTCTGAGAACGCCAGTCTTTGTCCCGAGTCTCTACGACCTTCCCCTCCCGAGATATAACATATCCAGTAGGGGGGTATACTGGGTCTTAGACTAGGGTTAGGGCTAGGGTTAGGGTTAGGGTTGGGGCTAGGGTTAGGGTTAGGGTTGGGGCTAGGGTTAGGGTTAGGGTTTGGGTTAGGGTTAGGGTTGGGGCTAGGGCTAGGGTTAGGGTTAGGGTTGGGGCTAGGGTTAGGGTTGGAGCTAGGGTTAGGGTTAGGGTTAGGGTTTGAGCTAGGATTAGGGTTTGAGCTAGGGTTAGGGTTTGAGCTAGGGTTAGAGCTAGGGTTAGGGTTAGGGTTTGAGCTAGGGTTAGGGTTAGGGTTTGAGCTAGGGTTAGGGTTAGGGTTAGGGTTTGAGCTAGGGTTAGGGTTAGGGTTTGAGCTAGGGTTAGGGTTTGAGCTAGGGTTAGGGTTAGGGTTTGAGCTAGGGTTAGGGTTAGGGTTAGGGTTTGAGCTAGGGTTAGGGTTAGGGTTAGGGTTTGAGCTAGGGTTAGGGTTAGGGTTTGAGCTAGGGTTAGGGTTAGGGTTAGGGTTTGAGCTAGGGTTAGGGTTAGGGTTTGAGCTAGGGTTAGGGTTAGGGTTAGGGTTTGAGCTAGGGTTAGGGTTAGGGTTTGAGCTAGGGTTAGGGTTAGGGTTAGGGTTTGAGCTAGGGTTAGGGTTAGGGTTAGGGTCTGAGCTAGGGTTAGTGTTAGGGTTTGAGCTAGGGTTAGGGTTAGGGTTTGAGCTAGGGTTAGGGTTAGGGTTAGGGTTTGAGCTAGGGTTAGGGTTAGGGTTTGAGCTAGGGTTAGGGTTTGAGCTAGGGTTAGGGTTTGAGCTAGGGTTAGGGTTTGAGCTAGGGTTAGGGTTAGGGTTAGGGTTGTGGCTAGGGTTAGGGTTCGAGCTAGGCTTAGGGTTAGGGTTTGAGCTAGGGTTAGGGTTTGAGCTAGGGTTAGGGTTTGAGCTAGGGTTAGGGTTAGGGTTAGGGTCTGAGCTAGGGTTAGTGTTAGGGTTTGAGCTAGGGTTAGGGTTAGGGTTTGAGCTAGGGTTAGGGTTAGGGTTAGGGTTTGAGCTAGGGTTAGGGTTAGGGTTTGAGCTAGGGTTAGGGTTTGAGCTAGGGTTAGGGTTTGAGCTAGGGTTAGGGTTTGAGCTAGGGTTAGGGTTAGGGTTAGGGTTTGAGCTAGGGTTAGGGTTAGGGTTTGAGCTAGGGTTAGGGTTTGAGCTAGGGTTAGGGTTTGAGCTAGGGTTAGGGTTTGAGCTAGGGTTAGGGTTAGGGTCAGGGTTGTGGCTAGGGTTAGGGTTTGAGCTAGGGTTAGGGTTAGGGTTAGGGTTTGAGCTAGGGTTAGGGTTAGGGTTAGGGTTTGAGCTAGGGTTAGGGTTAGGGTTTGAGCTAGGGTTAGGGTTAAGGTTAGGGTTTGAGCTAGGGTTAGGGTTAGGGTTTGAGCTAGGGTTAGGGTTTGAGCTAGGGTTAGGGTTAGGGTTTGAGCTAGGGTTAGGGATAGGGTTAGGGTTTGAGCTAGGGTTAGGGTTAGGGTTTGAGCTAGGGTTAGGGTTAGGGTTTGAGCTAGGGTTAGGGTTAGGGTTTGAGCTAGGGTTAGGGTTTGAGCTAGGGTTAGGGTTAGGGTTTGAGCTAGGGTTAGGGATAGGGTTAGGGTTTGAGCTAGGGTTAGGGTAAGGGTTTGAGCTAGGCCTAGGGTCAGGGTTTGAGCTAGGGTTAGGGTTAGGGTTTGAGCTAGGGTTAGGGTTTGAGCTAGGGTTAGGGTTAGGGTTAAAAGGAAAAAAACTAAATTCAGTACCCCTACTGAATTCTATATCTCGGGAACGGAAGGTCGTAGAGACTCGGGACCAACGTCCGTCTGGGGGTTTCCGGCGTCTCTGAGAACACCAGTCTTTGTCCAGAGTCTCTATGACCTTCCCTTCCCGAGATATGACATATCCAGTAGGTGGGTGTACTGAATATGTGTATCTCGGGAACGGAAGGTCGTAGAGACTCGGGGACAAGTCTGGCGTGTTCAGCGCCCCCGAAATATGGCAGACGGATCTTGGTTCCAAGTTGCTCCGACCGTCGGTTCCCGAGTTATACCTAAGTTTATTTTCTCATTGTAGATGAATCGGGCTTGGCGCACCTATACTGAATATGTGTATCTCGGGAACGGAAGGTCGTAGAGACTCGGGACCAACGTCCGTCTGGGGGTTTCCGGCGTCTCTGAGAACACCAGTCTTTGTCCAGAGTCTCTACGACCTTCCCTTCCAGAGATATAACATATCCAGTAGGGGGGTATACTGAATATGTGTATCTCGGGAACGGAAGGTCGTAGAGACTCGGGGACAAGTCTGGCGTGTTCAGCGCCCCCGAAATATGGCAGACGGATCTTGGTTCCAAGTTGCTCCGACCGTCGGTTCCCGAGTTATACCTAAGTTTATTTTCTCATTGTAGATGAATCGGGCTTGGCGCACCTATACTGAATATGTGTATCTCGGGAACGGAAGGTCGTAGAGACTCGGGACCAACATCAGTCTGGGGGTTTTTGGGGTCTCTGAGAACGCCAGTCTTTGTCCCGAGTCTCTACGACCTTCCCCTCCCGAGATATAACATATCCAGTAGGGGGGTATACTGGGTCTTAGACTAGGGTTAGGGCTAGGGTTAGGGTTAGGGTTAGGGTTGGGGCTAGGGTTAGGGTTAGGGTTGGGGCTAGGGTTAGGGTTGGAGCTAGGGTTAGGGTTAGGGTTAGGGTTAGGGTTTGAGCTAGGATTAGGGTTTGAGCTAGGGTTAGGGTTTGAGCTAGGGTTAGAGCTAGGGTTAGGGTTAGGGTTTGAGCTAGGGTTAGGGTTAGGGTTTGAGCTAGGGTTAGGGTTAGGGTTAGGGTTTGAGCTAGGGTTAGGGTTAGGGTTTGAGCTAGGGTTAGGGTTTGAGCTAGGGTTAGGGTTAGGGTTTGAGCTAGGGTTAGGGTTAGGGTTAGGGTTTGAGCTAGGGTTAGGGTTAGGGTTAGGGTTTGAGCTAGGGTTAGGGTTAGGGTTTGAGCTAGGGTTAGGGTTAGGGTTAGGGTTTGAGCTAGGGTTAGGGTTAGGGTTTGAGCTAGGGTTAGGGTTAGGGTTAGGGTTTGAGCTAGGGTTAGGGTTAGGGTTTGAGCTAGGGTTAGGGTTAGGGTTAGGGTTTGAGCTAGGGTTAGGGTTAGGGTTTGAGCTAGGGTTAGGGTTAGGGTTTGAGCTAGGGTTAGGGTTAGGGTTTGAGCTAGGGTTAGGGTTAGGGTTAGGGTTTGAGCTAGGGTTAGGGTTAGGGTTTGAGCTAGGGTTAGGGTTAGGTTTAGGGTTTGAGCTAGGGTTAGGGTTAGGGTTTGAGCTAGGGTTAGGGTTAGGGTTTGAGCTAGGGTTAGGGTTAGGGTTAGGGTTTGAGCTAGGGTTAGGGTTAGGGTTTGAGCTAGGGTTAGGTGTGAGCTAGGGTTAGGGTTTGAGCTAGGGTTAGGGTTAGGGTTTGAGCTAGGGTTAGGGTTAGGGTTAGGGTTTGAGCTAGGGTTAGGGTTAGGATTTGAGCTAGGGTTAGGGTTTGAGCTAGGGTTAGGGTTAGGGTTAGGGTTTGAGCTAGGGTTAGGGTTTGAGCTAGGGTTAGGGTTAGGGTTTGAGCTAGGGTTAGGTTTAGGGTTTGAGCTAGGGTTAGGGTTAGGGTTTGAGCTAGGGTTAGGGTTAGGGTTAGGGTTTGAGCTAGGGTTAGGGTTAGGGTTAGGGTTTGAGCTAGGATTAGGGTTTGAGCTAGGGTTAGGGTTTGAGCTAGGGTTAGAGCTAGGGTTAGGGTTAGGGTTTGAGCTAGGGTTAGGGTTAGGGTTTGAGCTAGGGTTAGGGTTTGAGCTAGGGTTAGGGTTAGGGTTAGGGTTTGAGCTAGGGTTAGGGTTAGGGTTTGAGCTAGGGTTAGGGTTAGGGTTAGGGTTTGAGCTAGGGTTAGGGTTAGGGTTAGGGTTTGAGCTAGGGTTAGGGTTAGGGTTTGAGCTAGGGTTAGGGTTAGGGTTAGGGTTTGAGCTAGGGTTAGGGTTAGGGTTTGAGCTAGGGTTAGGGTTAGGGTTAGGGTTTGAGCTAGGGTTAGGGTTAGGGTTTGAGCTAGGGTTAGGGTTAGGGTTTGAGCTAGGGTTAGGGTTAGGGTTTGAGCTAGGGTTAGGGTTAGGGTTAGGGTTTGAGCTAGGGTTAGGGTTAGGGTTTGAGCTAGGGTTAGGGTTAGGGTTTGAGCTAGGGTTAGGGTTAGGGTTAGGGTTTGAGCTAGGGTTAGGGTTAGGGTTTGAGCTAGGGTTAGGGTTAGGGTTAGGGTTTGAGCTAGGGTTAGGGTTAGGGTTTGAGCTAGGGTTAGGGTTAGGGTTTGAGCTAGGGTTAGGGTTAGGGTTAGGGTTAGGGTTTGAGCTAGGGTTAGGGTTAGGGTTTGAGCTAGGGTTAGGGTTTGAGCTAGGGTTAGGGTTAGGGTTTGAGCTAGGGTTAGGGATAGGGTTAGGGTTTGAGCTAGGGTTAGGGTTAGGGTTTGAGCTAGGGTTAGGGTTAGGGTTAGGGTTTCAGCTAGGGTTAGGGTTAGGATTTGAGCTAGGGTTAGGGTTTGAGCTAGGGTTAGGGTTAGGGTTTGAGCTAGGGTTAGGGTTAGGGTTTGAGCTAGGGTTAGGGATAGGGTTAGGGTTTGAGCTAGGGTTAGGGTTAGGGTTAAAAGGAAAAAAACTAAATTCAGTACCCCTACTGAATTCTATATCTCGGGAACGGAAGGTCGTAGAGACTCGGGACCAACGTCCGTCTGGGGGTTTCCGGCGTCTCTGAGAACACCAGTCTTTCTCCCGAGTCTCTACGACCTTCCCTTCCCGAGATATGACATATCCAGTAGGTGGGTGTACTGAATATGTGTATCTCGGGAACGGAAGGTCGTAGAGACTCGGGGACAAGTCTGGCGTGTTCAGCGCCCCCGAAATACGTCAGACGGATCTTGGTTCCAAGTTGCTCCGACCCTACGGTTCCCGAGTTATACCTAAGTTTATTTTCTCATTGTAGATGAATCGGGCTTGGCGCACCTACACTGAATATGTGTATCTCGGGAACGGAAGGTCGTAGAGACTCGGGACCAACATCCGTCTGGGGGTTTTCGGGGTCTCTGAGAACGCCAGTCTTTGTCCCGAGTCTCTACGACCTTCCCTTCCAGAGATATAACATATCCAGTAAGGGGGTATACTGAATATGTGTATCTCGGGAACGGAAGGTCGTAGAGACTCGGGGACAAGTCTGGCGTGTTCAGCGCCCCCGAAATATGGCAGACGGATCTTGGTTCCAAGTTGCTCCGACCGTCGGTTCCCGAGTTATACCTAAGTTTATTTTGTCATTGTAGATGAATCGGGCTTGGCGCACCTCTACTGAATATGTGTATCTCGGGAACGGAAGGTCGTAGAGACTCGGGACCAACATCCGTCTGGGGGTTTTTGGGGTCTCTGAGAACGCCAGTCTTTGTCCCGAGTCTCTACGACCTTCCCCTCCAGAGATATAACATATCCAGTAGGGGGGTATACTGGGTCTTAGACTAGGGTTACGGCTAGGGTTAGGGTTAGGGTTGGGGCTAGGGTTAGGGTTAGGGTTGGGGCTAGGGTTAGGGTTAGGGTTTGGGTTAGGGTTAGGGTTGGGGCTAGGGCTAGGGTTAGGGTTAGGATTGGGGCTAGGGTTAGGGTTAGGGTTAGGGTTGGGACTAGGTTTAGGGTTAGGGTTGGGGCTAGGGTTAGGGTTAGGGTTTGGGTTAGGGTTAGGGTTGGGGCTAGGGCTAGGGTTAGGGTTAGGGTTGGGGCTAGGGTTAGGGTTAGGGTTGGGGCTAGGGTTAGGGTTGGAGCTAGGGTTAGGGTTAGGGTTGGGGCTAGGGTTAGGGTTAGAGTTGGGGCTAGGGTTAGGGTTGGAGCTAGGGTTAGGGTTAGGGTTAGGGTTTGAGCTAGGGTTAGGCTTAGGGTTGTTAGGGTTAGGATTAGGGTTAGGGTTAGGGTTTGAGCTAGGGTTAGGGTTAGGGTTTGAGCTAGGGTTAGGGTTAAGGTTTGAGCTAGGGTTAGGGTTAGGGTTAGGGTTTGAGCTAGGGTTAGGGTTAGGGTTTGAGCTAGGGTTAGGGTTAGGGTTAGGGTTTGAGCTAGGGTTAGGGTTTGAGCTAGGGTTAGGGTTAGGGTTTGAGCTAGGGTTAGGGTTAGGGTTTGAGCTAGGGTTAGGGTTAGGGTTAGGGTTTGAGCTAGGGTTAGGGTTTGACCTAGGGTTAGGGTTAGAGTTTGAGCTAGGGTTAGGGTTGGGGCTAGGGTTAGGGTTAGGGTTGGGGCTAGGGTTAGGGTTGGAGCTAGGGTTAGGGTTAGGGTTAGGGTTTGAGCTAGGGTTAGGGTTAGGGTTAGGGTTTGAGCTAGGGTTAGGGTTTGAGCTAGGGTTAGGGTTAGGGTTTGAGCTAGGGTTAGGGTTAGGGTTTGAGCTAGGGTTAGGGTTAGGGTTTGAGCTAGGGTTAGGGTTAGGGTTAGGGTTTGAGCTAGGGTTAGGGTTAGGGTTAGTGTAACAGCCAGGTTAGATATTGACCACACAGTGCCAACAAGGGCAAGAAACACCACAACGACAAGCAGTTTAAAATACACTTTATTAAACTACATAAATATACACTAAATAACTGGACTGACTTCAGGGGAATAACTATAAAAAAATCACTGTCCTTTTCAGAGTTCATTTAAAAGGAGGGAAAAGTGGTTCCTCCGACTCTTTAGGGGAGAGGAGTCGGAGGTCCAGGCCGCTGCAATGCTAGTTGGTTGCTTCCACAGTCTCACTCTATCTCTTCACGGATGGCAGCTTTGTCCACACCATCAGCAATATAAAGGCCGGCATTCACTTCAGCCTTTGGGAAGCCCAAACCTGCCTTAAGGCTGCAACACATGCGGCGGAACCTGGCCTGCACACAGAGAAACAACAGCAAAATGAGAGGGCCCGCATGTGGACATTCTTCACAATCCAGAACACATCACAAACGAGGGCTATGTTCTACATTAAAACATGCGTTCCACATACCTGCACACAGAGAAACAACAGCAAAATGAGAGGGCAGCAGTGGTGACCATGAGGCACTTAAATAACCTCCTAGAGGAGGAGACACACCCAGACACACCTGTGCACAATCACATCAAATCAAGCTTAAGCTCACAGCAAACGTGCATGTCCCCACACACACACACAAAACCACTACCAGTGTGAAGGTGAGTTAGTGTGGTGATACAGATCTACCCTGTTACATTAGGGTTAGGGTTTGAGCTAGGATTAGGGTTTGAGCTAGGGTTAGGGTTTGAGCTAGGGTTAGAGCTAGGGTTAGGTTAGGGTTTGAGCTAGGGTTAGGGTTAGGGTTTGAGCTAGGGTTAGGGTTTGAGCTAGGGTTAGGGTTAGGGTTAGGGTTTGAGCTAGGGTTAGGGTTAGGGTTTGAGCTAGGGTTAGGGTTTGAGCTAGGGTTAGGGTTAGGGTTAGGGTTTGAGCTAGGGTTAGGGTTAGGGTTAGGGTTTGAGCTAGGGTTAGGGTTAGGGTTTGAGCTAGGGTTAGGGTTAGGGTTTGAGCTAGGGTTAGGGTTAGGGTTAGGGTTTGAGCTAGGGTTAGGGTTAGGGTTTGAGCTAGGGTTAGGGTTAGGGTTAGGGTTTGAGCTAGGGTTAGGGTTAGGGTTTGAGCTAGGGTTAGGGTTAGGGTTAGGGTTTGAGCTAGGGTTAGGGTTAGGGTTTGAGCTAGGGTTAGGGTTTGAGCTAGGGTTAGGGTTAGGGTTTGAGCTAGGGTTAGGGTTAGGGTTTGAGCTAGGGTTAGGGTTAGGGTTAGGGTTTGAGCTAGGGTTAGGGTTAGGGTTTGAGCTAGGGTGAGGGTTAGGGTTAGGGTTTGAGCTAGGGTTAGGGTTAGGGTTAGGGTTTGAGCTAGGGTTAGGGTTAGGGTTTTAGCTAGGGTTAGGGTTAGGGTTAGGGTTTGAGCTAGGGTTAGGGTTAGGGTTTGAGCTAGGGTTAGGGTTAGGGTTTGAGCTAGGGTTAGGGTTAGGGTTTGAGCTAGGGTTAGGGTTTGAGCTAGGGTTAGGGTTTGAGCTAGGGTTAGGGTTAGGGTTAGGGTTGTGGCTAGGGTTAGGGTTCGAGCTAGGGTTAGGGTTAGGGTTTGAGCTAGGGTTAGGGTTAGGGTTTGAGCTAGGGTTAGGGTTAGGGTTAGTGTTTGAGCTAGGGTTAGGGTTAGGGTTTGAGCTAGGGTTAGGGTTAGGGTTAGGGTTTGAGCTAGGGTTAGGGTTAGGGTTTGAGCTAGGGTTAGGGTTAGGGTTAGGGTTTGAGCCAGGGTTAGGGTTAGGGTTAGGGTTTGAGCTAGGGTTAGGGTTAGGGTTTGAGCTAGGGTTAGGGTTAGGGTTTGAGCTAGGGTTAGGGTTAGGGTTTGAGCTAGGGTTAGGGTTAGGGTTTGAGCTAGGGTTAGGGTTAGGGTTAGGGTTTGAGCTAGGGTTAGGGTTAGGGTTTGAGCTAGTGTTAGGGTTTGAGCTAGGGTTAGGGTTTGAGCTAGGGTTAGGGTTTGAGCTAGGGTTAGGGTTAGGGTTGTGGCTAGGGTTAGGGTTCGAGCTAGGGTTAGGGTTAGGGTTTGAGCTAGGGTTAGGGTTTGAGCTAGGGTTAGGGTTTGAGCTAGGGTTAGGGTTAGGGTCAGGGTTGTGGCTAGGGTTAGGGTTTGAGCTAGGGTTAGGGTTAGGGTTAGGGTTTGAGCTAGGGTTAGGGTTAGGGTTAGGCTTTGAGCTAGGGTTAGGGTTAGGGTTTGAGCTAGGGTTAGGGTTAGGGTTAGGGTTTGAGCTAGGGTTAGGGTTTGAGCTAGGGTTAGGGTTTGAGCTAGGGTTAGGGTTAGGGTTTGAGCTAGGGTTAGGGATAGGGGTAGGGTTTGAGCTAGGGATAGGGTTAGGGTTTGAGCTAGGGTTAGGGTTAGGGTTAGGGTTTGAGCTAGGGTTAGGGTTAGGGTTTGAGCTAGGGTTAGGGTTTGAGCTAGGGTTAGGGTTAGGGTTTGAGCTAGGGTTAGGGATAGGGTTAGGGTTTGAGCTAGGGTTAGGGTAAGGGTTTGAGCTAGGCCTAGGGTCAGGGTTTGAGCTAGGGTTAGGGTTAGGGTTTGAGCTAGGGTTAGGGTTAGGGTTGAAAGGAAAAAAACTAAATTCAGTACCCCTACTGAATTCTATATCTCGGGAACGGAAGGTCGTAGAGACTCGGGACCAACGTCCGTCTGGGGGTTTCCGGCGTCTCTGAGAACACCAGTCTTTGTCCCGAGTCTCTACGACCTTCCGTTCCCGAGATATGACATATCCAGTAGGTGGGTGTACTGAATATGTGTATCTCGGGAACGGAAGGTCGTAGAGACTCGGGGACAAGTCTGGCGTGTTCAGCGCCCCCGAAATATGGCAGACGGATCTTGGTTCCAAGTTGCTCCGACCGTCGGTTCCCGAGTTATACCTAAGTTTATTTTCTCATTGTAGATGAATCGGGCTTGGCGCACCTATACTGAATATGTGTATCTCGGGAACGGAAGGTCGTAGAGACTCGGGACCAACATCCGTCTGGGGGTTTTTGGGGTCTCTGAGAACGCCAGTCTTTGTCCCGAGTCTCTACGACCTTCCCCTCCAGAGATATAACATATCCAGTAGGGGGGTATACTGGGTCTTAGACTAGGGTTAGGGCTAGGGTTAGGGTTAGGGTTAGGGTTGGGGCTAGGGTTAGGGTTAGGGTTGGGGCTAGGGTTAGGGTTAGGGTTTGGGTTAGGGTTAGGGTTGGGGCTAGGGCTAGGGTTAGGGTTAGGGTTGGGGCTAGGGTTAGGGTTAGGGTTAGGGTTGGGGCTAGGGTTAGGGTTAGGGTTGGGGCTAGGGTTAGGGTTAGGGTTTGGGTTAGGGTTAGGGTTGGGGCTAGGGCTAGGGTTAGGGTTAGGGTTGGGGCTAGGGTTAGGGTTGGGGTTGGTGCTAGGGTTAGGGTTAGGGTTTGGGTTAGGGTTAGGGTTGGGGTTAGGGTTAGGGTTAGGGTTAGGGTTTGAGCTAGGATTAGGGTTTGAGCTAGGGTTAGGGTTTGAGCTAGGGTTAGAGCTAGGGTTAGGGTTAGGGTTTGAGCTAGGGTTAGGGTTAGGGTTTGAGCTAGGGTTAGGGTTTGAGCTAGGGTTAGGGTTAGGGTTAGGGTTTGAGCTAGGGTTAGGGTTAGGGTTTGAGCTAGGGTTAGGGTTTGAGCTAGGGTTAGGGTTAGGGTTTGAGCTAGGGTTAGGGTTAGGGTTAGGGTTTGAGCTAGGGTTAGGGTTAGGGTTAGGGTTTGAGCTAGGGTTAGGGTTAGGGTTTGAGCTAGGGTTAGGGTTAGGGTTAGGGTTTGAGCTAGGGTTAGGGTTTGAGCTAGGGTTAGGGTTAGGGTTTGAGCTAGGGTTAGGGTTGGGGCTAGGGTTAGGGTTAGGCTTGGGGCTAGGGTTAGGGTTGGAGCTAGGGTTAGGGTTAGGGTTTGAGCTAGGGTTAGGGTTAGGGTTAGGGTTTGAGCTAGGGTTAGGGTTAGGGTTAGGGTTTGGGCTAGGGTTAGGGTTAGGGTTTGAGCTAGGGTTAGGGTTAGGGTTAGGGTTTGAGCTAGGGTTAGGGTTAGGGTTAGGGTTTGAGCTAGGGTTAGGGTTAGGGTTAGGGTTTGAGCTAGGGTTAGGGTTAGGGTTTGAGCTAGGGTTAGGGTTTGAGCTAGGGTTAGGGTTAGGGTTTGAGCTAGGGTTAGGGTTAGGGTTAGGGTTTGAGCTAGGGTTAGGGTTAGGGTTAGGGTTTGAGCTAGGGTTAGGGTTAGGGTTTGAGCTAGGGTGAGGGTTAGGGTTAGGGTTTGAGCTAGGGTTAGGGTTAGGGTTAGGGTTTGAGCTAGGGTTAGGGTTAGGGTTAGGGTTTGAGCTAGGGTTAGGGTTAGGGTTAGGGTTTGAGCTAGGGTTAGGGTTAGGGTTTGAGCTAGGGTGAGGGTTAGGGTTAGGGTTTGAGCTAGGGTTAGGGTTAGGGTTAGGGTTTGAGCTAGGGTTAGGGTTAGGGTTTTAGCTAGGGTTAGGGTTAGGGTTTGAGCTAGGGTTAGGGTTTGAGCTAGGGTTAGGGTTAGGGTTTGAGCTAGGGTTAGGGTTAGGGTTAGGGTTTGAGCTAGGGTTAGGGTTAGGGTTAGGGTTTGAGCTAGGGTTAGGGTTAGGGTTTGAGCTAGGGTTAGGGTTAGGGTTAGGGTTTGAGCTAGGGTTAGGGTTTGAGCTAGGGTTAGGGTTAGGGTTTGAGCTAGGGTTAGGGTTGGGGCTAGGGTTAGGGTTAGGCTTGGGGCTAGGGTTAGGGTTGGAGCTAGGGTTAGGGTTAGGGTTTGAGCTAGGGTTAGGGTTAGGGTTAGGGTTTGAGCTAGGGTTAGGGTTAGGGTTAGGGTTTGGGCTAGGGTTAGGGTTAGGGTTTGAGCTAGGGTTAGGGTTAGGGTTAGGGTTTGAGCTAGGGTTAGGGTTAGGGTTTGAGCTAGGGTTAGGGTTAGGGTTAGGGTTTGAGCTAGGGTTAGGGTTAGGGTTAGGGTTTGAGCTAGGGTTAGGGTTAGGGTTTGAGCTAGGGTTAGGGTTTGAGCTAGGGTTAGGGTTAGGGTTTGAGCTAGGGTTAGGGTTAGGGTTAGGGTTTGAGCTAGGGTTAGGGTTAGGGTTAGGGTTTGAGCTAGGGTTAGGGTTAGGGTTTGAGCTAGGCTGAGGGTTAGGGTTAGGGTTTGAGCTAGGGTTAGGGTTAGGGTTAGGGTTTGAGCTAGGGTTAGGGTTAGGGTTAGGGTTTGAGCTAGGGTTAGGGTTAGGGTTAGGGTTTGAGCTAGGGTTAGGGTTAGGGTTTGAGCTAGGGTGAGGGTTAGGGTTAGGGTTTGAGCTAGGGTTAGGGTTAGGGTTAGGGTTTGAGCTAGGGTTAGGGTTAGGGTTTTAGCTAGGGTTAGGGTTAGGGTTAGGGTTTGAGCTAGGGTTAGGGTTAGGGTTTGAGCTAGGGTTAGGGTTAGGGTTTGAGCTAGGGTTAGGGTTAGGGTTAGGGTTTGAGCTAGGGTTAGGGTTAGGGTTTGAGCTAGGGTTAGGGTTTGAGCTAGGGTTAGGGTTAGGGTTAGGGTTGTGGCTAGGGTTAGGGTTCGAGCTAGGGTTAGGGTTAGGGTTTGAGCTAGGGTTAGGGTTAGGGTTTGAGCTAGGGTTAGGGTTAGGGTTTGAGCTAGGGTTAGGGTTAGGGTTAGGGTTTGAGCTAGGGTTAGGGTTAGGGTTTGAGCTAGGGTTTAGGGTTAGGGTTAGGGTTTGAGCTAGGGTTAGGGTTAGGGTTAGGGTTTGAGCTAGGGTTAGGGTTAGGGTTAGGGTTTGAGCTAGGGTTAGGGTTAGGGTTTGAGCTAGGGTTAGGGTTAGGGTTAGGGTTTGAGCTAGGGTTAGGGTTAGGGTTAGGGTTTGAGCTAGGGTTAGGGTTAGGGTTTGAGCTAGTGTTAGGGTTTGAGCTAGGGTTAGGGTTTGAGCTAGGTTTAGGGTTTGAGCTAGGGTTAGGGTTAGGGTTAGGGTTGTGGCTAGGGTTAGGGTTCGAGCTAGGGTTAGGGTTAGGGTTTGAGCTAGGGTTAGGGTTTGAGCTAGGGTTAGGGTTTGAGCTAGGGTTAGGGTTAGGGTCAGGGTTGTGGCTAGGGTTAGGGTTTGAGCTAGGGTTAGGGTTAGGGTTAGGGTTTGAGCTAGGGTTAGGGTTAGGGTTTGAGCTAGGGTTAGGTTTAGGGTTAGGGTTTGAGCTAGGGTTAGGGTTAGGGTTTGAGCTAGGGTTAGGGTTAGGGTTTGAGCTAGGGTTAGGGTTAGGGTTTGAGCTAGGGTTAGGGATAGGGGTAGGGTTTGAGATAGGGTTAGGGTTAGGGTTTGAGCTAGGGTTAGGGTTAGGGTTTGAGCTAGGGTTAGGGTTAGGGTTTGAGCTAGGGTTAGGGTTTGAGCTAGGGTTAGGGTTAGGGTTTGCGCTAGGGTTAGGGATAGGGTTAGGGTTTGAGCTAGGGTTAGGGTAAGGGTTTCAGCTAGGCCTAGGGTTAGGGTTTCAGCTAGGGTTAGGGTTAGGGTTTGAGCTAGGGTTAGGGTTTGAGCTAGGGTTAGGGTTAGGGTTAAAAGGAAAAAAACTAAATTCAGTACCCCTACTGAATTCTATATCTCGGGAACGGAAGGTCGTAGAGACTCGGGACCAACGTCCGTCTGGGGGTTTCCGGCGTCTCTGAGAACACCAGTCTTTGTCCCGAGTCTCTACGACCTTCCGTTCCCGAGATATGACATATCCAGTAGGTGGGTGTACTGAATATGTGTATCTCGGGAACGGAAGGTCGTAGAGACTCGGGGACAAGTCTGGCGTGTTCAGCGCCCCCGAAATATGGCAGACGGATCTTGGTTCCAAGTTGCTCCGACCGTCGGTTCCCGAGTTATACCTAAGTTTATTTTCTCATTGTAGATGAATCGGGCTTGGCGCACCTACACTGAATATGTGTATCTCGGGAACGGAAGATCGTAGAGACTCGGGACCAACATCCGTCTGGGGGTTTTCGGGGTCTCTGAGAACGCCAGTCTTTGTCCCGAGTCTCTACGACCTTCCCTTCCAGAGATATAACATATCCAGTAGGGGGGTATACTGAATATGTGTATCTCGGGAACGGAAGGTCGTAGAGACTCGGGGACAAGTCTGGCGTGTTCAGCGCCCCCGAAATATGGCAGACGGATCTTGGTTCCAAGTTGCTCCGACCGTCGGTTCCCGAGTTATACCTAAGTTTATTTTCTCATTGTAGATGAATCGGGCTTGGCGCACCTATACTGAATATGTGTATCTCGGGAACGGAAGGTCGTAGAGACTCGGGACCAACATCCGTCTGGGGGTTTTTGGGGTCTCTGAGAACGCCAGTCTTTGTCCCGAGTCTCTACGACCTTCCCCTCCAGAGATATAACATATCCAGTAGGGGGGTATACTGGGTCTTAGACTAGGGTTAGGGCTAGGGTTAGGGTTAGGGTTAGGGTTGGGGCTAGGGTTAGGGTTAGGGTTGGGGCTAGGGTTAGGGTTAGGGTTTGGGTTAGGGTTAGGGTTGGGGCTAGGGCTAGGGTTAGGGTTAGGGTTGGGGCTAGGGTTAGGGTTAGCGTTAGGGTTGGGGCTAGGGTTAGGGTTAGGGTTGGGGCTAGGGTTAGGGTTAGGGTTTGGGTTAGGGTTAGGGTTGGGGCTAGGGCTAGGGTTAGGGTTAGGGTTGGGGCTAGGGTTAGGGTTGGGGTTGGTGCTAGGGTTAGGGTTAGGGTTTGGGTTAGGGTTAGGGTTGGGGCTAGGGCTAGGGTTAGGGTTAGGGTTGGGGCTAGGGTTAGGGTTAGGGTTAGGGTTGGGGCTAGGGTTAGGGTTAGGGTTGGGGCTAGGGTTAGGGTTAGGGTTAGGGTTTGGGTTAGGGTTAGGGTTGGGGCTAGGGCTAGGGTTGGAGCTAGGGTTAGGGTTAGGGTTGGGGCTAGGGTTAGGGTTAGAGTTGGGGCTAGGGTTAGGGTTGGAGCTAGGGTTAGGGTTAGGGTTAGGGTTTGAGCTAGGGTTAGGGTTGTTAGGGTTAGGATTAGGGTTAGGGTTAGGGTTTGAGCTAGGGTTAGGGTTAGGGTTTGAGCTAGGGTTAGGGTTAAGGTTTGAGCTAGGGTTAGGGTTAGGGTTAGGGTTTGAGCTAGGGTTAGGGTTAGGGTTTGAGCTAGGTTTAGGGTTAGGGTTAGGGTTTGAGCTAGGGTTAGGGTTTGAGCTAGGGTTAGGGTTAGGGTTTGAGCTAGGGTTAGGGTTAGGGTTTGAGCTAGGGTTAGGGTTAGGGTTAGGGTTTGAGCTAGGGTTAGGGTTTGAGCTAGGGTTAGGGTTAGGGTTTGAGCTAGGGTTAGGGTTAGGGTTTGAGCTAGGGTTAGGGTTAGGGTTAGAGTTTGAGCTAGGGTTAGGGTTGGGGCTAGGGTTAGGCTTAGGGTTGGGGCTAGGGTTAGGGTTGAAGCTAGGGTTAGGGTTAGGGTTAGGGTTTGAGCTAGGGTTAGGGTTTGAGCTAGGGTTAGGGTTTGAGCTAGGGTTAGGGTTAGGGTTTGAGCTAGGGTTAGGTTTAGGGTTTGAGCTAGGGTTAGGGTTAGGGTTTGAGCTAGGGTTAGGGTTAGGGTTAGGGTTTGAGCTAGGGTTAGGGTTAGGGTTAGGGTTAGGGTTTGAGCTAGGATTAGGGTTTGAGCTAGGGTTAGGGTTTGAGCTAGGGTTAGAGCTAGGGTTAGGGTTAGGGTTTGAGCTAGGGTTAGGGTTAGGGTTAGGGTTTGAGCTAGGGTTAGGGTTAGGGTTTGAGCTTGGGTTAGGGTTTGAGCTAGGGTTAGGGTTAGGGTTTGAGCTAGGGTTAGGGTTAGGGTTTGAGCTAGGGTTAGGGTTAGGGTTAGGGTTTGAGCTAGGGTTAGGGTTGGGGCTAGGGTTAGGGTTAGGGTTGGGGCTAGGGTTAGGGTTGGAGCTAGGGTTAGGGTTAGGGTTAGGGTTTGAGCTAGGGTTAGGGTTAGGGTTTGAGCTAGGGTTAGGGTTTGAGCTAGGGTTAGGGTTAGGGTTAGGGTTTGAGCTAGGGTTAGGGTTAGGGTTTGAGCTAGGTTTAGGGTTTGAGCTAGGGTTAGGGTTAGGGTTTGAGCTAGGGTTAGGGTTTGAGCTAGGGTTAGGGTTAGGGTTTGAGCTAGGGTTAGGGTTAGGGTTTGAGCTTGGGTTAGGGTTTGAGCTAGGGTTAGGGTTAGGGTTAGGGTTTGACCTAGGGTTAGGGTTAGAGTTTGAGCTAGGGTTAGGGTTGGGGCTAGGGTTAGGGTTAGGGTTGGGGCTAGGGTTAGGGTTGGAGCTAGGGTTAGGGTTAGGGTTAGGGTTTGAGCTAGGGTTAGGGTTTGAGCTAGGGTTAGGGTTTGAGCTAGGGTTAGGGTTAGGGTTTGAGCTAGGGTTAGGTTTAGGGTTTGAGCTAGGGTTAGGGTTAGGGTTTGAGCTAGGGTTAGGGTTAGGGTTAGGGTTTGAGCTAGGGTTAGGGTTAGGGTTAGGGTTAGGGTTTGAGCTAGGATTAGGGTTTGAGCTAGGGTTAGGGTTTGAGCTAGGGTTAGAGCTAGGGTTAGGGTTAGGGTTTGAGCTAGGGTTAGGGTTAGGGTTTGAGCTAGGGTTAGGGTTTGAGCTAGGGTTAGGGTTTGAGCTAGGGTTAGGGTTAGGGTTTGAGCTAGGGTTAGGGTTAGGGTTTGAGCTAGGGTTAGGGTTTGAGCTAGGGTTAGGGTTAGGGTTTGAGCTAGGGTTAGGGTTAGGGTTAGGGTTTGAGCTAGGGTTAGGGTTAGGGTTAGGGTTTGAGCTAGGGTTAGGGTTAGGGTTTGAGCTAGGGTTAGGGTTTGAGCTAGGGTTAGGGTTAGGGTTTGAGCTAGGGTTAGGGTTAGGGTTAGGGTTTGAGCTAGGGTTAGGGTTAGGGTTAGGGTTTGAGCTAGGGTTAGGGTTAGGGTTTGAGCTAGGGTTAGGGTTAGGGTTAGGGTTTGAGCTAGGGTTATGGTTTGAGCTAGGGTTAGGGTTAGGGTTTGAGCTAGGGTTAGGGTTGGGGCTAGGGTTAGGGTTAGGGTTGGGGCTAGGGTTAGGGTTGGAGCTAGGGTTAGGGTTAGGGTTAGGGTTTGAGCTAGGGTTAGGGTTGTTAGGGTTAGGATTAGGGTTAGGGTTAGGGTTTGAGCTAGGGTTAGGGTTAGGGTTTGAGCTAGGGTTAGGGTTAAGGTTTGAGCTAGGGTTAGGGTTAGGGTTTGAGCTAGGGTTAGGGTTAGGGTTTGAGCTAGGGTTAGGGTTTGAGCTAGGGTTAGGGTTAGGGTTTGCGCTAGGGTTAGGGATAGGGTTAGGGTTTGAGCTAGGGTTAGGGTAAGGGTTTCAGCTAGGCCTAGGGTTAGGGTTTGAGCTAGGGTTAGGGTTAGGGTTTGAGCTAGGGTTAGGGTTTGAGCTAGGGTTAGGGTTAGGGTTAAAAGGAAAAAAACTAAATTCAGTACCCCTACTGAATTCTATATCTCGGGAACGGAAGGTCGTAGAGACTCGGGACCAACGTCCGTCTGGGGGTTTCCGGCGTCTCTGAGAACACCAGTCTTTGTCCCGAGTCTCTACGACCTTCCGTTCCCGAGATATGACATATCCAGTAGGTGGGTGTACTGAATATGTGTATCTCGGGAACGGAAGGTCGTAGAGACTCGGGGACAAGTCTGGCGTGTTCAGCGCCCCCGAAATATGGCAGACGGATCTTGGTTCCAAGTTGCTCCGACCGTCGGTTCCCGAGTTATACCTAAGTTTATTTTCTCATTGTAGATGAATCGGGCTTGGCGCACCTACACTGAATATGTGTATCTCGGGAACGGAAGATCGTAGAGACTCGGGACCAACATCCGTCTGGGGGTTTTCGGGGTCTCTGAGAACGCCAGTCTTTGTCCCGAGTCTCTACGACCTTCCCTTCCAGAGATATAACATATCCAGTAGGGGGGTATACTGAATATGTGTATCTCGGGAACGGAAGGTCGTAGAGACTCGGGGACAAGTCTGGCGTGTTCAGCGCCCCCGAAATATGGCAGACGGATCTTGGTTCCAAGTTGCTCCGACCGTCGGTTCCCGAGTTATACCTAAGTTTATTTTCTCATTGTAGATGAATCGGGCTTGGCGCACCTATACTGAATATGTGTATCTCGGGAACGGAAGGTCGTAGAGACTCGGGACCAACATCCGTCTGGGGGTTTTTGGGGTCTCTGAGAACGCCAGTCTTTGTCCCGAGTCTCTACGACCTTCCCCTCCAGAGATATAACATATCCAGTAGGGGGGTATACTGGGTCTTAGACTAGGGTTAGGGCTAGGGTTAGGGTTAGGGTTAGGGTTGGGGCTAGGGTTAGGGTTAGGGTTGGGGCTAGGGTTAGGGTTAGGGTTTGGGTTAGGGTTAGGGTTGGGGCTAGGGCTAGGGTTAGGGTTAGGGTTGGGGCTAGGGTTAGGGTTAGGGTTAGGGTTGGGGCTAGGGTTAGGGTTAGGGTTGGGGCTAGGGTTAGGGTTAGGGTTTGGGTTAGGGTTAGGGTTGGGGCTAGGGCTAGGGTTAGGGTTAGGGTTGGGGCTAGGGTTAGGGTTGGGGTTGGTGCTAGGGTTAGGGTTAGGGTTTGGGTTAGGGTTAGGGTTGGGGCTAGGGCTAGGGTTAGGGTTAGGGTTGGGGCTAGGGTTAGGGTTAGGGTTAGGGTTGGGGCTAGGGTTAGGGTTAGGGTTGGGGCTAGGGTTAGGGTTAGGGTTAGGGTTTGGGTTAGGGTTAGGGTTGGGGCTAGGGCTAGGGTTGGAGCTAGGGTTAGGGTTAGGGTTGGGGCTAGGGTTAGGGTTAGAGTTGGGGCTAGGGTTAGGGTTGGAGCTAGGGTTAGGGTTAGGGTTAGGGTTTGAGCTAGGGTTAGGGTTGTTAGGGTTAGGATTAGGGTTAGGGTTAGGGTTTGAGCTAGGGTTAGGGTTAGGGTTTGAGCTAGGGTTAGGGTTAAGGTTTGAGCTAGGGTTAGGGTTAGGGTTAGGGTTTGAGCTAGGGTTAGGGTTAGGGTTTGAGCTAGGTTTAGGGTTAGGGTTAGGGTTTGAGCTAGGGTTAGGGTTTGAGCTAGGGTTAGGGTTAGGGTTTGAGCTAGGGTTAGGGTTAGGGTTTGAGCTAGGGTTAGGGTTAGGGTTAGGGTTTGAGCTAGGGTTAGGGTTTGAGCTAGGGTTAGGGTTAGGGTTTGAGCTAGGGTTAGGGTTAGGGTTTGAGCTAGGGTTAGGGTTAGGGTTAGAGTTTGAGCTAGGGTTAGGGTTGGGGCTAGGGTTAGGCTTAGGGTTGGGGCTAGGGTTAGGGTTGAAGCTAGGGTTAGGGTTAGGGTTAGGGTTTGAGCTAGGGTTAGGGTTTGAGCTAGGGTTAGGGTTTGAGCTAGGGTTAGGGTTAGGGTTTGAGCTAGGGTTAGGTTTAGGGTTTGAGCTAGGGTTAGGGTTAGGGTTTGAGCTAGGGTTAGGGTTAGGGTTAGGGTTTGAGCTAGGGTTAGGGTTAGGGTTAGGGTTAGGGTTTGAGCTAGGATTAGGGTTTGAGCTAGGGTTAGGGTTTGAGCTAGGGTTAGAGCTAGGGTTAGGGTTAGGGTTTGAGCTAGGGTTAGGGTTAGGGTTAGGGTTTGAGCTAGGGTTAGGGTTAGGGTTTGAGCTTGGGTTAGGGTTTGAGCTAGGGTTAGGGTTAGGGTTTGAGCTAGGGTTAGGGTTAGGGTTTGAGCTAGGGTTAGGGTTAGGGTTAGGGTTTGAGCTAGGGTTAGGGTTGGGGCTAGGGTTAGGGTTAGGGTTGGGGCTAGGGTTAGGGTTGGAGCTAGGGTTAGGGTTAGGGTTAGGGTTTGAGCTAGGGTTAGGGTTAGGGTTTGAGCTAGGGTTAGGGTTTGAGCTAGGGTTAGGGTTAGGGTTAGGGTTTGAGCTAGGGTTAGGGTTTGAGCTAGGGTTAGGGTTAGGGTTAGGGTTTGAGCTAGGGTTAGGGTTAGGGTTTGAGCTAGGTTTAGGGTTTGAGCTAGGGTTAGGGTTAGGGTTTGAGCTAGGGTTAGGGTTTGAGCTAGGGTTAGGGTTAGGGTTTGAGCTAGGGTTAGGGTTAGGGTTTGAGCTTGGGTTAGGGTTTGAGCTAGGGTTAGGGTTAGGGTTAGGGTTTGAGCTAGGGTTAGGGTTAGGGTTTGAGCTAGGGTTAGGGTTAGGGTTAGGGTTTGAGCTAGGGTTAGGGTTTGAGCTAGGGTTAGGGTTAGGGTTTGAGCTAGGGTTAGGGTTAGGGTTTGAGCTAGGGTTAGGGTTAGGGTTAGGGTTTGAGCTAGGGTTAGGGTTTGACCTAGGGTTAGGGTTAGAGTTTGAGCTAGGGTTAGGGTTGGGGCTAGGGTTAGGGTTAGGGTTGGGGCTAGGGTTAGGGTTGGAGCTAGGGTTAGGGTTAGGGTTAGGGTTTGAGCTAGGGTTAGGGTTTGAGCTAGGGTTAGGGTTTGAGCTAGGGTTAGGGTTAGGGTTTGAGCTAGGGTTAGGTTTAGGGTTTGAGCTAGGGTTAGGGTTAGGGTTTGAGCTAGGGTTAGGGTTAGGGTTAGGGTTTGAGCTAGGGTTAGGGTTAGGGTTAGGGTTAGGGTTTGAGCTAGGATTAGGGTTTGAGCTAGGGTTAGGGTTTGAGCTAGGGTTAGAGCTAGGGTTAGGGTTAGGGTTTGAGCTAGGGTTAGGGTTAGGGTTTGAGCTAGGGTTAGGGTTTGAGCTAGGGTTAGGGTTTGAGCTAGGGTTAGGGTTAGGGTTTGAGCTAGGGTTAGGGTTAGGGTTTGAGCTAGGGTTAAGGTTTGAGCTAGGGTTAGGGTTAGGGTTTGAGCTAGGGTTAGGGTTAGGGTTAGGGTTTGAGCTAGGGTTAGGGTTAGGGTTAGGGTTTGAGCTAGGGTTAGGGTTAGGGTTTGAGCTAGGGTTAGGGTTTGAGCTAGGGTTAGGGTTAGGGTTTGAGCTAGGGTTAGGGTTAGGGTTAGGGTTTGAGCTAGGGTTAGGGTTAGGGTTAGGGTTTGAGCTAGGGTTAGGGTTAGGGTTTGAGCTAGGGTTAGGGTTAGGGTTAGGGTTTGAGCTAGGGTTATGGTTTGAGCTAGGGTTAGGGTTAGGGTTTGAGCTAGGGTTAGGGTTGGGGCTAGGGTTAGGGTTAGGGTTGGGGCTAGGGTTAGGGTTGGAGCTAGGGTTAGGGTTAGGGTTTGACCTAGGGTTAAGGTTAGGGTTAGGGTTTGGGCTAGGGTTAGGGTTAGGGTTAGGGTTTGGGCTAGGGTTAGGGTTAGGGTTTGAGCTAGGGTTAGGGTTAGGGTTAGGGTTTGAGCTAGGGTTAGGGTTAGGGTTTGAGATAGGGTTAGGGTTAGGGTTAGGGTTTGAGCTAGGGTTAGGGTTAGGTTTAGGGTTTGAGCTAGGGTTAGGGTTAGGGTTTGAGCTAGGGTTAGGGTTTGAGCTAGGGTTAGGGTTAGGGTTTGAGCTAGGGTTAGGGTTAGGGTTAGGGTTTGAGCTAGGGTTAGGGTTAGGGTTAGGGTTTGAGCTAGGGTTAGGGTTAGGGTTTTAGCTAGGGTTAGGGTTAGGGTTAGGGTTTGAGCTAGGGTTAGGGTTAGGGTTTGAGCTAGGGTTAGGGTTAGGGTTTGAGCTAGGGTTAGGGTTAGGGTTAGGGTTTGAGCTAGGGTTAGGGTTAGGGTCAGGGTTGTGGCTAGGGTTAGGGTTTGAGCTAGGGTTAGGGTTAGGGTTAGGGTTTGAGCTAGGGTTAGGGTTAGGGTTTGAGCTAGGGTTAGGGTTTGAGCTAGGGTTAGGGTTAGGGTTTGAGCTAGGGTTAGGGATAGGGTTAGGGTTTGAGCTAGGGTTAGGGTCAGGGTTTGAGCTAGGGTTAGGGTTAGGGTTTGAGCTAGGGTTAGGGTTAGGGTTTGAGCTAGGGTTAGGGTTTGAGCTAGGGTTAGGGTTAGGGTTTGAGCTAGGGTTAGGGATAGGGTTAGGGTTTGAGCTAGGGTTAGGGTAAGGGTTTGAGCTAGGCCTAGGGTCAGGGTTTGAGCTAGGGTTAGGGTTAGGGTTTGAGCTAGGGTTAGGGTTTGAGCTAGGGTTAGGGTTAGGGTTAAAAGGAAAAAAACTAAATTCAGTACCCCTACTGAATTCTATATCTCGGGAACGGAAGGTCGTAGAGACTCGGGACCAACATCCGTCTGGGGGTTTCCGGCGTCTCTGAGAACACCAGTCTTTGTCCCGAGTCTCTACGACCTTCCCTTCCCGAGATATGACATATCCAGTAGGTGGGTGTACTGGGTCTTAGACTAGGGTTAGGGCTAGGGTTAGGGTTAGGGTTAGGGTTGGGGCTAGGGTTAGGGTTAGGGTTGGGGCTAGGGTTAGGGTTAGGGTTTGAGTTAGGGTTAGGGTTGGGGCTAGGGTTAGGGTTAGGGTTGGGGCTAGGGTTAGGGTTAGGATTGAGGCTAGGGTTAGGGTTAGGGTTGGGGCTAGGGTTAGGGTTAGGGTTAGGGTTGGGGCTAGCGTTAGGGTTGGAGCTAGGGTTAGGTTTAGGGTTAGGGTTTGAGCTAGGGTTAGGGTTAGGGTTAGGGTTTGAGCTAGGGTTAGGGTTAGGGTTGTTAGGGTTAGGATTAGGGTTAGGTTTAGGGTTTGAGCTAGGGTTAGGGTTAGGGTTTGAGCTAGGGTTAGGGTTAAGGTTTGAGCTAGGGTTAGGGTTAGGGTTAGGGTTTGAGCTAGGGTTAGGGTTAGGGTTTGAGCTAGGGTTAGGGTTAGGGTTAGGGCTTGAGCTAGGGTTAGGGTTTGAGCTAGGGTTAGGGTTAGGGTTTGAGCTAGGGTTAGGGTTAGGGTTTGAGCTAGGGTTAGGGTTAGGGTTAGGGTTAGGGTTTGAGCTAGGGTTAGGGTTTGAGCTAGGGTTAGGGTTAGGGTTTGAGCTAGGGTTAGGGTTGGGGCTAGGGTTAGGGTTAGGGTTGGGGCTAGGGTTAGGGTTGGAGCTAGGGTTAGGGTTAGGGTTAGGGTTTGAGCTAGGGTTAGGGTTAGGGTTAGGGTTTGAGCTAGGGTTAGGGTTTGACCTAGGGTTAGGGTTAGGGTTTGAGCTAGGGTTAGGTTTAGGGTTTGAGCTAGGGTTAGGGTTAGGGTTTGAGCTAGGGTTAAGGTTAGGGTTAGGGTTTGAGCTAGGGTTAGAGTTAGGGTTAGGGTTAGCGTTTTGAGCTAGGATTAGGGTTTGAGCTAGGGTTAGGGTTTGAGCTAGGGTTAGAGCTAGGGTTAGGGTTAGGGTTTGAGCTAGGGTTAGGGTTAGGGTTTGAGCTAGGGTTAGGGTTTGAGCTAGGGTTAGGGTTAGGGTTAGGGTTTGAGCTAGGGTTAGGGTTAGGGTTTGAGCTAGGGTTAGGGTTTGAGCTAGGGTTAGGGTTAGGGTTTGAGCTAGGGTTAGGGTTAGGGTTTGAGCTAGGGTTAGGGTTAGGGTTTGAGCTAGGGTTAGGGTTTGAGCTAGGGTTAGGGTTAGGGTTAGGGTTTGAGCTAGGGTTAGGGTTAGGGTTTGAGCTAGGGTTAGGGTTAGGGTTTGAGCTAGGGTTAGGGTTAGGGTTAGGGTTTCAGCTAGGGTTAGGGTTTGAGCTAGGGTTAGGGTTTGAGCTAGGGTTAGGGTTAGGGTTAGGGTTAGGGTTGTGGCTAGGGTTAGGGTTTGAGCTAGGGTTAGGGTTAGGGTTTGAGCTAGGGTTAGGGTTTGAGCTAGGGTTAGGGTTTGAGCTAGGGTTAGGGTTTGAGCTAGGGTTAGGGTTAGGGTTAGGGTTGTGGCTAGGGTTAGGGTTTGAGCTAGGGTTAGGGTTAGGGTTAGGGTTTGAGCTAGGGTTAGGGTTAGGGTTTGAGCTAGGGTTAGGGTTAGGGTTTGAGCTAGGGTTAGGGTTTGAGCTAGGGTTAGGATTAGGGTTCGAGCTAGGGTTAGGGATAGGGTTAGGGTTTGAGCTAGGGTTAGGGTAAGTGTTTGAGCTAGGCCTAGGGTTAGGGTTTGAGCTAGGGTTAGGGTTAGGGTTTGAGCTAGGGTTAGGGTTTGAGCTAGGGTTAGGGTTAGGGTTAAAAGGAAAAAAACTAAATTCAGTACCCCTACTGAATTCTATATCTCGGGAACTGAAGGTCGTAGAGACTCGGGACCAACGTCCGTCTGGGGGTTTCCGGCGTCTCTGAGAACACCAGTCTTTGTCCCGAGTCTCTACGACCTTCCCTTCCCGAGATATGACATATCCAGTAGGTGGGTGTACTGAATATGTGTATCTCGGGAACGGAAGGTCGTAGAGACTCGGGGACAAGTCTGGCGTGTTCAGCGCCCCCGAAATATGGCAGACGGATCTTGGTTCCAAGTTGCTCCGACCGTCGGTTCCCGAGTTATACCTAAGTTTATTTTCTCATTGTAGATGAATCGGACTTGGCGCACCTATACTGAATATGTGTATCTCGGGAACGGAAGGTCGTAGAGACTCGGGACCTACATCCGTCTGGGGGTTTTCGGGGTCTCTGAGAACGCCAGTCTTTGTCCCGAGTCTCTACGACCTTCCCTTCCAGAGATATAACATATCCAGTAGGGGGGGTATACTGGGTCTTAGACTAGGGTTAGGGCTAGGGTTAGGGTTGGGGCTAGGGTTAGGGTTTGGGCTAGGGTTAGGGTTGGGACTAGCGTTAGGGTTCGGGTTGGGACTAGGGTTAGGGTTCGGGTTTCAGGCTAGGGTTAGGGTTAGGGTTTTGGTTAGGGTTTTCAGGTTCTAACATTTCCTTTTAAAACCATTTCAAGTTATTTCTCACGATTTTTCTGTATTTTTACAAACCAAACAATCTTTGAGAAAAATTGAAAAGAAATCAGGACAATAATATTATTATATTATATAATAGTCACAGTGACCGTTATTCTGAAATGAGTGCTTTTACTTTTAATATTTAAAGTACATTTTCCTGATTACACTGACCTATGTAACATTTTCAGTACTTAGCAGAATATTGTTACAATGCCTCTTCCTCTCACACACACACACACACACACACACACAGGAAGTGAGTGAAACTCATTTGTCAAACCATTTCCGTGTAAACTCATTCACACCCGACGTACCAAAGAGCGAATCATCACCCAGTAATAAGTGGTAAGTTGTTCTACAGCCAGTATACGCTGCATGATGCTTCCTGTATCTTGTCGAGTTTTTGTGGCACATTTATGTAACTTTTGGCTCCAGTCGGCCCTTAAAATAACCTGACATTCTCCAGATTATCACTATAAACCTATTTATTTCATATTTTGACTTATTTAAATAATATGTACATATTGTCCTGTTTTATCTATTTTTGTAATGTGAAATCTTCTCATCTATTCGGTTTTTCTTGCACTGACAAAGGTTAACTAATTTAAAAGATGATACACTGTGAACATAGTATTGGCAAATTATCATCAAAATTGAATTCCAATATTGTTTCAATTTGTTTTCATTTTTTAAAAATTAAGAAAACCCAGTTGTAATGAAAGCACTGATTAGCCTCTGTGCTGTTTACTGTGAGCAGCAAGTAGAAAATATGGCTGTTTGTTAGGCTGTTGATGAGGTGTTATTGTGTAAGCCCCAGATCACATGGGAATAAAGCTATGAGGAAGCATCCTCAACTCATGAACTAATTTACCCATCAGGATGTCTCAGCCGGAGTGCCAAGAGAAATCATTATTTGTTTCAGCTGTATTATCTTTCACATCTGGGCTCCATATCTTCATGTCTTCTCTGGGGCCAGAACAGACTACAGTCCATAAAGTCGCTCACGGCATCGTTCACCTTGGCTCTGGCATCAAGACACTGAGAGAGAAATGCGAAGACACCATTAACACACTTACCTTTTATCATATTCAGTGTAAATTCAACTGTTATTATTATTATTATTACTATTATAGCTAGCTTGATGCATTTTTAAACTGATAATTCTTTTAAATGTGTGTGTGTGTGTATGTGTATGTATATATATATATATATATATATATATATATATATATATATATATATATATATATATACATAATTTCTTTTTTTTCTTTTCTTTTTTTTAAAATAATCTTTTATGTAAGCTAGGCTGACCAGATACAGGCGGGAGTTAACCATACAGACATGAGAACAGTATCGATCCTCTCTTCAGGGCTAAGTCTCAGTGAGAAAGAGGAAAATTACTTACTTGGAAAGCACAGATTTAATGAATAGAGTTAAACAAAGCCAGAATCCATGCTTTGGATAGTTTAATTTCACCTACTCAGACATAAATAGCATATTCAGCTACTTTTCATGTCACATTTGATTTGCTCCACTTCAGTTATTGTCTAACTTACTATTGAATTGAACTTCCTGCTTGCCACAAACTGGCTGGCTGACAGCTCATATGGTGACAGGCTGTGGTTAAGGCCTCAATCTTTTGTTCCATCTGAGGCTCTAAACGGGGGTTTTTCTGTGTTTCTTTGCTTTGTCCTCTACTTTTACATCAGTCCAGATTTGCTTTCTCTTTTGCTGTTTCTCATAGAAGCAATATAAGAGGCTTTCATTTCGTAGCTTCTGTATTTCTTTTCTATTCTGAAGCATGCAAGGAATGTAGAAATATTTGCAGAGCTAAATCTCAAAGGGAAATGCTGCACCATTTAGGGTAAATAGTCACATGCTGCTTTTCCTTAATCGTTGGCAAGTAATATTCCAATAAAAACCCAAAAATGAGCTAATAATAGGAACAAGACAGTGCGTCAAACCGTCTTTGGACTCTCCATGTGCTGCACTACTCGACCAAATCCCTGTTGCAGAAAGACTACAGGATAAAAACAAATTTTCCTTCACTTAATTTTTTCTTCAATATAATTTTGTTTATTGTATTTATCCTCACAGGATCCAGTCCAGACAATGAGTGCAGATCCAAGGGTGCCAGAGCACACGCCAGAAAACTTTGGCATCAGGGGGATTCATCTAAAAAACTGCGTTCTTGAGAAGTTTGCCCAGAACATGACCAGGAATATTATGCAGTCGATTTTAAGCCAAATGGAAATGGTGGAACCTGAGACGGGCTTGGGGGTGTCCGGATTTAATCAAACCCAGGAGATGTTTGCTGAAGGGTTTACCTCAGCAGTGATGGAGGTTGCTCTGAAGGAAGTGTATAGAGGTCAAAGCATCGAGGATCCCTACAGTTCAAGATCACTTGAGGTAAATATGGATGGTGGGCAGGTTAATCTGCCTTTTCATGAGCAGTCTGTAAGCAAAAGAGACCTTCTGGTCATGGATACAGAGATGGATCCAAGCAAGGAAATCCAGACTTCCAAAGATACCCAGCCCTGTCATCCTCCTCTGTCCCAGTCCGGACTCCCTTTAATGGGATCCCTTGACTACCCCGACGCCCCTCCAACCACGCCTCTCCTCCCTGAGTTTGAGAGGAGCAGGCGCAGTTTTGCCAGAAAACTAAAAGGTGGCTTGGCGAAAGTTTTCCTGCCGTCACCTCCTCCGCCAACCCCAAAGGACAAAGACGATGGCTCCTACAGCGCCACCATGGACCCCAGGGTGGAGTTAATGGAGCATCTGATGCACTGTCTACCCACAGATGATTTGGCAAGAGATGATCATGAAGAGGGACCTCGCCATAGAGCCAAAGTGGAGGATTTTGCAGAGGCTCTTTCATGTGATCTCATCAAATGGGTCCTGAGAACCAAAGAGCAGAGAGCTGATGATAGTGATCTTCATCTGCTAGCCCACCAACTGGTTGAAACCATCATCACCACCTCCCTTGATGAAGCTAGAATGCCTCTCTAGTTTCAGCCCCAAGACCTCAAATCATCTGCTATCCCAAGGGAAACTTTGGAGGGAACCAGCAACCAGTCGGTTTGTCTTTCAGATGAATGATTTGCACATCAGGACTGCTGCAGGCCTACACCAGAGTTTCTCCTGGCTTCGGTCTACCCAGGCAGAGTTCACCATCTTTCAGGTCTTTGCTCACGCTCCATGACCCCAACGGAGCGGGCAAGACAGGCTGGTGGTGCGCTCAATCCAGAACAACAATTCTAATATCCACTCACACGTTGCTTCCAAGCTGACTGACACTGTCTGACATTTACGTACGGCATACGGCAATAATATTCGTTCGATAATCTGATGTCGTCTTTCTGACTTAAACACCTACAGTGTCTCTTAGAAGCTATATGTATATTTTGGATGTTGGACAATCAACCTGCATGTGGGAATGTGTTTTGTCCAAAATTAAGAATAAAAAAACTAAAGGCTTTGAGTGGAGTTTTGGCTGGGATCCAGCTGCAGTAACCATAAATGACCTGTAGATGGCAACACAGGAGCAGTATGTCTGATTCCAGCATAAGAGCAGGAAGTGTGTCCAACACCTGACTTTAATTCAATTGTATTGCTATTAATATACATTTTAGATTGATGAAACTTTTCTTGTCTATGTGTGTTGTTAATAACATGTTTAGATTTTGTTCTTACTGGTTAGGTATTCATTTTTTAAGTAATGAGAGTAATGCTAAATAACTACATTAAAACTATGTTTTTAAATCTTAATTCAAGTTTTCTTTAATTTTATGGACTGGAACACTTCACATTTTTTGAGTATAACAACCAAAAAGGCAACTTTTTTTTTTAAAACAACGAAAGATTAAATTGTACCGATTGATGAATTTGTATAGCATCAGAAGTGATTGGTACACAACTTTATAATCAGGTATAGACAGCACACAGAGAGCGTAAACCTCTGACCTGCTAACATTAGCACATTAGCATTTCACTTTTGTGCATTTAGCATGATGGTGTTAGCATGCAGAGCAGAACTGCTAGCATGGCTTTTGCTTATATTTTAAAATCTAGCTTTAGCACCTAATTGTCTTTTACAGGCAGTATTAGCTATAGGACTTCTTTCTTCTTTTTTTTACTTTAAATTGAAAACATAAATGATTCAAACTTAAGCTGTTAAACTGAGCCACACACAAACACACACCTGCCTGCAGCCTCCAATAGTCCTCAGGGTCTGACATATAATACGTCATGGAATGCTTAGGCTGAACTTTTAACTCCCACCACTGATCACCATTATGTTTCCTCACCGTGGGACACTGACACACTCACACTCGTGCACACAGTCACACTCGTGCACACAGTCACACACGTGCACACAGATAAACCGCAGGGCTGGGTGGACAGCTGCCATGTCAGAGGGGACACACACATCTGGAGAAAGGCTTGTTGTGTTGTCGGGTGGTCGGCTGCCAGAAAGAGAGGGAGAATGAAGGAGGAGACAGAAAAGGGGAAAGTGTGATGACATACAGGATGGATAACGGCAGTGTTTCTACACACTATAATAGAAAGGAAGGGATAAAGTGCTTCATCTCATTTTCTGCTCTGGGGAGGGAAACCCACCTAAATTCAGTTCATATAATTAAATAGCATTTATCCATTAGATGTAGTAATTATATTTAAATTAACATCCACCAGTGACTTTTTTTTTTACATTTCACATCACAAATAGCTTTAAAACTGGCAGTCAGTCAGCTGTTGTGCGTAAAATCTTTGCTTGAACGTTTTCCTGTTTTCAATTCATTAATCTGACGTATGAAGTTCATCCGTTTATCCATTGAAAAATGTTTTTCATGGTTAAAAAGCAAGATCCTAAAATATGAAATATCATGAAGATTGAAAAAAAGTCACACAAAAGAAACACAGTAACATTCACCCATCAGCCATAAGACTAGAACCACTGGCAGGTTTAGTGAATAACTCTGATTATCTCGTTACAATGGTTGATGTGTTGGAAAAATGGGTTAAGCATAAAGATCTGAGTGACTTTGACAGGGGCCATATTGTGATGGCTGGACAAATGAGTCAGAGCAAAAGTGTAGGTCTTGTTGGGTGTTCCTGGTCTGCAGCGGTTCATTTATAGTAAAAGTCGTCTAAGGAGGTACGACCTTAATGCTGGCTCTGATAGAAAGGTGTCAGAACACACAGAGCATCGCAGCTTTCTCTGTATGAAGCTGCGTAACTGGTCACGACTGGTTCCTGCAAATAAATAAAATCTGGTACAATTGTTTTTTAAATTTTATTTTATCGTGCCTTAAAAGCTCATTAGCAAACATTATTTGCATGCGAGCAAGTCCTTGACAGCAATCTGTGTCAACACTTTTCTATATGTGGATGATTCCCGTGCTGAGAATGAATGACCAGAACCCCCTGGTACCAGAAGAAGAGGCAGTGGATCCCGATTGGGCCCCTTGGTCTATTTGATTAATGCTCAAAACAATCAGTGATTTGTTTTTACATTGACTACGTTCTAAGTTCAGTTTTAAAGCTTGGACGTTTGTCAGGACTGGATTGGATGGAGGCTTCATGGGCAGTGATGCTGCACAGAGCAATAAATAAGGACTTATCTTATCTCATCTGTGAAGTCAGCGGCCTGTCTGCAGCTCTGTGGTGTATTTGGAAACGAGAGTAAATATTTAATCGTGGCTACATTTGTTTCGCTGGGATAAAGTGGAGGTCGCTGGGAAAACATTTGCTTCACATGTAAAGTTGTAAAATGGACCACAGACGTGCACAAGAACGATGGAGGCAGCAGAGAATGAAGGAAGACAAGCTATTCTTTTCTAATGTTAAAAAATAGGCTATAAATTTGTTTAAAATGGCTCCATTCAGATTAATCCATCTATCATTTAATCAATGAATAGTTTATTTTTTTAAATGTGAAAAAAAGCCAAAAGTGTTAATTTTACTATTATTAGGGATAAAGACAGGCTCCATGCTGCAAAGACCCGAGAGGGTCTGTGTGAAACAGAGAGAGAGAACGCCCTCTGTCAGCTCATCCTGGAACTGAAGAATCAAACAGTGGAGAGAAAGCAAATCAATTCTCAAAAGAACTAGAACATCGTCACAGAAACGGTTAAGAAGTCACAGAGATCCACCTTTAACAGAGATGAAATAAATGTATTTAATCTGTGTGGTGCATTCATTTATTTAAATAGACACAATCTGGTTTAACAGGTTGATGATAGATTATATTAGGATAATAACAAGGGAAATACAAAATATTCTGAATCAGTGATTATAAGTACATATAAATAACGTCATATTAAGTGCATTTAAAGTAATTTTAATCATTGTCTAAAGGGATAAGATGATAATGTGCTTAAAAATATTCATGTTTTTTCTTTTTCTTGCGGCATTAGTGCGCCATGCTTAAAAAGTACTTTTGTAAACGTGTGTGTGGGGGGGTAGGGAGGAGGAGGAGGGGGAGCATTCCTCCACCGCTCCAGGGTGATGAGGAGGTTAAGCCAGCCCCTCTTTACTACTCTCCCTCTCGGTTGCAGCTCATCAGTCCTGCGCTGCCACCTCCTGCAGCTCCAGTCCAACTTTTACGCAGCAGACATGGGCACCTCCAAACTTTAACCTCCAGCTCGTCTTTGTCTTCTTCTCCTCATTCAGCTCTCCTCTCTTCCACTCCCCCCCCCTCCCCCCTGATCTCCGAATGAAAAGCTCCATTGGCTGCGGACGCATGGAGATCTAATTATCGGACGAGTCTGTGGAGGCTGTTGTTGTCGCCCGTTGTTGTTTTTTTTGTTCCCTCGTTTCGGTTGGTCTGCTCATGCGTCGGGAATGCCATGGCCACTCCGATCGCTCAGCAGCAGCACCAGGATTATTTCAGATCGGTGAGCAGCGAGTCCACCACTTACATGATGGTCCCGGCCGGCGGGCCGAGCGGGACGAGGCGCAGGGAAGCGCCGTCCAAGATGTGGGTGGCGATGGTGGTGATCGTGGTGGTGGTGCTGCAGATCGCCTCCACCACGGGGCTCTTTCTCTACCTGAACATGTCCATATCACAGGTAGGAGCTGGTTTCCATCCAGGGTTCATGCGCTTTGTGTCCCTTTGTGAAGCGTTTTTTTAATGAAGCCTGCAGAAAAGTCGCTGTTGCGCACTTGAATTTAAATTTCCACCCAAAATGTCACATATAAACAGTCAATATCTGTCAGATTTTGGCACAATAAGGCCACAAGTATCTGATAGGATATAATCAATATAAACACACGTTCTAGAAACGTGTCGCATTTTCATAAAGTGGAGTAGAACTTTGGTTTTTGGAGTAAAAATCACTTTTGGGAGAGTTTTGATTTGTTTCCTTGGGGAAAACAGCTCGTGCCTGTCTGAACTTGTAGAACAATGTAATCCGAAATCTACGAGTCATCGAGGCTGAAGGAGTCAGCAGCGTGTCTGCAGCGCTTGTCCAATTTAATGGCGTAAATTGCGTGCCTGGGAACACGTTGTAACCATTACACGCAGAAAGTTTTACGCAGGTCACAGATGTTGTTTCCCAGAGGTGAAATGATGCAGGTCATTGATCGAGGTGAGTTCATTTAAGACACTTTTATGTGGCTATAATATTATAAATGCTTGCAGCGTGTTGAAGGTATTTTAAATGTATAATATCCAGCAGTCTAGAAGAAGGTTTTCTCTCTTTGCTGCTCCAGTTGAAGTGCAGAAGTTTTATTTTGTGTTGCACTGCTGCAGATACGCATGCACCTCTTCAGCTTCAGCAGAATGAGTTGCCTTTTACTTCCTTATAAACATAATACAGGAGAGATCAAGCTCATATTGCCATGAGTGGAACAGTAATCTCCCTCCTCCTCCTTCTCCTTCCTCTGCTATGGTTTCATATCTACAGGCCTGATACATGGGGATTTAAAGGCACACATCCTGCACATTAGCCTGTAATATGTGATCTTCAGAGAGGGATGGGGGAAACCTAAGTATTGGTCTTTTGAGAAAATCTGCAGGGATCGAGCAGAAAACGTCTGTGATGTATGGATCCCAGCAAGAGACCAGTTAAACCTGTAAAGACTGCTCTGTCACGCAGAGAAAAACGACCTCAGTGATGAACATCTCTGTGTTGAAGGCATCTTATCTCCCCTCCATCTCCTGATTCGACAGTCATACTCAGACAGAGGTAGGAGATGCAACCAAAGTCCCAAACCCAGACCGAGCTGATGAGTTACACTGATGTGCAGCGTTGCCGTTGGAGACTACAGGAGCAGATGTGTCCTGCACTTGACTGGAGATGATTAAATACTGAAACACAAAACTTTAGCCTCTCTCTGACACACTCTCCTGGACTCTATGGGGGCTGTAAACAAAAAAGCTAATTTTCCCGACATTTCCATTTAGGAAGAAGAAAAAAAAAACACAATACGATACACAACACAAAGGCAAATCTACAGTTTGACTGTGTCTGCTTCCAATTTACTTACTGGCACTGAGCAACAATCTAGCAGGAGCAGCGTCAGAGCAAAGCAGACATGTTTTAAAACTGTACTGGTCAGTTAACAGGTAAATGCACACATTTACTAATGAGTTAAAAAAAAGTCTCATTTACAGCTCGATCACTGTGTCTTTCTTCTTCGACATGTCAGAGGTAGCAGGAAATCACATAAGGAAGAGTTTAGAGGCCAAACTGGATAGAGACGAAATGAAAAACAGGGATGATATATCAGAGTCGAGGGGAATCCCCTGCTTCTCATGCGAAGGTCAGTTATTTTTAATCTGGAAACAGGCCTGTCTTTGAATCGCAGCAGAGTTACACCCCAGTGCCAGACTGTGTACGACAAAAGATGGCTGGAGACAATGAACGGCGCACAAAGAGGAACGCTCCAGCCTGGCATTCATGCACGAACAAATACATGTATGTACAAATACAGGCATGTACAAATACATGCATGTACATACAGGAGTTCTCGGCCTCATGAGTGTACAAGACTGTATGTATGTCCACTGCTGCTGCATCATCTGTGAACATGTGATTCATGTACATTAGTCAATATCAGACAGATGAGGCAGAAATAAATGCTATGGCTGAGTCATATAATAATAATAATAATAATAATAATAATAATAATAATAATAATAATAATACTGTAGTAATAATAATAATAATCATGATAATGATAATAATAATGATAATAATAACAATGATAATGATAATAATAATAATAATGATAATAATAATAATAATGATAATGATAATATAATGATAATAATAATAATAGTAATAATAATAATAATAATAATCACAGTAATAGTACTAATAACTAACTAACTAAGTTGAGACTAATTGTCTAGTCAAGTAAAATAGTAGTATAAAAATAAATAATAAAAGCACAGGAACTGAAAAATAATAGCCAACTATAATGATAATCAATCATTTGGGTCATGTTTTTAAACATAAAATTATAATAAACTGAATATTTTTAGGTTTTATAATGATGATCGGTCAAAACAAAACAATTGAAGACGTTGGTTTTTACAAAGTTGCGAGTTTCTCCAAACTTTACAGACCAAACAAATAATATAATGATAATGATATGATAATAAAAAGAATAATTAGTTGATATGAAAACATTTTGCATTCAACATAGAAAAGAAACATTAGCTTGTAATTATGAGAAAAGATCTCATGATTACAAGAAAAGTTCTCGCAAGTATAAGAAATTATATAAGATTTCATAATTATGAGACGAGGAGAGACTTGTGTTTGTTTTGTTTTTTTGTTGTTTTTGGTTTTTGGTTTGGTTTTGTTTGGTTTTGTTTTTGGTTTTGTTTTGTTTTTGTTTTTTCGTCTGTTACCGACTTTCAGGGAAGCAGCTAAAAACAACATTTTCTTAGTTTCGCCTCCTTCAAAAACTTTCAACATAGTCCAACAATTATCTATCTATCAACAATTTGCTGTATTGTTTTTCACAGTAAAGACTTTCTGATCCTAGTCGTGAAGGACTTTAGTCAAAATAGTAAATTACAGAAAAAGTCTCATTTAACTGCGCTGGTGCTTTGCTTGTGGTGTCTTGATGTAATTATTGTTGAGCATCTGGCTTCAAGTGAAATGTTTCATGTTTGAACATCGCGGTTCATCTTTTATGCTGTTTTATATCTTGTTGTTGGCTCGGCCTACGTGTTTTTATCATGTGTTTTTAACTATGTAAGGTTGAGCCAGTCAAAGACACATTTCTGTCACTTGTTACAGACAAGAAAGTTCTATTCTATTCTATTCTATTCTATTCTATTCATATTTACAGTTCTCCATCAGAGATGATCCTCCTACATTAAATCATCTCCTTCTTTATATTTCTCTCCTCTGTGGATGAAACACTGGATGAAACGATATCAGCCATGTTTCAGCTGCAGCTCAGTTTATATTGTCCGCTGTGTCCGTGTTAAATCCTAATGGAATCACACATTTATGATTTCCTTGATCTGCTTTGCCTGATCCTGCAGATGGACAACAGTCCCAGTATTGGATTAATTTTATAGAATCTGAATCGGCCTTTCATGTCTCCATGTATGGTGGCTGGGAAGGCACATCTGCATGAATGGCCCCGAGTTTCTCATGTCATTTGTGATGATGTGTGTGTGTGTGTGTGTGTGTGTGTGTGTGTGTGTGTGTGTGTGTGTGTGTGTGTGTTTGACATTCCATTCCTCACACTTCACTGGTCCACTTTATTATTGTTTAGGTTCACTGATAGGCTCTGACTCACCCTTACATGCAACAATACACTCAGTGTGTGTGTGTGTGTGTGTGTGTGTGTGTGTGTGTGTGTGTGTGTGTGTGTGTGTGTGTGTGTGTGTGGTCTGATTCACCCAGAAGAGGTCTGAGATTTAACTGGGTGCACAGGGTGTGTGTAGATGTGTGTGTGTGTGGGTGTCACCCAAACATTCACCATTTCCTGTCTTTTCTATCACTACGTGTGCGCTTAAAGTGTATTGTCTGATCTCGACGACAACAGTGTTAATTTCGTTTAACGAAAACTGTGACGAAAAATGTTAATCAGTGACCTTTTTTTTTTTCCTTTTCCGTCTGTTTTTTTGTCTGGGACACGTCTCAAAACCGCTCAGTATGTTGTCATGAAACTGCGAACACATCAAACATGAGCAACACATGGTCTCTTCTGGGATTTTGTGGAGCGTTTGTCTGGAGCGTAACTTTGAAATTTGAAATTATTATTTTTCCTTTTTTTTGCATTTCCATGACAATGACTTATATCTATTCTGAAGAAAAGAGTCAGGTTTTATTTTGAAGCCCATCTTGCACATGTATTGTATACCAGGAATTATTTCCAATTACAAATTATTCTTTTTTATTTTTTGCACTTCCATGGTAACAGTTCATTTCTAGTTTTTCATTATCATGATTTTTTAAATCTATTTCTAACGGCCTGCTAAACTTACAGAGCCCACATTCATGTAAATACAGTCAGTGTCGTTTTTCGGGGGCTGGGGGGGGATTTACCCTCTCCTCATGGCTCATGTTTAGTTTGTGGGTCGGCTTGTTTGCTAGAAGTGGGCTCAGAATGGACTCCCTGCTCGGAGTAGAGGAGGTGCAGCTGCCACATTACTCAAATTCATGCTTTTCTTTGTCCCACATGATGGGAAAATGGAATAAATTCAGATATTTGGTCGAACAAAACAAGTTCTCCTTAATTCCATTTATACCTCTCCTGACTCCATCGTCGGTTAACAATGTGCTGTGGCACCAACGGTTTGCTTACTGTCACCCCCCCCATATTTATACTAATATTCAGGTATGATATGCAACAAAGGTCCCAAAGCCTGAATCCAGCTTGTGGTGATATGATTCGCTACTGAACCACTAGAACACTTTCTGCTTTCGTTTTGTTTTTCGTGTTTCCTCAAGCTCACGCTGACAGAAAGCGAGTGCACGCTGCATGAAGCGGTTTTGAAACCCGTTCCAGCGCTGAGCTCATCTGTTGGCTACTGAATTCCCCCGAAAAACCATCGAGTCACAGGAGCGAGCGGTGCTGGAATTGGGAGGAACTGAGCGGCGACATCTGGCCGGCACAACTAGAAGCTGAGCTAAACTAACCGACGCTGACGACTGTCAGGCTGCAGATAAGCGATGGTACCTGGTCACAAAGAGTCAGCAGCCTTTCAATATCCTCCTCATTCAGTCATACGTAGAGCTGTTTCTCATTAGAGCCTTCATGTGTGGAAGCCTCAGCTGTCAGCGTTTCCTCTACGGCTCCATTCGACTGGACTCGGCTTTGGTGTCCGGTATTTTGCTGGGGGTCATTTTCCATCCGAGGACAGTATGAGTACGACTTCAGTGTGGTGATGATGTCACGTGAAGCTGCTGTGATGATATCCTCAACGTGACACACACCTCTCGTGATCTTCTCGTCGGCTACCAAAGACAGGAACGTCTGCACCTCCTCAATCCACCACAGCGCGGGTTTTTCAGGTTGCCGTTTTCACTAATCCGTGGCTGTTTAAAAATGGCGGCATGTGTTTGCGCTGTGCTGCCCTCACAGATGAGTTCTGCTTTTTCGCAAATTGACTTTCCCGAAACATTCGATGCTTAAGCCCGACAGGCTGCTGGGCTTGCCGTACACTGGCATACATGGACAACAGTCATTCCGGGACATGCAAGGTCAATCAAGAGCTGCAGGTCAATCAAGAGCTGCTTTGATGTCAGACCAGGGGTCTGTCACAGTATAAAAGGAGAGCTCTCAAAGTCTATCTGATATAAACTGATCTTGTCTGATGTTGTGGGTCTTGGATATAGAGCTTGATGCTCGTGAGTCACTGGTGTTTAACACCAGCTATAAAGTCGTGTCAATATTGCCAGCACTTAAACTCTAATATAAGACTATAGGCTTGTCTCTGGAGTCTGTTTCAGGAGGAGGAAGAATTTGCTCAATGTGTGTCGTTCAAGTTGCCGGACTTTTTCTTAATTATGACTTTTTTTCTCAAAAAATTAAAACTCTATTCTCATAATATTTGGACTTTTTTATCATAATATTTAGACTGTACTCTCATAATATTATGACATTTTTAACTATGGCTTTTTAACTAACTTAATCAATGTGACCCTCCGTCATACAGAACAGAAAAAAATATCATTTTTTTATAATACCGTGCAGCCCTTGTGTGTGTGTGTGTGTGCGTGTGTGTGCGTGTGTGTGCGTGTGTGTGTCTGTGTGCATGCATGTGTGTGTCTGTGTGTGTGTGTGCATGCATGTGTGTGTGTGTGTGTGTGTGTGTGTGTGTGCGCCCAGGTGAATGCACAGTTGCACATTCATTATCAGAACCCAATTTAGAGTCAAATCAAGTCTCTCACTGCAAATGTTTTGATTTAATTCAAAGCAACTAATAAAAACCTCCCACACCACACTCTGCTGCCAAAGTACACAGTCCCCTCCTCCCTCTCTCTCTTCCACCTCCCTCCTCTCTCTCTTCCCCTCTTTTCACCTCTCGCCCCCCTGCAGTCTCTGTGTGTTATGGTTGAAGTCCACATCGGAGAATCGAGTTACCATTTTTATGGCTCGAGGGGAGGATGAATGTTTCAGGAGTGACACAAGCAGTTTTTTTTTCTTTAAAGAGGTAGAAGTTTAGCAGAGAAATGAGTCTTATATGTTCATGTTTGGAAACACATGTGTGTGAAGGAGGGAGACATAATAGACTCGCGTCTTTTGCATCCTCATGACTGAATGAAGGTGACAAGGCAAAATGACCTCATCTAAACCATCTCTTAAAGTATATGTATATAATGTTGGCCTGCTTTCATACAAGAATTGGCTATTATCCGATATCCTGTTCGAAGAAAAATACTTACACATGTATTGGAAGCGTCGCTGTGGCACATCCATGACACACAGTGTTGTGTCTTTGCACAGATGTCAATCAGACTTTTCCTGGCCAGGACATTTGTATGAGGACAAAAAGGAAGGCATGGATCGCAGGATGGAGAGAAGAAAGACGGGAAAGTGGGCAAGGAAGCTAAAAAAGACAACTGAAAGGGGAGTGCAGGAGGAGAATTTACGTCATCGTCATGCCAAGCCTCTGATTGGCCTGGCATGATGATGATATTTCTCACACAGCCCAATCACTGAGATGTGTGAGCTACTTGGAATGATGGAGAATAGTAGAGATGAGATGATGACACATGGAGATAAAAGAGATTTTAGTATTACCAAATATTAACGTTAATGTAAAATCTGTAGTTTTATTTGAAGAAATGCAACAGCTGTTAGTGTTATAATTATAAAAATTAATTATACTTAAGGGAAGTCTATATGCAGTTTTTAAAGTAAATAAATATAAGGGGAATTTGAGGAATTTAAGAAGGCTAAGTTTAGCATAGCATACATTTTATTTTACAGAAAACAGACACCTAAAACCACAACATACAAATTAAATAATGCATTAAATATAAAATAAAAAATCTGTGAGCTTTAGAGGAGGTTGATCTTCTTACCTTATTATATTTATTAATGAAAAATCCCCACATTTTATTACAAATTTAAAGAAATTAGGTAGAAGCCATAATTTACTAGAATTTAATGGTAATTTACTGGATATAAATTTACCAGATATTATATTACTAGATATAGAATAGTAATTTATTAGATATCTATCATTTTTATAATTTATAATGTTCCAGGAAACATTTTTAAGTGTGTTTTAAAAATTTGCTTCTATTGTTGGGTTAATGTAAAACTTTATTATGTTTTTGAGCCTCATTTGTCACCTTTGGTTCATCGTCTGCTCTTTCCTGTTTCTCTCTGCCATCACAGGGAAGCAACATGAAGAAATCATGAAACTTAAAAAAAAAAATTAAAGGCCTGAAACTAATATTTCTAACATATCTCTGAGGTCTGAGCTCAGTTAAAACAGGTCAGAGTGAGAAAAGGTCTCTATAATAGTTATGAATCAGTGATGCTGAAAAGAAGGAAGATGGAGAAACTGCAGCGGAAACATGATGTCATCAGACGGAGCGGAGATCCAACACACACATACGTCCTTGCTTAACACGTGAAAACAGGATATTTGTGTTCCCGCGTTGGAATGCTCATTAGGATGTGGCCACAGCTGTGTGTTTGTGCCAACAGCTGGTGCTATATGTTGTCACTTTGTTTGCTCAGTCAACAAGGCTATTAAGTGTTGATAAATGGTGCTCTCTTGATTTAAGGGGACTGAGAGTTCCTAATAAACTTCTGCTGCAGCCAACCATGCTGCTAAAAGCTTTACACCTGGTTGCAATATGATGTTTTCATTTCTTACCGCGTGCCGACCGCAGAGTCAGCGTAATTTCTGTTTTACACATTTTCATTCAGCTTTTGTTAACAGTGATTAAAAGTATCTGGTTGGCAGCACAGTAGTATTTTAATGTGCCGTTCATCTATGTCTAAAATAAGGATAAGTTATTCTGAAGCAGTGGCAGATCTAGGATTTTTCTAAATCAGGGGCCATAAAGGGGCCACATTTTTCACAGAAGGGCCAAGTATATATTCAACATCCACATTTCCTTATTCAGTAAGATGTATATATATTTAACAGGCATTTCTTGTTTGCCATTGGCTCTATAGCTTTGAGACACATAATTGAATATATTTTGCAAATAGTGCCTTGTTGAAGCACATTGTTTATGTCAAAAAAGCTTAGCAATAACTATTATTTTTCATATTTACTGAATATTAAACTGCGGTGCACAGAAAACATAATATATACGGCACCTTTTCCAAATATGTCATACATAAAATAAAATAAAAAAAACAATTTTTAAATAAAATTAAAATATTTGTATCTTTTTATGTATGTTTTCACGGCATATACAAGAGTTTAGAACAGAAAAACTCAACAAAAAAAACAAACAACACAGGACCAAAAAAAAAGGCAAGTGACAGGACAGGGGAACTTCAGGGGCCAATCAGATTTCAACTGGGGTCATTGCCCCTCTGGCCCCGCCCCTGGATCCGCCCATATTCTGAAGTAATTCAAGAAAGAAATTATGATTATTTTCTCATGTAATCAGTCAATTTTTAAGTAAGTAAATTTCTCAGAGCCCATGCCGATGCCTAAAATATATTTAAACAGATGGAAGCAAACTCATTTAGCCTCCATTGTAGATTAGGTTTATTATCAACATCTACTATTTATCAGCTGTTTGCAATAACAAAATAACACAAGAAGAGTTTAAATCACTCAATGCAACAGATATCAGAGACGTGTTTTTAATGCTATTTCTACGGACTACCACAGTCTCTAATAATAATTAGAAAATTAAAAATAATTCAACCTCTTGATGACAAGCGTATCTAATACTTTGTAGACACCCTTTTGCTGCTATAATCAGAAAAGACTTTTGGACTCTACAGAGAAAGAAAGTCTATGAAGGTTGGCTCAGTGTTTTAACAACATCTGATTTGCAAATGTGGATGCTATTCAGGGGGTTTAACCATTTTGAGATATTTTAACTGCTCTTGTTTGATTTGGTTTCACAAAAAACTGATAAATAGCATATTAAATATATACTTTATTATATAAAGTAATAAAAAAAATAATATGAGTTGAATAATCTTTCCTCCGGCTGTAAATTTAAACTAAAAATGCAGAAAATATAAACATTTTTCTTAAGAAATTGTTTGATGTTTGAAGATGTAACTTATGTATGTCTGTGGAATGGAAATTTCCTTTTTTAAAGTTAAAAAAAGAAATAAATAAAGGCACTTTTAGGATTATTTATGTGAAGAAATTAAGAAAATAAAACCAGTCATGAATCTTTGAGTGTAAACGTTGGATTAAAACTCCATTCTGTGTGTTTGAGAATTACATATTCAACATTGCTATACTGTGTTTTCACATTTCCTTACATGTGCATGGATTTGTGTGTTTTTAAGCTTTGATTTTCAGTGGTTGATTGGATGGAAAGTTCTCTGTTGGTTTAACTTGATCTAACGCTGGGAATGGGCAGACATCTCTGTCCTGGCACAAAAAGGAGGGCTTGTTAGTGTTAGCCAAAAAGTCTGTCTACTCCGATGTTTTCCTCCCTCACACACACACACACACACACACACACACACACACACACACACACACTGATATCAGCATTTTGACTCTGAAACCAGCAACAAGACCCTCCTGTCCCTCTGTCAGCTTCCATTTATGTACCATTTAGCGACCAGTGAACCTTCGCTGTGCTCTAATCTCTCCTGAAATAACGTTTCTATCTGTCCACTCACTCCCACAACAGTCGCCTCCTCCATAAACCTGAGCGAATCTGAATCTCTCTGATGTCTGTCTGACTGTGAAGATCCCTGTGGTTTATTATTATATTATTATATGGGTTTTAATGAAATCCATCATTACCTATTGTCGTTAAACATTTTCACTGATGCTCCACTCTGAGCTCTAGACTGAAGCTATTTTTGGCTTTGTGTCTCCTAACATAACTACCTCATTAGAACTCATGTCAAATGACTGAATCAGCTACTGAGAGTGGATCTGGCTCCGTCAGTGGCTGCTGAAGGGAAACCTTTCATCAGAAAATCTCTGAGAAGACAAGTCACAACGTGAACCTGTCGGGCGGATCGTCAAAAACCTTCCCTCGTGTTGTTTTTTGTAGTTTTTGTCTGTTGAAAGTTGGCAGCGAGAATGTTTGAGGAAGCAGATGTTGGCTTGATTTCAAAAGTGGCTGTTGTATCTCTCTCTGAAACCAAACTTTGGATGGATAAATTATGAAATCGATAATGTTTCTGTGTCAGGGAGGGTCAGCGTTTCCCAAGAAGTCAGTCTTTAAATATCTGTCTTCATGTTTTCAATGAATGGAACTCAGTGTCTCTCCTCTCACGCTTTAGACTCTTACAACTGGTTTATCCTCAGTGTGATACCAGTAACAAAACATAGATATATGAGGATAAGAGGATACGACTTTTGAAGAGCAGTGAACTAAACATCATCTGTCAGTGAGGATATACACAAAGAATCCCATCGGTTTAGACCACGAACAAGTTCTCTGACCTTCAAGAGTTGGCAGAAAATGAAGGCATCATTCAGTGCTTCACACGAAATGCTGCTCAACACACTGCACAAATGCATTAGGATGGCCTCTGACTGGATGCTGAGCTTGAAGCCCATTAACAACTAGCAGATCATAAAGTGCCTCCAGCAGCGTCATGTGGATGTAGCAATTCAAGTAGTACTTTTGGTTTTTATCAACAAAAAAAAAGTCACAAATGAAATGGCAAACATGTGGGATCCTTCCTCTCTGGGAGGTTTCCTGGCATCATGAAATGCTGATGAATGCTAAACTAATTGTGTATGTGCATTCACTGTGTCGCTGGTGACATTATGCAGGCATAATAATGCATTTATCATCAAAAACAGCCAGGAGTAACGCCATCGCACCTCCATGTTCAGCAAACTCAGGATGCAAATTAGTCATTTTAATTTAATTTACAATATTAGTGATTGATTAGAAGATTTGTAAAGGTAATTGTAGAAAACAGATTCTGAAAAGAATCATTTGGTGTTTTCAGTCTCATCCCTGGAAATTTATAAGAAACCTAGAAAGAGTTCCAGCCTCTGTCTTCAAAACAACCTTCCAGGGATTCGTCCGCTCTCTCTTTGTTTTTCCATTCTTGTGGGGACATCTTGACCCCAGCAGAGAAAACAGGGATCAGCTAAAATGTGCACCAGTACAATAACACTTTAAAGCCCCTCGTGAGTCATACTTACTCATCACCTCCACACAAAAACACATTTGCCCACCCATGCTAGAACTGCCCACCCACAGGCACACAGAGAGCCCCACAACTGCATGATTAACGAAGCTCTACTTCATCTTGCGACTTCATTGCGTGTTCTTTGATCGATGGTATTTTTCCTAAATTATATTTTAATCACACAATCCATACAGCAATTACCCAGTGGTGGCAACTTAGACTTAATTGCATAATGAAGCTAAACCCACTTGTTTAGCCCGTCAGAACTACATCTCAAGAAGTTGGGGTTAATTTGGATAAAAGGGCACATCGGGACGGCAAAGGAAGTCCAGGTGTTTTATAGATTCGCTGTCACGTAGCAACCATTAGGCTCATTTTTATTTGCTAGGTGCATCCCAGTTTGAGGCTGGGATAGAGATCCACACGTCTGGACAGATTGTGTCACTAAAGCGTCAACAGTCCCAAATGGTATTCCAGATGTCCCTGTCCCGAGAAATGTAGTCCATAATATGTATTCCAAATGAACGCTCAAAACGCAACAAAAGTTTACCGTTTTAGGGTAAAACCATTGTTGTGTAAACTGAAACTGAATTTGGTGAAACAACTGTGTTTTTTGGGGGGTTTTTGTGGTCATCGATATCCCATAATCCACCATGTAACAGTCAAATTTGACAAGAATTCATGCTTTGTCTTTGTGCTCAAGTCATCAAGCAACATGAATATTTTCACATGGATTACCAAGAAAACCTTTCAAGATAAGATTTGACTGGAATCAGATGTTTGTTGTGATTCTAGCCTGGACATCTTGTTACTGCCGCTGTATTTCCCAGTGGGCCATTATTTGTTTAAGGTACACGTCCTAGGAGGCGTCCAGGTTTACCAGCTAGAACGACCTGCTGGTGAGAAACTTGGAACTGGTTGACTCACCAGCATTTAGCTTTTGCTTTCTGTAAGCGACGGCCTTATGTTGGTTCAAAAGATCCGTCATGTGGACACGCCTCATTTCTCTTCCTGTAAAATCTTCTTTTTTTTCCCCTCCGTCTCTGTCACGTCAGCACATTTCGCCCCGGGGCGTTTCTGTCAGCATGTGAGCACAGGTGACTTAGACGAGCTGGAAAGTCCTGACCTCCTGTTGCTCTTTTCTCATCTTTCTTTTTCTTTTCTTTTTCTCTTCCTTATTTGAAGCCAGATGACAAGAACAAGGAACTCGACCCTTGGAACGAAAGGACAAGTTTATCGCTACTCTTTATTTATAAATGCTCCTAACTGAGATAACACGGCTTAGACTCCCATAAACATTTACAATAAACTCTGAGATACCCACAGAGAGTCTGCGTCTCTATCAGAACTAATCTTTACTGTTACCTTTGTTATTTTCCTTGAACAGTAATATTCTCATTGTTTTAAGGAACAAGGAACTCAAGGAGAAATAAAGAAATGACCGGAATATCAGCAGGCAGCCCCGCCCTCCTTTTGTATGTCTTTAAACTTTATTTAAAGTGGACGGAATCCAAAACAGCAAAATTGACAAAGAGAGGTCATATTCCACATGGAAAGGCTGGGAGTGGTATTCTGCCGTCTCCCACTGAGGTTGTGTGCACAAACTCACACTTGCAAACTTCTGCACAAATGCATACACACAACAGTCATGCACAAACACACAAAGGTGTGTGCATTGGCATTGCTGCCTGCACGTCAAACAATAACCTCGGTCACTTACAGATTTCCTCATCCTCACAGTTAACTGGTTTGCACACAAGGCCAAGTCACGAAGGAAGCCTCGGCTTGCCAGGAACGTCATTAATGCATCTAAGCAGAAACAGACCATCTCCTGGACTGACTGGGAAATGGATTAAATGAGAAATAAAGCATGTGCAGACCAGATGATTTCATGCCAGTTTTGGTGAAGAAAAATTGCTACCTGAAGATTATCGAATGCTTTTTCATATTTGAAACAAAGAAGTTTGTTTTGCTATGATTGAAAGCTCCAGACAGCTGATTACGAGTCGGACTGTGAGCTCCTCAGACTTTGATATAGTCTTGTTAGTGGATGTTTCTTATGTGTTTCTGGCTGTATCTGCATGGAAAAAGAGTATTTTCGAACCATACCTCCAACAAGGAGGTTAAGTTTTCAGTCATGGTCTGTCTGTCTGTCTGTTAGTGCAAATAATTAAATGATTTCCACTAAAGTTCATAGAGGGTTGGGTAAAGAAGCCAGTAAAATGTGATGCAGATCAGGATAAAAGGGCAGCAATTTTCTTTATCAATCCAAGAAAATTCCCCGAATTTCTCAGGAAATAATTCCTAAATCATGGTGGGAAAAAAAATCGAACATATTTAGAGTGTTGGTATTATTAAGTGTGTGCACGATCTGCTGGATCAAACTGTGTATTCGTAGGGGGTAATCTTAATGTAGCTGCTGTGCGGTAAGAAATAGGGCTACAAACACAACTAACCGAGAAAACGGAGTTTTGAGTTGCCTCACATGTAGTTTTTTCGAAATATACCCAGATGAGGATGATTTATTTAAAGATTTTTGGTGTGGATCCAGGTCTGATTTAGGAGAGACGTGTTCGGCCTTGGTGGATTTTCATGCTTGTTACGCAGTTGCTTTGATTTTCTGATATAAATCAGTTGCTAACTGCTTGCAATCTCAGATAACAGGGTAGATCTGTTTTTGCCTCTTTTTTTTTTCTCGCAACCCTTTCCCAACATCAGCAAGTTAAAACAACTCACCCATCAAGGGCTTTAACCTCCTTCCACTGCTGCAGCCCCTGCTGACATGGGTCCTGTGCATGTGAGGCTCTATTCAGACTTTACGTATATCTGCATGTACTTTTCAAGTTGAATCTCTGCCTTAATGACAGATTGATTGTGTCGGTGATTAAAATGAGAGTTTCTCCGAAAAACATCCTCCTGCCTCGTTTATTAAAAGTACTTTTTAGTTTTTTTTAGAATTGCTAAATTACTTTTAATGGTGCAATCAGAGCAGCTAAATACACTCCTTATGCCTGAAGAATAGAAATCAAAGTTCAAAGAGAGATAAGTAGTGTGAGAAATCCACGATCGGCGAGTATTTGGTAAGAAAGTGGTCAAGATTTAATGAACCTTTTAGCATTACGTCATCTACCTCTAAGGTGCATGAAGAAGGAAAATGAATGAAGATGTCAAAACTCCAGTAAGAACTATTTTCTGGACTTAAATTGTAATCATGATATCTTCGTACGCAATCGGACACGTTTTCGGAGCGCTTAGGGATACGGGCGAAACTGACTAAATGGAGCAATACCACCGGAATGGTTGAGGGCAGTGTAGCTACAGTTCAAGCAAGGCACCACAAATAAGTACGGAGAAGAATAAAGAAGAATAAACAACGAAGAAGAAAAAAGTGAAGCGATAAAGTGTAAAAAACTCGTCATGTCTACGTTTGAAGGCTCTGTTTGCTGTTGTCTGGAGAAACACGCCTTCCCAGATGACTGGAGTTTCAAGGAAAGACAAGTGAGCCATTGAGACGAGGAGGTAGAGTTCAGAAGCTGAGGATCAGTTTTCGTGGGGTTTTTTTTTAATCACCTTTAAGCTGCGACTTCCTCAAGTGTCATAAAGAACAGTGATAAAGTTTCAGCAAATTTATTTGTGACGTTTTTGGTACCGCAGAAACATCGCAAATAAATGTTATTCTGTTATTCTATTTGGTTTGGGAAGTTTTGATCAACCCATGCCTCCTGTGCACCTGCCTAAAAACAAATCATTGTACATAATAATCTGCTTTTATAACCCTGCGGTGCTAAAAGTTGAAGACTGATTGATGGGCTGCAATTACTTGTTGGTTCAAGATGACATAAGAACACTTCGTATTTTGTCAGATTATGATATAAAAATAAAAATAAATAGATTTTTTGTATCAAATACAGACAGTAGACCTCAGAGACATGTTTCAGCTCAACTTTAAGATGATAAAAGAGCCTCAGCCTGCACTGTTATTACTTAGGTTGACATTCATTGACAGTCATGTGAGGCAGGGTCGGGACTGTAGATGCATGAACGATTGTTTTTGTTCCCCCACCCATTAATGATTGTGCGTTTGGCTCAGATTGTCAAACTGCTACCCTGAAAGATGCTCACTCTTCTCAGTGCAGACACAAACTTGGACGTGCACAACTATAAACTCATAGTTTATCCAAACCCCTGCTTTTACCTCATAAATATCTTTGTTTGGGGTTGTTTAATGTGACTTGTAGGAAAGCTGTTGATTAAGCGCAGATCAAATTTGTACCAGCCTATTAAAGAAATACCAGGGATGAGTCAGACAGCTTTAACCCATAAATCAACGTCTGCTCTGCAATGGCTGACTGCCAGAACGACTGAAGCCCTGAAGGGATGATAAACTGGGGGAAAACACACACAGACTGCACACCAACCTGCAGACACACACAAGTATATTTACGTGAAATGCCATAACAAGTTTTGGATATAACCCCATGCACACACACTTTAAAGCGACTACATACACACATGCATGCGTCGTCTAATAGAATATTACATTGACACAGTCACCGTCGCATGCTTACTGCATGTATTTACCACAAGCTTGTAGGCTCATGTTAACACAACAGGTCGCCTGTTTAAGGCAGTTTTTAATGATTGCTTTGAGCCATTTTCCACAAAACGGAGTCAAGTGCAAACGTCTTGAGTGCAGGTGAAGAGCTGCACGTTTCATCATAACAGTCAAATAGTTGCTGCGTTACTGCAAAAGCCATGAATCACAAACACACCCACCTCATAAACAATAACACGTCATGAAATAAAGTAATAAGTCAGTGTGGGAGCGGTTCTCTTTGTGTATTGCCAAATACGAGCCACGATCATGTCCTGATTCTTGCTGAGACATATTGTACTGCACTGTTTAAGCTCTAACACAAGGTTATTTGTGAGCAGCCAGCCTTCACACTGTTTCCTGTTTCCATATAGACGAGCCAGAACCAAAGCACCACCCACCTCGCCATATGTTGACCACCAGCTGAACTGTTTACTGCTTTGTTGCAGGGTATTCTGGTTGTTTAAAGTGATTACAGTGGATTTTTATTTTTTTTGTTTTCTCTGGTCATGTTCCACTTTGCAGGAGCAGCTGCACCTTTCTAGAGAAAAGTTATGACATGGCCATTTCTCCAGCAGAAAAAAACACCCCTTTAATTGACATTCTTGGTTCAGTTTGTTTTTGTTTGTTTGTCTGCCTGTTTGCAGGATTACACTGAAACTGCTTGCTGGATTTTGATGAAATTTGGTGGCAAGATAAGACTTTTTTTTGTCAGTTACACCTAAACTACTTTGATGGATTACCGTGAACAAACCCATGATTTTAAAACATCGCAACAACCCTGAGGGCAGCCAGTTAAGACTAAAAGTTCCAGAAAGATTTGCATGAAACCTTAATCGGAGATAGGCATCAAGGATCGGAACAGGTGATCAAAGTTCTAGCTGTGTGTTCTCGAAAGAACCTAGATACATGTGTAGGAGTATGACTTGTGTGGAGAAGGAACCACGCAATTGCAACCAATTTGAACCAATCAATTGCAAGTAAAGGCAATTGTCATTATTTTTACACATCAGCCCAACAATAATTTACATTTGCAGCTCAGCCAGTTCCACGTAAAATGTTTTATAATGCATGTAATTCTTTCCACATTCAGACACTTAATGCACAAGCTATGAGTTACCCAGCAGGATGTAAATCATCATGATGAAGCTGGCTCCACCGTGTTGTGCGCTCAGTGTGTTTTTGTATGTACTACACTTCTGAACTTGTGTATGTCCCTGCCTCTGTGTTTGGGTAAAGTTATTTATGTGCAGTGCCGCTGCAAGCGAGGTCTCAGCTGTTGTTTCACCCTGCTCTCCTTGTGTGTTTCATCACAAGAAGAGAATGTATACTGAAGAGCAGCCAACGGTCTCCCTCTCTTTCCCTCTGTGTGTGCCGTCACACACACACACACACAGACACACACTGATCCAGACCTCTGGCCTGCTGGATTTTAGTTACGTGGCCACCTTCTCCTCTTCCTAATCCCTTTAAATTAGAGGTTTGGACTGCCAAGGAACTCTCAGACCAGCACACACACACAAAAATGGTCGGCGGGTTTCCAAGTGGCCCTCTGAGATATTCTTTTCAGGGCTTGGTGTCCAGTGGGGGGCCAGCCAAAAACACACACACACACAGACACAATCACATACACACTGAGTGGCAGGCCACACACACACACACACACACACACGTAATGCATAGGTACATGCACAAACCCACAAGCACTCACACAGGGAGGGAACAGTGAAGCATTGTTCGAGGCTTCCTGAGAGAGCCGGCTGTAGGATCACAGGAGCTCTGTCAGCTCCGGACCCTTCCTCTCTCCGTCTGTCTCTGGAGCCCAGTCATCCAGTTCAGTCATCCAGCTCAACATGGAGAGCCATGAGAGACCACATGTCTACTGGCAGGGACAAAAGAGGCATAGATCACTCAAACATGTGTGTGTGTGTGTGTGTGTGTGTGTGTGTGTGTGTGTGTGTGTGTGTGTGTGTGTGTGTGTGTGTGTGTGTGTGTGTGTAGCTCGTAGCTTTTCACTTGTCGCTTGGCAAGAAACGGGCAACTGGCAAGAAACGCAGATTTGTAGATGTGTTGTGAGAAGCTTTACTGTTATCCAAATCGTACAAGTTGTATTTTACATTTGTACTAGTGGGTGGAATTTAGTGGGCAGCTTTACTTCGTACTCTGACTGCCAAAAAAAACCCAGATTTTACTGAAGTTAGGCTCCTTGGTTTGCATTTTGCACACAGTGGTGTCAGGATAGTGTCTCTTTTTACAAAAGTACGCACATTAGACACAAACCGTGACATTCATTAAGCTTCTGTTTCACCTCAAAGACCGCCAACATGGCCGCATAAAGGTGTCGGCTATCACCTCACCTGAGTAGAATATCTGTTAAAAAACATATTTACAGACTCCGTTACCTCTTTCTTTCTCATAAAAAGCAGCTGAGAGCTACATGAGATCTCGTGTTTTACTGAATGCCTTTAGCATGTGTTAGCCTGTGTTTGGCTGCTAAACAGACCTGCTGGAGTTATTGTTTAAGAGCCCAGGGGAGAACATCGATGTCAGCTCCCTGACAAAATACTCCCCTCAGGAGACACGTTAGCGGAACGAGGATTTAACAGTGCCAGTGAAGGAATGTGAGAAATGAAACCGATGCATAAAAATGTTTTATAAGAAAAACAGCACAATGGCAGACTTTTATCAGGGTGTTAAAAGTTTTTAGGAAAATTAAAAGCCTGTAACAGGAGTCATAGGTATGAAACAGACTGACCTGCTGTCAGATTAGAGATTCTTTTAATGTGAATCATCGGGAAGTAACTCGTTCCTGAAATGATAGCTAATGGGGCCATATTTGCAATTTCAGGATTTGGCTATAAGTGAAGTCAGGACTTGGCAAAGAGAAGCTGCTGTCAGGGGAGCACACAGTGGAGAGAGAGGGGTGGGGGGGGGGTCTCCTAACAGTTCACTGTAAAAACCTTTGGAGCGGTTCCAGTTGCATGCTCCCAGGGCATGGTAATGATGAGTCCTCCGACTACGGGGCCTTGCATGTCTCTACCAGCCCAGTCATATTTTCCTCTGCGCTTTCCAACAGTTTTACTCAGAAAAACCACAACAATCAAGGGAAATAATTGATAAAATCACTTAAATGAAGATCCAATTTTGGTTCCTTGGCTACAAACAGTATACTGCATATCAATGATAGTGATAGAAGAAGATGAGCTGATCTTGCAGAAGGACTAAAGTTGGGGGAGAAGAAAAAGCGGCTTGATTAGAGTCGTAAGAAGTCGTATTTCCACTACATGGTACCAGATCTACTCGACTCGATTCTACTTGTTATTGGATACTTTTCTGCAGGTCGTTTACCATCATGGCTGCTAAAGTGAGGGTGTTTGAATATGGTGGTCATTGATTTGTGCTGTGCAAAAATATTCCGTGCATGCCGGACATTGACCAATCAGTAGTCTGTAATGTTTCACGTGACCTTTTAGTACCCGATCAGCCCACCTGAAACTACAACGGAGGTGCTACTAAAAAAGTAGCAGCAGGTACTTTTTCCTTAATGGAAAAACAGAAGAGGCGAGTAGAGTGGAGTCGGTACTACGCAGAGGAAATGAGGCTTTAGCTCTCAGTATCATGTTCAGTGTGATAGGAATCAAACAGGCCAGGAAGTCCTTGTAGATTGTGTTGTAGATTAAACCAGGATCAGATCCAAAGAAAACGCGCCGAACAAATGTGGTTTACTGCCTCTCTTTCTTGCATTAAGTCCTCAAATGTTCCACAAAATTGACTGAGGTTGACTTTTCTTTGTGTGGCTTAACTCCAGGGGCAAAATGGATATTAAAGCGATGATCATTTTTCTCTACATAGCTTTGCTTAGCCTTTGGCCTCGTCTCCACATGCTAATGGAATGGAAAGTTTTCTCCACATCTTGTTTTTAGCACAGTGCAGCGATGTGCACAGTCTTTATCTCCTCACTAACATGGATGAGACACTCCCTACCGGCCCTGTCAGAGTTAATGGACACACATGCACGGGATCACAGGGGGCCTGCAAACGTGCACACATATACGTCTCCTGTGAAGTCCAATCTTTTATTCTCATACACAAAAATACCCTCCTCAATAACAATTAATCATTCGGCCAGAACCACCAGAGCAGGGAGTGTGTTTTTGCAGGAGAAGGAAGGTTTACTTCCACTCCATTTGTTGCAGAGATCAAGCTCAGACCCACTCATGCATGTGTGAACCTCCCCATCACGTCTGCTAGTGTTAGCTGTCATCACACACCGCTCAGTCTCTGCCAGAACTCCACTGTCAGCAGTTTTTGCTGAGATCAGTCCTGATTGCACGCAGATGATATACGATGACCTGCCCTACTTTTCTCTAATCACAGCACTGAAAGACAACAAAAAGTGCACGTTTTTTATGCTAAGCTACTAAATGTTACAGGAAAATCTTTTTTATTTGCCGTAGTGCTACTATAAAATTTGTTGAACAAAACTTCATAATAATTGGGTATAAAAAACTACAATGGGGCTATAATAGGAAAGATTGTTCCTTCCACACTAAAAAAACAAAACATTATGCTTTTATTTTAACGTTTGCTCAAATTACATATAAATCAAACATTCAGAAGAAAAGCTGGATTTTCCGATGTTTATCTTCAGTCTGTTTCCTCCATTTTGTTAGAAAGGATCAAATCCAGTGTTGGTTTCATTGAAAGACCTGAGTCATGCTTTTCAGGACTGGGCAACACGTCGGGACTGTTTAAAAGTGGTCCCATTATTTCGCTTCTCGCTTGGTTTGAACTCATTTACATAAATACATGTAGACCCAGACTATCTCCACTGGGATCAGGGACACTTGCATCAAAAGGAAGAAAGGGAATGAAGTGGGGCGCCGAGGAAAGAAAGGAACAAGAGAAAGAAGACAAAAGGAATTTAATTAGAAAACAGCGGAAAGAAATTAATGAAAAATAAAGAACAGGGGTGAAGGAGTGCAGCTCTGTAATCTCCTCATCAGTGCTTGTTGTGGAGTCATTAGAAGGGCTTTTAGACCGTGACGCTTACAGCCTCCGTGAAGTGTACACACACTTTCATGCACTTAAATCCACAGCCTGCGCTCTACAGAAACTTCTCTCCAGATTCCAGTTCCCAAAGACGCCTTATTCGACCGATGCTGCCGGGAATTACATGAAAGCATAGCGTAGCAAAAGGAGAATGGAGGAATTTCCTTTTGGTCCACAGAGGAATTGTTGCTTTAATTGTCTTTTATTAGATATGGTTGTACTACCGTGTGTGTGTGTGTGTGTGTGTGTGTGTGTGTGTGTGTGTGTGTGTGTGTGTGTGTGTGTGTGTGTGTGTGTGTGTGTGTGTGTGTGTCTGTCTGTACATGACTTCAGTGTTGTTTCATTTGGTCTCAGGTTTGGTTCATGCCCAGAATGATCATATAACATCCATAGTGTTTCCTTCCTTTCATTTTCTTCACCACGTCAGCCGAGGACATTAACTTTTCAGAAGTGAGAGCACTTCTTAGGGAGAAGTGGACCAAATCCAGATATTTGCAAAAGAACATGTAAAATCAGAAACACCTGTAAGAAAGAGGAAAAAGCAAAATGAGACGCCACGAAGGGCAGGACACTGAATTAGAGAGGTGCAGAGAGAGTGATGGCTCACTGGAGGAACGCTCGTTTCACTCCGCATCATAAATCAAAGACATGCATGAATGAATAAAGTAATGTTTGTATAAACATATAGAAGCAGTTGGATATTATCAACAGGCAAAAGCAACAATAACTGAAACTCTTATTGGTCTATTTGTGGGTTTGCCTGCAGGATTACTGGATGGATTTCCATGAAACTTAGAGGAAGGAAAGCCATTAAATTCTGATCAGGATTAAGTGGCAGATCCAGGAATTTTTTTTAACACTTTCTTTAAGTTTTCCGTTTCTACAAAAATGATAATTCGTCTTTTAGAAAGTCTTTGGTGCTTATTGGGATTAAAGAGTTCTGACACTGGTGGTGGTGGTGGTGGCGGCTGATGAATGCGCTGAGACTTTATATTGTGTCCAGTTGTTAGGGCAAACAGAGGCTGCACTGTAGTTAATGAGGAAAGTTATAAACTACTTTTATTCATTTACTGTATATATTATTTTTAGATTTAGATTTCTATTATTGGTTTGGAGCACTTGTCAAAAAATAAGCCTCAGGTATTGTCCGACGACACAATTCGTGCTATAAGACATTAAAAACCAAGCTTTTGAACCCCTATATATGCTAATGTTTTCTTTTATTGTGTATTTATTTTACAGGTGCGTAGCCAGGGAGTCACAGAGGAGCTTAAGTGTCTGAGTTTACTGAATGCTCTGGATAAGGACCAGGACATCCCCGACCAGCTGGCCCAGCTCTTCGGCGAGCCCTGCATCAAACTGGCCGAAGGCATAAAAGCTTACATCTCCAAGGTAGAGTGCATGTTTCATTTTACATTCCCACAGTTGTTGTGGAGACAGAGAACCTATTTTATGACGTAAATGTAAATAACAATCTAAATAGTGATACTTGACTGAGCACTCGAAGGGTTTAAAAGCACTTTTCCATTTCCAAATTGCCTCCAGCATGTAATCCCTGTGAATGCTGTGTGACAGCATTGTCGAACTCTCAGTTCAACCTCACACAATTGGACTGATTACTGCCAACAGGCTTCCCCTCCACTAGCATAACCACAACCTGCGCATTGTTGCACTCTGCTGTGAAGGAACTCGCGCTTATTAAATGCATGTGTCCATTATCCCATAAAACGTCATTGTTTTGTTGGATAAATGACTTTTAATGGTGAACAGCCTCGATGGTATTAGTGTACTGGTATTGTTTGGTCCAATCTGGGAAAGTAGGTCTAATAGTTGGAGGAAACTCTCAAACACACTCACATGAAGAAATTGTTCTCAGTAATGGAGATTTCAAGGCTGTTTTACCTTGATTAAGGAAGTTAAGTAATCAGTTTGGTTTGTTTGTCTGGTTGCACGATTACACAACAACTGCTCAACAGATTTTCATGAAATTAGGAGGGAGGGTTGAGCATGTAGTGGGAAAGAACCCATTTAATTTTGGAGACGATCCGAATAAAGGGGCGGAAACTACTGGACCGATTCCCATGAAATTGCGATGAAGACTCTTTGAATTGGATTTTGGAGTAGAGCCACAAAAAGGAGAGCATCCATGATTGTTTTCTTATTTTTGTAACATTGTGAAAATTCATAAGACAGCTATTTAACTCAAAATGGTATTAACAGACCTTCATGTAACTGTTATAAGATAAAGGCATCGGGGATTTGGAACAGCTCAGCAGAACAGGAAATGCTGACTCTGTCTGGAGCAGCTGTTTTCTCTGCAGCAAAAGTTGGACAGATCCAAGTTCAAGGTGTGTGTTTTCATGGCCAAAGAGTCTAAATGCAGGTGTTGCATTTAAACAGGAATGTAACTTGTGGGGAGAGGGGGGGCCCTTTGGAGGGAATGCTCAACATTAGTGTCATGTTTGTGATCTGGATTAAATCAATTTAGTCGAGGACAAGATGGATGTTGTTGTTTTGATGTTTTCTAAATGAAAAGCAGCAAACAGTGTTCTGCTAATAACGATGGAGAACTGATTAGTCCACAGAGGATATTATTATGAGAAAAAAAACCTGAAGATTTCCTGACAAAATGATATGAATGTATTCTAAATGTTTGAACCTTATAAGGGGAAGAGGCTAAATTAAATGCATTGTTAGCTAACGGTGCACCTACATTCTGAATTATCTACTTTATATCTCAACAATCTTACATAACACACTCAAAACTATCGTTTAAAATAGTTAAATTATACATTTTAGCTGTGTGTCGGCTGACCCTGGGTTAAAGAACAGATGGAGGCTCAGCATGAAGGAATCTGCTCAGGAACAGTGAGCTTAGAAACATCTGCAGGGGATTGATGCAGAACCAAACCTACGGGTGTGACTAATTGGCTGTATCTGTCATCATTATGGAAAAAATCTCATTTTCGGAGCAACATCCATCAAATAAATACATATACAGGTCATATGTGTTGAATTAAAAACAAACGAGAAGTTTTTGTCCTGAATTGACAACATCTCTGTGATCTGTGTCTGTTGTGAGAGGTTTTTAAACTGTTTCAAAACAGCACAAACACTGCTGCAATATTTAGAATAACATTATTATATAGTCAATAAAAGTAATAATGTCTCCCACACCTCCAATATTAACTTTATGGCCTATTTAATGCCCTAAATCATCTCATTTCTTGCCGTGAACTTCGGGTAACCTTCAAACATTGAACTACTTAATAAGACAGTGAGCATTAATCATATAAATGAGGCCTGTCTTGGAAACTGTAATATATTATATGATTGATTGTGTGAAACATTACTAGTACATAATGATTGCCTCATTTTTCTCACTTTGTACCTTTTTCTACAGACGTTATGTAAAAGTGACCCACATAAAAACATTAGCGATCGAACTCATTCATAAGCAAATTCATATTTAGCATCTTTGGAGAGGTGATGGTAAGTGTTTGAATCAACAAACTATCACAAAACGTATCATTAATTCATAAATCATATTTTATTTTATTATTATTATATTTTATATGCGTATTTATGAGTCAGTGGTTGACTTTTCTGCCCCGGGGCGTTTTAGGCGCTCACAGATTTGCACATGTACGTTTGGCTGTGTTTACAAGTGTTTGTGCGCTTCTGGATTCAACCTGCTTGGTCTTTATTAGCTTTGTCTAGAAGTCTGACACTTGGTGAACCTACGCCAGGTTTGAGTCAGATACTGACACAGGCTCCTCCCACTTATGTTTGGACGGCTTCTGTCAAATTCAAGCCAAGTGCTACAGTGAATCAAGTGTCGAGATCAAACTCTGACTGTGTCAAACACACTCGAAACTTGTCCAATCATATGTCTTATTTTGTTGGGTAGATTTATGGACATTTATCCTCATCTGACATGATGAAACTATGTATGCTCACATTCGCCTGAATTATTACCAAAGGAGGAGATTGAAATTGAAATTGAAATTGTCGGACCCCATTTTCTTAGCGATTCCTTGGCGGCGGCTTCGTGTTTCGTGCCCTATTTGTTATCCTGTATGGTAAGAAACACAAACGTGTTATAGGGCGAAATATGTGATTTATTTTCTCATCGGGTTTATGGATTATTTCCTGAGATATAAGTGAAAAACGTCGCCATATCTCACAATGTTAAGGATAGATCTAAAACAACATTCCTGGATCCGCCTCTCTATGCCCCCCGTGAACCATCCCTCTGCCAAGATCTGTGGGAAATCTGTCCCGTAGTTTTTCTGTAAATATATAAACAGACAATGGTGAAATAACCTCATTAGCAGAAGTAAACATAACATCCTTGGTTGAGTCAATGACAATAACTTGCCCAACCTGTCCCTTACACAACACAGTATTTTTACCACGTCTTTGACTCGTCGCCAAATTTTGGTTTGAGTTCAGAATCTTGAACAATTGGAATTACCTATAAATAAACAAATAAACAATAAAGCTCCTAAAGATAAACTGTGATTTTTGGGATATATAAATAAAAATGACTCGACGTAGAGATGCCGTTGCCCATAGGCAATAATCAGTAGCTCTTATACGGTGTGGTTTACTCTACTGAGTCAGTGGCTGCTCACAGATGCAAACAGCTGTATTACTATCGGCCACTCGCTCCTGCAGTAAGTAAACATGGTGTGACACTGGGATGCATTTAGGTGAATCCTGGAAGCTGTGATTCGTCGCTCTCTCACACCCACCCACAGTCATACATCAGCCCACTCAGGCGCTCCATTCACATAAGTCATCTTCCTCGCAGACACAGCCAAGAGGACTTTTCCTACTTAACTCTGAATGCCTGGATGCTTGCAGCAGTAGATCTCCAGCCCTCGTTTCCTCCCACCCTGCACACAAACACCAGCAAAACACTGTCTGTCTTTGTTTAAGCCTCTTGTCCTTCTCAAAATCTGTTGTCCTTGTTTACTTTTTCTGTGTCTCACAAATTTACATCCAGTTATTCTTTCCCGAACATTCACACATGTAGACAGAGATATTACGGACGTCAGCACCGGGCGTCATAACGTCGCTCTCTGGTTCCAGTGCTACGTCATTGTGGCTAACAGCGCAACATAGCGGTGGATCCAGATTTTTAAACTTTGCCGACAGACTCGCATTTTAAATTTTACACAGATGAATATTGAAACTCGAATTACACCAGGCTCCATAATCAATCAAGCAATAAGGGCCTTCGTTCCCTCATATTTTCTCTTTTATGCCCGTTTCCATCCATCAAACGAATACCAAGTGGAATGAGTAATGCTTTCTCAATCAAAGCCTGGTAGAAAACGAAGCATGTGCCACAGTATTTCAGCATAAAATGCTTAATTAGAAGCAGAAAAATAAGTCTGGCCTGAATCCCCTCATCTCATCCCTGTTGCCATTTTGTAGTCACAACATGACAAACACAGCTGAGAGGCCTTAAAAACCAATAGTGCGTTCACACTGGCCTCAAACCTTTAATCATGTGGATGAAATGGTGACGATGGTGACACCTACAGGTTAAAGAGGGCAAAATGTTTATGACCCTGAGAGACCTGCGGAAGATGCAAGAGATCCAAAATTCCAACGCTATGATGGGTTTAACCATCGTTGATCAGATCCGACCCCAAATTAAATATCCAACTATTCCTTTAACCCTCAGTGGCGACGAGCAGAAGTTAGCTCACGTGACTCGTTGTGGTTGGGTTGGTGTGCTGAGCAGACATAAATGTGCAGCAGAGGGCTTCCCAGAATAAGAGAGGCAGCATTCCCGAGGACAGATATAGTTCAAGTCTCAAAAGCCACTTGTTAAGGCCTGTTGCTGCTCTTCCTGGTGTCTGTAAGGCGTTCCCAGCTGTTGCAGCTAACAGGTGCTGCATGGGAGGAAGACTGACTGCAAAATGAGCTACCTGCAACGTTTTGACCCGCAGATCTTTTGCAAACATTTTAAATCAGTTTTGTATTTGTTTTAAGCCCTGACTTGCTAGCAGGAAACGGTGAACTCTTTCGATTCAAGTCTGAAAACTGGCTTTGTAATGGCTGTACCGGCCGGGTTTGGATGAAGACGTCAGCTGTCAAAGTGAAAGATGAAGTTTAACGAACCACATAAAAGCAGTAAAGATTGTAATAAGTCTGACACTCTGTTTTTCTGCCTTTTAGTTCTAGTCCTTCTGGTCCAAAACAGATGTTTGGATTTACTTATCAACTACGCAGTTTGGACGTGGCTCAGTTTTTCCCCCTTATGTCTGTTATATAATGACGAGTGGTGATTGTGAAAGGCACAGTATGTGAAGAATGAGGCGGAGACAAAAAATGGAAACTAATAAAACTGGAAGATGAAATGATGAGCAGTATTAGTGAAGTTTTTACAGCTATTTTTTTTCTCTCCTGGAAATCATTATAGAAATTCTTCTGTGGAAAACAGATGCAAGACATTACATACGATACCATAAATAGGAATGTAATGATAGTGATGTGAGAAATGCACAGAGGACGATGATGATGAAGGTGGTGTTCATGAGAGGATGAAGATGGTGATGAATATGTAGAGATTGACAGGCGAGTGTACCGAATTGATTTTGTTGTTCAAATGCAAAAAGAGGTCTGTTTTTTGGGGGGTTTCTGAGACCGGATGTGGTCTGGCTACAAAACAAAAGCACAAAAGCTAAGTCTGAGTGTTTCAGGGCCTGTTGCAGACCTGCTGCTGCTTTACTCCACTCTTCTTCCCTGCTGTTATCTGCCTTGGACACATAACTGTAACATCTGGACCTGCTGGGATAAGCTGTCAACATGTCAGCTCTCAGCTTCCATATACAGTGATATATAAGTCTCAGAGACAGGTTCAGGGTAACACATATACACCTCGAGAATCTCAGCCGTGGTTTAACCATTGCTCTTATTAAAAGATCATTATGGTGAATGATGGCTGCAGTTTTTGTGGGTTTTTTCAGAGTCGGTAGTCAGTCCAGGCTCAACGGTCCTAGTATTTCACTCTGGGTTGGCCTGAGTGGGGGTATCTGATGATAAAACCCTAAACACTTGATGACCCCATTACTGACGATGTGTCCAGGTTGCACCACGAGGTGTTTCAAAGTACTAAGGGTCCAAATTATGGGTTGATTTCCTGGCAAAAGAAGTACTAGCTGTGTTTCCAGTCTAGCGGCTGGATGCTACCATCTGAGTCTTGCACTGGTCTTGATCAGCAGATCAAGTCTCCTTCGTTGTGATGAAGTTAGATTTTTTTGACCATATCACACCGTCTTCATCAGCGTCTGCTGCTACCTCCCCAATCAGATTCCTCATTCAACTACGAACTTTGATGCTTAACGTTAAGAAAACATACAGATCCGTCTCCATGACCACTGAGAGAACTGCATCTGCAGATGAAGACTGTATCATATACTGTAGTTTGAAAGCATCTATTAAAAAAAAAGCCAGTAAGTGGACCTTGAGTTGTTTGAGAACAGACGTCTTTATCATTTCTATATAGTTATGATGATATTAAGGGTTAAACGTGAACAAGAAGCGTTTGATCAGAACCTTTGGCTGTTTTTCCCCAAAGGTCATTTCCTTTAAACAATCTCTTTGTCCAACACTGATGTATTCTCAGTACCACATCTCTAAATCTGCTCCGTATGAAAGCGATGATGTCAGAGAAAGTACTTGGCTTTTGACTGCTGATGCAGAGCAGCTGCTGACATCACTTGTCCAGGTGTGGACAGAAGCACAGCAGGCTTCAAAGTCCTGAACTTCAGACAGCGGTGGATCATGTATTTCAGTGATGAAGCTCAGAAATGAAGGGAGGCATGTGGATGTGGAATGTTCTGTCCAAGGGAGTTTTTGAACCACAGCAGAATTTGTTTAATTAAATTAAACATCTAACCCAAGTCTGCTCTTATCTTCTTCTTTGAAATCACACAGCAACACTGTTTGTTCAATGTCAATGTTCAATTTCTTATGCTGGTCTCTAGTTCGCTATGTGAGAGATCTTTGTGTTTTACCAGTAATATAATGGTTGCTTTATTGAGGAGCCAGTAGAAGAATCACCTTCACGGAAAAACCAATCTGATCTGAAATAACCCCAAACACTTAACTCGACCTCATATCTTCACAGCGCTCTCAATAAGATCAGAAAAACAGGAAGTAAAATGTCACCACCTTTAAGGATTTTAAAGGCTTTGAAAATTAAATCAATGAGTTGGAATTAGTCAGTCTTTTAAAAACACTGAACTGATTCAATGCTTCTTCTTAGCTTCATAAAATTAATAACCAACACCAATGTTATCTGTGACTGAAAACCCCTGACATTAGTGTGACTGCATGATGCACAAAGGTAACAGACTTTCCTTTCTCTTATTCCCATTTTTCATAATAGTGGTCCTGCTTAAAGGCAACACACACAGGTTGTGTATAAAGTACGTCCAAATCACGGCACCCAATGTTCTGACCACACCGGGACGTGTCACGTCTTCCAGGAAAACGTCTGAATGTGATGCACCTCAAAGATGAGACTGGCGTCATTCTATATTTTTCTACACAAATCCCACATAAAAAACATGCATTATTGTTGCGTTATTTGTGCACTTGCTGAAGAAAAGTATGACAATACTTCGATTCATTGATAGCTTAAATTCTTTGTTTAAAGTCATGAAAATGTAGAAAATCACCACATTTATCATTTAAGATTAAGTCATTAATAAGATTAATATAATTTCTGTGTTTTTGTGTCTGCTTTTTATCTGGTTTATCTCCTCGAAAACCGACGGACAGACACCGACATTCCACACATGCTATGCAGGAGTTCTAAAGGCTCATTAATGCGCTACGTTAAAGACGGACACGGATACGGACGGAGCCTTCCGTACGTCTTCTGCGCTAATCTCGTAAATATTTGGACGCATTTTCAGAGAGCTTACGGATGAAACAGAGCAACACCACCAGAAGTGGTTGGGGGGGGGAGGCAGCGTAGCCACAATTCTGGTTGAGTATAGAGATGAAGGGGTTTGTTTGAGGCTATCAGAAGGTGAAGTTTATGGTATTTGTAGACATAAAGATAAAAAACTAAAGTAAGCATGCGAGAACAGTTTCTAAATGTCGGTGTTGTGGCCTCATTACAAATTTAAACCGATCAAAAGTAGGTCAGCTCACTCCAGAGTTATGATGACGAGATGTAAGAGGAATGATGCAACCATTTGTTATTTAGAGCGGTGATATGGAGTTCGCTTCTCAGCAGCACTTCCTTATCTTAATGTTATTCTGCAGTTGGCCATTCAAAAGCAAATGTCAGTCACTGACATGCTGCGTATGTATACACACACACACACACACACACACACACACACACACACACACACACACACACACACACAGGGAGGGTGGAGGGCTGCTGTGTTAGTGATTTCCAGCTGATACACAAACACAAAAGACCTCTTGTGTCTGGCGTTGACCAAACTCTCCTCCTCCATCCCTCAGCAACCCCTGAAGTTCCCTCCATCTTTACATCCATGATAATTCTGCTCCTCTAGGATCCTCAGCGTCAGCCATTGGTGGAAGCTTCAGCGCTGTCACTTTGTGTTTTGAATGCTAAATGCCAGAGTCATACCATCTTTTGGGAATTCCATCAAAGCCGAACCCCCCCCCCCCCTCCGGTCAGATGTGTGACTCAACATTCCGAGAGCAGTGCTGCTGCTGCTTTCCCTCTTGTACTCCTCCAGAAAGCCTGGTGAGACTTCCCCTTCCCCAGTGGAAAGTGTCAAGATGTTAAAAAAAAAATAATAATTAAAAAAATGCACTAAACAGTGTCACATGTGAGCAAATGAGAAAAGTGCAGGGTGAAAGAGTGTGAAACCTCAAACAGAGAAAGGAGGGAAGGGTGAGAAAACATGAAAGAGGAGACTGGGTTTTATTTCTCTTGATGAAAAGTGACAATACATGTGTGAGCAATAACAAACATTAGCAGACTGCAAAACACTCAGATCACACCTCCTGCTGGATTCACAGCTCAGGACCAGGTGTGGAGAGTTTTTTTTTATGATCCCATAAAAAAAAATGGGATCCTTTGATGAAAACAAGTCAAAACAACACATAAAATGGCTCAATTTCACATAAAAATCCATTCTTTTAAAATAGAATTGCCACAATCACAATATTTGCCTGCAGGGGCTGAGTAAATATCCAGGTTAAGCTAGAACTTATAAAGAAGATTACTGACCAAAAAAAAGCATTTTTAGCTGATCTACAACATCTGTAAATATGAAACTTCAGGTTAACAAGTCCTCACCATCTACATATTTGTACAGAATACATATTTGTATATAATACAGACCAAATATTGTTATAATATCACAACTGATAGACGTGGAGATTATCTAACAGTTGTTTTGGTGTAAACATGCCCAACATTGTCGTAGTTCAAACACACCAAGCTTTATTGCAACCTTGAAAATGTCACATCTCGGCCGATGAAGTCATTATTCCATTACCACGGTGGAGGCTGGATTTTTCCTTAATTTTGTTTTCTTTTTGCAACAATAAAGTCATTCCAGAACAGCCTTGGTCATTGGATGAACTGTATGATTCCTTAAATTGCTGTGTTCATGTTTAAGACCATGTCTTGACCAGCCTGTCTCCTTGGCTCAGCTTTTTTTTTAATCTCTTTTTTATTTATAGCCAGTCCCTTGAAGTGAACTGACTTCCTGGCCACAGTCTGCCTCCACTGTCAGCACGAATAACAAGATGGAATAGCTGGCATAAACATAACTTTGAGATTATAGAACGAGCATACATTTCTTATGAGGTCATCTCACTGGAAGCAAGAAGTCGAAAACCTGCTGTATGTTTGATAAATGGGCTCATTTTGACAGTGTAAACAATAAGCGTTTGAGGCTCACCACACTGCAACTCTGCAGAGATCGGACCAAACTGAATTTTGCAGTTTGTTTTGACCTGCCAGATGCAGCAGATTGGCGGCGTCATTGAATTAGGGAAAGTTCCTAGACTAGTGAAGGATATGTTGCAGATGAAACAGTGTTTTTATTGCATTTGGACACTTTTATCTTGTACATTTGCCAGAATCAGAGCTTCCATAACATCACAACTACACTGCGCAATAACACAACGTAACCAAAAACCATCCAATCTGCAGGAGAACAAGCACACATTACATACAGTGAATTTATCGTGAAGTTCATTGGTATCACGACATTTAACTAAATATAACTCAGCTGTCTCTTATTTATCTCCACCTTCACATGCACTGATAATCATTTCTGCACTATAGACCTTTGAAAGGTTTTGTTTTGTCTCACGCATCATTCCTGTGATTACTGGATGTCTTGTGATGTGTCAGCACCATCTGACAAGGTCAAAATCCTTGTTGAAACAATACAAGCGATTGCTTGGAGATATGAAGAAGCCGTCGCTTGTTTATATTCACCCATGTGAGAATTGCTGAGGCGAGCTCCCAGGATGCTTTTGTTTTTACGGCAATTACAACGTCCACGTGATTGAAAAGTTGTCAGATATGAAATGCAGAACTTATTTATCCCAGTAATTAGAATTACCACTATTTTCAATAAATATCTTTTATGTCTACATCAGGAATTTGGAACGGAAATAGAAATTGCAACAATAAAACTGACACCTGTCCCAAAACGTTCCCTGAAACGAAACATAAAACACAGAGAGTCCAAAGACGACTGAGGCTGTGAAACAACCACACCCCTGGCCTACTTTCATGCTGTTTGTGTCCTTAGGAGTAGAAAGTATGTTGTGAAAGAGATTGGGGGTGACAGAACGAGGGATAGAGAGACATTAAAAGACACAGGGAGGGAGGAGAAAGAATGAAAGCGTTAGTCAGCTGTGTATAAACTGCATCGTTGATGTTATACGTCTTTTGAGAAATGGAACAATACTTAAAAGAAACACAAGCAAACATGTATAGGAAGGTAAACAGACATACAAAGTGAGAACCGACTCAATGATGTAGCTTTATCCTGTTTTTGTTCTTGGCTGTGAAACCATTAAAAGAAAAGCAAGCTAATAATCCACAGCCTCATCTATCTGACTGGGGCCGATATCAATCTCCTCTTCCTCATGTGTGAAGTCAACTGCTTCCTCCGCTGTACACAACATTCGTCTGGCAGGAAACTCCCACACCAAACAGGTCAGCTATCAGTGGCCGGCATCGAGTCGGCCACTGGTGCGTTACCTGTCAGAAACCCAGTTCTCGCTGCTTTTCAATGATTGGTTGCAGAAAGTGATTAGCAGCATTAGAATATGTGATGCACATGCTTTAGGGTCATCAAATACATTCATTTTGGGAACGTCTACGAATTCTTCGGCGATAACCAAAGCATGTTTGTCACCATAAAAAACCGGTGCAACAAATATTCTTTTGCATTATAGGGTATGAACGAAAATGTTTCCTTCAGTCCAAGTCACACAATATATCTTTACAGCGTTTCAGTAGTTTACACATTGGACATGCACCTTTTCTTTGGAGCATGATAGAGAGATTGTAACACTGTAGAAGTAGCCAGATCGCCTAAACCAAGCGTACAAGGAACCTTCAGAACACCTGGTGCCAGTTTTCTAGAAGGATTGATGTCTGAGCCTGAAACAGAACTGCCCCGTTTAACAAGGCCTTATCAAGAATTTGTTTCTCTCCAAATCTAAATACCAATCTGTCTGTAAACAGAGTCTGAGTTACTTATTAATCATCGACTCAACTTCAAGGATCAACAGCAGCCTTTAGACACACAAACACTTTCAGTTCCTCTCCATCTTTAGTTCATATGGACTCAACTGGCTGCTGTCGTTTCACTGAAATCACATTTGCATTCACACCAAAACTGGATAACACAGATAGACACACCTATACATATATATACATATATATATACATATATAGTGAGCCTTCTATAGACCAGATTAGGGATGATAAGAGTTTGTCGCTGTAGGAACTACACATTGCTGACACACAGTCAAACACACCGACATTTCAGGCCCGGGCCTGTTGGGGTCGAGCAGCATATTAAAGTATTGGGTTGCAGCTACTGCTAATCTGCCGGAGAGCCTCTCCTTCATGTGCATACTTGTCCCTCTTTCACATTTCACTGCCTCACCCCTCTCTCTCTCTCTCTCTCTCTCTCTCTCTCTCTCTCTCTCTCTCTCAGCCCTCCTCCTGTTAATTCTCTCCATACTTGTGCACTGTGACTCTCCTCTCTGTTTCCCCAACTTTTTTTTTTCCATCCTCATTCCTCTTCTTCTCTCGTTTCCCATAATTGTCCATCATCTTTCACTCTCTGCTTTTCTCTTTTTTTCCCACCGACTTTTGATTTTTGGTACTGCAGTTTCCCTTACTCTGCAACTTTGGCCTGGGAGACAAACTTGGAAAAACAGGAATAGTTTGATCCATCATCAGATAAAAATGGTTTTCAACCATCTATGGGATAAATCATTTCTGGCAAACCAGGGAGTTGGTCATTTCAGTTGTTAAACGGGCACTACACCAATTATTTTGTCATTGTGTGATATCAGAATAGCTTTTACACCCGTGGCTCTAGGGATGGCAATGTCCTGCAAAATGACATTCCCATCAGAGGTTAGGGTTTTTATTTAGTGCTAATTAGCAAACATTAGCAATGCTCACTTGCAGATGCCGAACATGGTAATCATACCTTAGCATTGCTATTTTTAGCATGATAGCATTTGGCTTGAAGCATCACTCTGCCTCACATAACACAGCCTTGTAATAGAGAATATTAATTATAAACTGAGGATATATGTTTTTAAATAGGCGGGAATTTACTCAATCAAACGTAGCGAGTTTCCTTAGAGGAAAGAAACTAGTTGCATTGTGGGAGGTGTAGGAACGAGTGTTTTTGCTCATACTCAGGACTGAAAATTAAAGAAGACTAAACTTTTCAATAATATTTTCATACTTTAAGCTCTCCCAGCTGTATGTTAGTATATATGCTGGAGTGCACTAATAAAAGGGAAAACACCTGCTGTGATATCGCTTTTTTGGGCTGTGGCTACAAAGGAAGGCATGGAGTGGATTAGACCTGCCAAAAAGGAATTTTTAAAGATTTACTAACACTATCTTTTCTTGCTCTATTGCTCTATCTCTCTTTCGTGTGTGCTAACCTTTCATTATCCCCCTCTAAGTCTCTTATTTATGCCGTTGTTTTTATCTGCAGGCCAGAAAAATCTCCTTCTGCCTGAAAGGGGAGACTTTGTGGTTTATTTGCTGTCGTTGTTGCTGCAGCTGGAAAGGTTTTTAAAGATGTGTATCATTACAGGCTGCCCTAAAACCCGTCCAAACAGAAACACTTTACTTAAGGTGCCCTGGTGTCAGCGTGCGAGCATGAACGCAAATGCATGAGGTCATGCCTGCAGTGAACTTGAATGTCGAGGCTCGACACATCAGACGCCACAGGCTGACTTACTGGAAACAAAAGCGCCCCGCTTTACGAGAGAAGGAGTGTAGTGTTTCACAGTAAAGCACCACGTGACATACATTAAAACGCTCTTTAAGGTCAAAGCCCACAAACACATAAACTTAAACTTACTTCCTGGTGGAAGAAAGCATGCTCTCAAGTCTTTGCTCCAAATGAGGCAAGAGGTTGTGATTAACCTTCTGGCAAAGTACATTATGTACACAATGTACATTTCACTGCTTAATAACAAAGCATGAGTGGCAAACGTGTGGCTGTTGTTTAATGTTAGCCTCATGGTTGGACGGTTGATGCCACACCTGGGTCTCATTTACGTTCTTTTCCAACATATACAGTATGTCAGACTATCATGCTTGGTGTCATTGTTATACCTTTCCTGCACCTCAAATTCTTCCTGTCCATACATGAAGGCAAAAGTAACGATGTCAACAATGGAGACGTCACTGGGACTATGATGCTATGGCGAAGTCACGACCTGCCCTACTCTGCCGCCGATTGGCTTCGCATGTCGATGATGTTTCTCACGTAGCCAAAGTTTTTTGCATCGTTTTAAGCCAGAGCTAAGGGGTGAGGAGGGGGAGTAGAGGGGGAATAGATTGTTGTTTAGTATTGCTAATGCTGTGCACTCATTCATCCATGAGCAGGTCTGACGAATCAGTCATTTGAAAGGGGAGATCTGGTGCTATCGTTGTGTCGAGTCATGGCCGAACACTACTTCAAACAATGTTTCATTCTATTAAAGGCGTGACATTAAATTCCACAAAGTGTTACGGCTCAACAATTTCGGGCAAATTTGCCGAAGGCAACAGACCAAGAACTTCCTGTATTTTGTCACAGTCTTGCCGGTTAATCAGAGGCACAGTCGGGCGGGGTCACGGTGGGATTTGTAAATTTGCCCTCTGGATAGTTGGGTGTGAAAAAGAGCATTCAGGGGATGTTTTAGGCTCACTTATCATGTTTGCTGAAAGAACAAAGTGTTTGAGAAATGCGCATTTCAGGGCAGGTGAAACTGCCGGAATCCCATCATGTTATCACAGGTCATCATGGTGCCTTACAGGCATGCATGCCATGCAGTCCTGTGTATGACCTTTTCAGACTTCTGGTCTCTCTTAAATGAGAGGCACCTCAGCACTAAGATAACAAACTAAGATGAAGGGTAATCTTTAAGCATGAGATGGATGTAATTACAGGGATTAGTATATTTTAAAACCCTCGTAGTGAGTATTTGAGGGAACATGGAGAAGATGTATATTATATACCAGGAGAGCTGGTTCTAGTATAACTTTTGCAGTTTCGTTTGACTGAATGTTAGGCTTCCAACTGCACTGGGAGTCTGCTGTGACCAGGCAGACTGGAAAAAGAAAAACTCCACTTCCTTTGTTGCAGCCAAATACTACAGACTGGTCTCTGCAGCCAGGGAAGAAAAAATAATGACCTCAGTAACAAAAAGCCTCCAATCCAACAAACATGGCAGTCAGGAGGTAACTAAGGGTAGGAAAAATATCCATCCTCACTAAAGATGTGCTCAGCCTCACTTTACTGTAGATTGTAGTGGGAACCAGTTGGTGAATAGTTGCTACCATTAGTCACTGTTATGGTAATCTATTATTGATGAGAATCTACTTTTTATACTCATCTTTTCTTTGCTGTTCATTGAACTCTATGGTACAAATAACCTTTTCTGATGATAAATGAAAGGCTACTCTCGACATTAGTTTTGATCGATGTTCGCCGCTGTCATTAGAAAAGTGCTACAAGCTAAAGCGCTTAATTACCACAGATTATCCCCTGATGTTATCCATAATTTGTCCGTCATTTAAAGGGAGGAATAATGACTTCAAGCTGCAGTTATGTCAACCAGGAACAGAAAAGTTCAAGGTTACCAGGAAACTCTTGTCATTGAATCCCACTGAAACCACCTGTAGAGGAGAGAGTCTGTTTCTGCATAGTAGTAAATGTTGTGATGTGACCTCACCTCAATGAAAATATCCATCCACTCGTTCTACCTGTTTATTCCTTCCAGGGTCACAGGTAGTGGATGTTGGATGCCATGTTTTAGAACTACAGCAGGCAGAGTTTTTTTTTATTTAGCTTATCCAGAAAATGGACTGAGCTGTGACTAAAAACCATGATATGAGCCAAACCATGAGATCTCAAACATCGCACCACTCGATCTGTTCACCATCTCGAACGGATCCCAGGTGACACCAAGGGAGGAAAGGCGGGGTTTAACTGTCATCATCCAATCAGAAGCCTGACACATAGACATCCAGTGGTCAATTAGCCTTTCTTAGAAATAAATTCTCTCCCTTCCTTAAAAGTCACATTAATTTTGTGAATTTGCAACACCTTTCACTTTATATGTATACATATTTAACCACATGGTGTGTGTTCTTAAATACAAACCAGATGCAAACAATAGACTGGTCTGAAAACCCGGTGAAGGGTGTGTAACTCTACATGACAGCGGTGTTTTCACCTTCAAACATAAAGCTTCCGCTGCTGACTTCACTCTTAAGCCATGCAGTATTTTCTCATGTGAGCTTTTAAAAGAAGGCAGACTTGCTCAACTCCTTCTTCACGCTGCTCTGAATTGACCATGACTGAAAGCTCACAGCAGGTTGAAGCATCTAAGAAACAACCCTGAATTTTATTTATACTTTTCTTCAATCGCAGCCACATGCAGCGCAGAAAATCTCTTGACAATGTTCTGTCTTTTCTTTAGCTCTGTGTGGGGCTGCGGGTAATTTTCTGCTTTCTGGACTTGAGGAACACGGGGCAAAGACAGACACGCTTACCCTAGAGAGACGAACTGACACCGCCGAGCCCACGCGCTGCACTTTCACTGCATCGTGTTCCCCTTTGAGCATAGAGGGTATACAGTACACTGACGGGGACATGCTTGACAGTCAGGCCAATGCTCACACAGACACACATGCTACACACCAAACCCCAGAGCGATCACGTCCAATTTGCATGTTGGGTTGAGTGTGTGGTGCAGGAGAAACAGGCCCGCTGCCAAGAATAACATGGTTATAGCTGGATGAGCATTGAAACCAGTGGTGAAATTAATCATATTCAGGATTTTGTGGCATTTCGGCAAATCAAATCATGGAGATTTATACCAGAGGGGGCCCCGTGTCGGGCTTTGGGGCACTTTAGATTGCCCCAAAGGTAGGCCATTTGACTACCAACAGGTGATTTTGGATAAAAGGTTAGGAGGTGAAAGAGTTGGAAGGTTAGTCAGGATTTATTTAATGAAGGCTGATCAAGTGAGAAAAATGGAAGGATGAGGAAAAAGGATGGAAGAGACAGGATTCAGAGATCGTAAACCTCCACCAAGGTAGCTGAGATTCACCATTATGTCATTACACCTTAAAGCAACAGTCCCATTTTCATTTTTTTTTCTTTTTGTCCAAGCATTGTAGGCATTATCCAAGAAGTTAGAAGCTAAAATCGTGTGACTGCTCCTGTTTTATTTATAAAAATTCTGGATCCAGAAGATGATGTGGATCAACACCAATCAATTGTTCCTCAGGCCGTACCCTGCCTCTCCACAAAAAAAGAAGAAGCTCAATCAAAATGTGTTCCTAACTTTCTGAGTAATCCCTCTTAACTGACTGCTAGGCAAACAAACCAACGCCGGCAAAAGCATTACCTCCTTGGTGGAGGTACAAGGGGGCGGCTGAAGTTTAATTTATGAAGTGGGAAAGACATAAACAAGGCCCCACGGTCGCTACGGGAAGCATTAGCAAGTGTGTGAGAAAAGAGTTTGTGAATGAGAAAGTGCATCTGTGTGGAAGTGTAGGTTCATTTTTCCACGGCCTGGATGCGTCTACATCTGCCGCAGATGAAACGGAGGCGGCTCGCTGGGTTGACAAAGAGGAGGAGCAGAAATAAAACAGAGACAGGAAATAGAGAAGATGTGTGCCACAGAAAAGAGAAGATGTTTGTAGTTTATGACCGTGATGATGGAAGGAGGCAGGAGAGGAAGAGGAGGAGGAGGAGGAGGACGTGGCCTGTCCTCCAACTGCAAACCAAAATGCTAGCCTTTGTGTAGACTGGTGTTGCAATGCAAAACTACAAACAGCGGCAAAATGAAAACAATTGTGTTGAAATATTTCCTTTTTATGTGCTTATTTCTTTTTATTTGATAAATCTTTTTATACTAGGATAAATGGCCAAAGCATGAATAGTCGTGGTATTTATACATATATTATTATATTATTAACAATATTATTAAACATAGTTTATATCTTCTATGCTTTTACACTCAGCCTGAAACTTTTATTTTGAAATTATTACACCTAATATTTACTTACTAACATATTTTTCTACTTCATTGACCTCTTCTTGTTTTTAGATATTGTAATTTTACGACTTTATATCCCACATTATTCTGTCCTGTTTATTTACAGTTATTCCTTCTCGTAATCAAACGTCTAAGGTTGTCTAAAATAATGTGTGTGTAAATTACAATCATGTTTATAAGAAGTATTACAGTCTGCACGCCTACACACTACACTAACAGCAATGTCAGGTTAATAATTAACTTAATTCTCATAAATAATGACTTAAAGATGAATATGTGCTTAAAAATAAAACCATTCATCCACATACGAGTGGAGAAATTCAAGATGAGCCACAAATGTCATCCGTCATCATTCTTTTCCCTTTTCTTTCAGGTGACAGAGAACATTATCTCCAAACAAACATTCATAGGTGAGCATCTCACACAAACACACACAAACACAAACACACACAAACACACACAGATCATGATGCAACATCACACCTGACATTTCTTTCCCTCTCTCCCTCAGAGGCCAGAACCATGCCTCGCACCTTTAACAACACGGGGTCAAAGTTCATGACCTCGGTGACCCAGAGGCCATCGGCCCACTTGACCCTCAGAGACACCAGCTCTCAAGGTGAGGGGGGGGGGGCTGGGATTACTTTTTGTGTGTCTGTGTGTATCATTAGCGTCACGATGAGCTGTCGCTACAGTTTTGTGTTTAAACCATGATTCACAATCAGAGAAGAATGATGATGAAGCGATCCAAGGAGGAACATCGTCGACATGTCGATTTGTGGTTGACAAATCCCGTTTTAGCAGGATAAACGGTGCGAAAATGTTTCCAGAAATGTCATAAATTTCTTCAGAAAGCATCAACGACTTTAACGAGAAAAGAGAAAATCAGCCTCAAAAGGTGATCCATGAAAGCATACATGGATTCTTTAAATTGTCTCAGTCATCTTTTTGGATCTGTGAACATTCCATGTAATAAAAACTCAAGATCTCTTAGATGACTGAACTGTATCCCTTAATCCTCCTTTCTTATGCAAGCGTGGGAGCAGCTTAAATACATCCTAATTTAATGGTAGAAATCTCTTAATCAGCAGCATTAGCAACATTACGACTTGCCTTTGCTGCACATCAATCCGAAATATGAAATGTCTATATAACCGTCAGACTCAAGAATTCAGAATTTATCCTCTCAATAACTATCATAAGAATATAAATGCAGCCATAAGCAGATATTTATAAGATAGCTATAAGTATAACAATGGCCGCACGTGTGCCATTAAATGTGGAATCTGAAGTTGGGCTGTGTTCTTTATTTGTATGTGTGTGTTTTATCCAGACCGTATTGTTTCATCTGAGGCTGGCGTGCAAACTGGAGGGTGTTGACAATCTGGCAAAGGCTGCCTGGAGTTATTTCCACTGCGTTGACAAAGGGCATAAAGGACATGACCAAAAAACACATTTTCAAACCCTTAACATGACAAAGAAGTACCTGCTATGTACGCAATGCAGCAGGAACACCAAAAAACAGCACATGAAAACCTCCCACAATGATCCCACACTCCATTCCTGCACAATATGCCAACATGCTTAAGAATGATGAAGCCATAATGAAAGGTGACAGGAAGCCACGCATGTATCCACAGGAAGAGATGCTTGAAGGAAAGCCTGTGAGTAATGGCTGCTCACAACCAGCCAGGAGACAAGCTGGTGATGTGTTGTTCTAAAAAGATGATGCAGATGAAATTCTATTCATAAGGACGCCTCATGCAGAGCTAGAATCAGGAGGTTAACTGCTCTAAACCACCCTCTGTGTCCTGAAAATGAAGGTTAACATGAAGGTCTAGAGGAGCCTCAGATCAGGAGGCTTTTTCCCTCCATGTCCTTCAAAATAAAATGTACACACGTGTAAGACGGTCTGGGAGTGTCCTAACACTATCGTGGACTCTTCTCGCCACCAGGGTTCCCTCCCTACCCGATCCCCACGGCGGGTCTCCACCAGTCCTGTCGCCACGTGGTCCGCTCATGGGCCAATCAGAGCTTTGGAGCTCACCTGCACAACATGACCCTGACCAATGGGAAGCTGCGAGTGCCACAAGATGGGCGGTACTATCTATACTCACAGGTGATCTTTCTGTGCTTTCATTACTTATTACTTATTACTTATTTTTCCCTGAACGTAACGTTCAGGGAAAAACTTTCTTCTTTCTTACAGTTGTTTTTTCTTTTATATGGATTTATTGTTTCTTTTTACACAGCGATTAGAATGTTTTGACACTAAAAACATGTTTATTATATAAATGACTCTTATGGCTGCCGGTAAATTAAGTTTTGCTTTTTTACATGGCTGCTGAACTTATGAGAGTGTTGGCAATGCATTTACAGTATTAATGGTTTTAACTTGTTTGTTAGTTTGTTATCATCAGTTTTGATGATTATAGAGCTTCAGATGATTGTCATCGAACCATTGACCAGAGCTCCCTATCAGTCACTACATATATTGTTTGAGTCTGCAACCACAAGACAAGAATTCTACTTTAGTGTATAAATTAAGGAAAGCGGGACATGCCGTTTGATAATCCAGTAGTTTTGGCCTCTCTGTGATTTGCTAGTATGTTTACACTTTATCCTTATTTTGATCCTCTCCTCTTCCCAGGTGTATTTTCGTTATCCGTCCCCAGCAGCCAGTGACGGAGACCAGCGCAGTGTCAGCCACCAGCTGGTGCAGTGTGTCTACAAGAAAACCTCTTACCCAAGCCCCATACAGGTATATTATCCCTTTTCACTTGGAGTCATGTTGTTGTTTTGGTTGAAACGCATCTTTCTTACCTTAATTTTCACTTCTGTGCAGCTTCTGAAGGGGGTGGGAACAAAGTGCTGGGCCCCGGACGCCGAGTACGCCCTCCACTCCGTCTACCAGGGAGGGCTGTTTGAGCTGAGGGCCGGCGACGAACTCTTCGTCTCCGTCTCTTCCCCAACTATGGTCAACGCAGACGAATCCTCCAGCTACTTTGGCGCCTTCCGTCTGGACCTCTGAGAAGAAGGGAAGGAAGAGAAAAGACGGGACTATAGATGGATAAATGATGGGCTGGAGTCTTCAGAATATCTGTTGATTGGATAAAGGGTCGTTTAGACAGAGCTGTGGGAAGGCCTGGTTCTTGGATCCTCAACGTTTGCTTGGACGGATACACTGAAGGATGGAAGGATTGGAGTTTGAAGGCTTCGCCTGAATGAACGCAGCAAGAGGATAGCGTGAAATGGAAAAGAATGACTAGATCTGCCTTCCTTATTCTCCATAAAGCGAAACCACACCGCTGAGAGCTAAATATATAAGATACATGTGCAATCATGCGAAAATAAATGTGAGGATATCGATTTGCTGTTGATTCTTGGGAATGAAATTTGCTTTTTGGATGTCAAAAAGAGAACCAAACCACAGACAAACTTTAAAGACTCTAAGGTCTTCCTGTTAGATGAGAATTGCCCAAAACAATTAGGCCTCCGTGTTGTCATCGAATCCCAAAATAACACATGGATCACAGCGCATCTCCCACATCAACAACCTTTTTCTGGGAAACAATCGGACCCTCTGGTTTGGATTCCAGACCGACGAATGTACACACAGTTAATCATCTGCATCTAAGATGTGTGGACAGACACTGAAATGGTTACAAAAGAAAATGATCAAGCCAAAGCAAATGGAATATAACTTTTTTTAAAGTGTGCCATGAGAGAACTGTACATATGAACGGCTGAGAATGAGATTTAGACACTGAACTGTGATGACTTTTGAAAGTAATTCATATGTTTTCTACCTTGACCGGACTTCAAACCACTTGCTGAGGACTATGCATCTACACTAGAACTGTGGATTTTATACAAAGACATTCTTAGAGGAGGATAAAGATGGCCTCTTTGTACTATAATGAGACTTGAGAAGTGCCTTGTGAACAAACGAGGAAGGAAAACAAGGAGCAGGGAGAGGCAGAACTCTTGTAAATGCCAATAGAAATGAGCCCGGCCTGAGACGATTGAAGAAAGAGCAAGAGGATGAGGGCAGTATGCAGCCCGACCGGTCTTGTTGATCTCCCTTCTGTCTCTCTCTCTCTCTTTCACTTTCCATCATCATCATCTTCCTCCTCCTTTCTCCTTTTCATGTAAAGAATCTCGTTTTTCTTGTCTACCCTGTGGAGCTACATTCAGTTTTGTTTCAAGGATCAACTGAGCAACCAACCAGAAATCAACAAACAGATCACACAAACACTAAAAACATTTAGAGAGCATGGTTTAGGAGATTTTCAGATTAAAAGAGACGGGTCTAAAGGTCTGTGTCCATAAAAGCGTTTTTTTTCTCCTGAGGCCAGCATATTTTACGCTACGCTACAGACGCCAGCAGCGTGACGAGGCGCTGAGCGTCTTTTCTGCACGTTTGGCATTTTGTACAGGTCGCAGTAAGTTGAAAAATGTTCCAACTTGAAACGCTTTGCTCGTCTCTGTCACGTTTTACCCAGCCGTCCAATCACAGTGGAGGAGGGGCGGGACAGACATTACCACATCAGACAGTGCAGATTAATGGTAACAATGAAGGAGAAATTAATACTGCTGGTCTCTGAGTATCCGTGTCTGTACCAGATGACATCCCCGGACAACCACAATGTCAACATGAAGACGTTTCCTCGCCCACAAAATCTCATGACCCCACATAGACCTGCAGGTCCGTCCTCTCTCCCTACTTCCTCCAGCCTTCCCTTCACCCAGAGCCACGGCCAGAGCCAGTCCTCTACCTGGTGCTGCCATTTTTAAACTCGGTATTTGTTGATAAAACAAACTATCCGCAAAATTAGGTACTTGCAACACAAATTACTTCCGCGGATATTCCGTATCATAGCAACCAAAGCGCCTCCGCTGAAAAACGCTGCGCCTCCAAAGTGCTCCCAGCTGGGCGTTTTCAGAGGAGCGCCTGGTGGACACAGGCCCTTATGTGTATAGAAGTCTAGAGGAGACCAAACAGTTCTGAAGAACCGCCAATAGGAGCGCTGAGTTAGCTGACAGTGGTTGGAAGAGCAAAGCCACGTTTTCACCATATACAACAACACCATGTCCCTGTTTTGTTCCGTTTTTTAGGCTACCGTTAACACGACTAATGTTTCACACATGCTTTTAAAAATGGAGGTTCAACCAATGAATGTACCCTTATATCTGGACCAATCACCGCACACTTACCGTCGCTCATTCATGGTTCCACTTTTTCTGGGGGAGTACCTTCTCTGAAGTAAAAACAAAAGGGAGTTCCAAGATCTACAATCATTGCCAGCGAATACAATAAAAAGGGGGATTCTTAGAATTATGAAAGGGTTCATCTGATCTGAACATGACCATGGTTACACAAAACAGTTGTTTCAACACTGAGATGATGTTAAAACGCATAAATGTGTAAAAGTTTTGCACCAAATTTAGCCGCAAATGAGCAAAACCAGCTGCTGTGGAGTCATTACTAGCCAAAAAAAAGAAAAAAAGTTGGCACTAAAATCCTGTGGACAATTGATGAGAAGCAAAAATAAAATGACATATGGATAATAAAAGAGAATGAGCAATAGCTTCATATTTTTGGAAAAACATTAATTCATCTGACAAGAAAAAGTCACCTGAAACACACAGAAACATATGGAAACGTTTTCTTCATCTCTCGTACCATATATACCAAATTTGGAAGGTGAATTCTAGGAAAAGACAGACCTTATTTAGCAGCACAGGCCTGTAAATAAAGATTTAGAGAGAATATTCACAGATATAAACCATGCGCTGACTAGCACAGCCTCAACCCCTACATGCTTTACACAGACGCAGACACATCATCTCACACCACCACATCCAGGCTCTGCAGACACACACATCATCCAGTGTCACATCCAGCGAAAACGCACAAAAACACTTTGACACCCTCTCATTTATCCACGCTGTCTGGCCTCCCCGTACCATCTGGTAGCCGTCAGCGATAAGTCGGACGTGTGCGGGGAGTGTGTGTTTTTGTGTGGGTGCACTCGCAAGAGGACGCGTTTGTTCGGAGGGCCCGGCTGACGTGGACCATTCTTGGAATGAGGTCAGCAAACGTATGCATAGATTTCAATGAGAGAAAATGATTTATGCAGGTAACACACATTTTTAATGAGGTGGCAGCCATGCTAAGCCCATCCTTCCCACACTGGGGTTCACATATACCTGTGCACATTCTCTATGCGAGGTTATACTATCCACACATCCTTTTTTTTTTTGCTATGAAAGCACAAAATTAAAGATACATTTAATTTGCGTGCATTTGGACGCATTTCTGTCAGGCTTTCTCTCAGTCCTTCCACCTTCATCACGCTACACATAGCGCGTTGGCGCTCCCCCTCCTGTGAATTCCAGCTTAAGTTTATTATCCAGGGTCGGCCTCAAAAATCCTAAGGCCTTTTCTCTAATGCATTCCAACCAAAATAAACTGTAAATTGAAACAGGTCCAGCCGTGATGATAATGTAACATATACAGTCATAACTGCATACTGTAAAGCCACTGGGCCCACTGGGAAGACTTTTGCATTGAATGTCTGTTTCCTGTATGTTTGTACTGGACAGTTTTGTAGCTGTGAACATGTGGAGCACATTGTTGCTTAGAAAATAAACAAATATTTGAACTTTCTCTGTGTATGTGGAGATTTACAATGTGGCAATATGGTGGAAGAGATCCTCCTTCAACCACTCAGGAAAACAGACGTGTACAGATGGCGTCTAAGCTTGAGACAAACCCTCAAGGACTAAAACCTAAACATAGAGATTATTTTCAGCATCATGCACAGATTTCATCAGAAGGATTGTTACAAAGGGGTTGCAAATAAACACTGCTTTATTTCAATGGTAATAACGTTTGTTTTAATGGAGACTTCTAGATGTTTGATTTCCCCGAGTCAGTACTCACCAAGATGCATTCACTGCTGGAGAGTTCGGAAGGGTTCTGGAGGATTCTCATGGTCTCTCGCTGGTTGGTTGATTAAGCTTCTGAAGTTATTTGATGTTTTTAATTTGCAGCACCTGCAAAGAGAGATCGGTTATCACCCAACGCTAACAGACAACACTTCTGTTAGATGGTAAATGCTGATTTTTAGACATCTGCATCAAATCAAGATGCATTTTGAGGCAGTTCGTACTTTAACCCTCATTAGAAAACAGAAAACCCAGAAGAAAAGAGGTTTAGTAGCTTTGGCTGTGACGCACGTTGGTTAGCAATGAAACAATGAGTAGGAGGTTAAACTGCTCACTTTCAGTTGTAAGGATGACGGAGTGTGTTCTAAGCCATATTAGCAGGACAGTGTAGGAGTTGTGACCAAACTGGGGGTCTTTACTGGACACTTGACCTCACTGAAAGGAGATATGAAAAAATATTTATTAGAATTACTCCATTTAAGCCTAACTTGTCTGATCTCTCCCAGTCCCAGACAATTTAAGTGCCTGTGTATAAAAACGAGGCATCCGATGTGGATGGAAACACCCTCAAATTAAAAACCGATACTTAGCACTTTAATATCAAGTCTCTAACTAACGTGCCTCTAAGTCTCCAATTCACATGAAAACACAAAAACAAGAAGTCGTAAAACATTTAAAACCATTTACTTCCACAGCCTTTCTGTCGGTACTAAACCTCGGATGTTTTATTATCCACCAGGCGCCCAGAGAAAATGTATGAAACCAATACGACCAAACTAGAATTCTTTGGCTGCATGTCTGACATGAACTGGTTAACCAGTTAAAATCAGATCAGCTATTTATACTCCATTAGACGTGGAGAGACACTGAGCAATTGGTGTAAAACACTGTGAAATACAAACCTCATGTAAACCAGTTTCTGGCTGTGTTCTGTTTGAGCTCCCTTCCGAGATCCATGCTGTGTTTACATTTGGAAAGTGTGGCTTGCTGGACATAGTTATATAATCCCCAGGGAAATGTCACAAGCCTCTTTTCAGTATGGCAGACCGGTTGCCTAAAAGCAACATTTCGTTCTGCTTATTGTCTGAAGAGGATGGTGAAACACCAGCAACCACCTTCTGTTAATGTGGTGGTAAAAATGTGGCTGCAGAAGATTCGACTCCCAGGGTTTGTCTGTGATGCTAAAACCTCGAGGTTCCATGATATCGATGAAATATTAATATCATGTTAATAATACATATGTGATGATTCTCACTTTATCGCCACAATTTTCCATAAAACAGAAAAAAGACGTAGAAACTAGCTAGCCACCAGGACAGTGTGTAGCTAGCCACAAGCAGTGGTTAAAGCGCAGATAGCGCAGTGGTTAAAGTGCACCCCCATGTACTGAGGGTATAGTCCTCTAGCGGTCGGCGCGGGTTCGATTCCGACCTGTGGTCATTTGCCACGTCTTTCACACATTTCCTGTCATCTCCTCAGCTGCACTATCAAATACAGGGCCCAAAAAATAACTTTAAAAAAAATCATGTTGGAGGAGATGACAAATGAAAAACATTAGCTGGCTGTTGTGAAATCATATCAACGTGTCGCTGTATCTGGTATTGTGTTTGCAATCTGTGTAAAAGAATAGAAGCTAGCCAGTCAAATGCCACATTCATTTATGAAAAAAAGAGTTCATCATTGTTCCTGCCTTATGGTTCCACTTTGACGATTGGATCAGTTTATTTCAAGACTATGCTGACATTCGCACGTACCTTCGCCAAGACCCAACAGCGCCCTTTAGTTCCATCAAGCCTTATCCAGAATCAAACTCATAGCCTTGTAACTATACAGGGCAGACAACCCCTATGAAAACATGTAAATCTTATTCCCTGAGAAATTAAAGGAAATGTCAAAAAATCCCTAACCCTAGCCCATATCTCATCTCGCAATGCCCCTAAAAATCCTGGATCTGCACCAAAAGTTTACCGGGTCTAATCCGGCCAAAGACTCAACCTCCCACCACGTTTCATTGACATCCGTTCAGTAGTACCTCTTTGGCGGAGGAAAAAATGTGGCTCCTCCAGGTGCAACTAAAGAGATACTTTCTGCTTCCACGAAACATCTGTGGCTTATGAAATTTATGCTTGTTAAATAGATGAAGTGCGTTTTTATTTCCACCCCCGACTGTCTGCTGATTAACACGATAGAACTGCAGTGATATCATGTTGTTGGCGTTGAGCTGGATCAACATGTCATCCATCAGCACCAGATTACAGGCATTGTTCCACCAACTTAAGTGTGTTTCTGTTGCCAGTTTTTGTCTAAGCATGTCACAATGAAAAACATTGTTTGAAGCAGTACAATCACATTTGTCAAACTGAGCGATTACAGCCAAAGACCATAAATGCAATCCAGACCTCCAACCTCCAGAACTCTCTGTTTCATAAGTGTGAAAAAGGGGTTGGTTGGTTTGCACACCTATCCTTGTGAGGACTTTAACACCAGGATCAAAACGACGCCAAAGGCATGATCATTTATCATGTTAGAGACGTGCATTTGTGATCTAATGCCAATGAAAAGCCAACAACAGTTGTAAATGAGCAGGAACAAATGGCACAAATACAAAGATATGCACATGACTCATTGGAGAGCGAGTACTGCACTTTCCTTTCTGACCATATTCTGTCCAGAGTTTGAGGAATCGATGCTACGCTTTTACAAACAAAACGTCTCAACCTTTGCATTCCGCCTCAAAATTCACTTAATATTATTTTCTCACGCCATCTAGACTCGTAATGCATCCACTGTTGTCCGACACGCGACTCGTTTCTCCATGAATGTCGACATTGTTCCATCCAATCTTTTTCTTCTCTTGCAAACATTTGATACCACTTGAGGAATGTACATGTAAGGTTGTCTTGTGCGCATTAAAATAATGCTCCTTTGTGTTACTTTGTGCTCAGATAAAGTGCCTATTGTCAGGCGGAAATGTCAGCATCGAGTCGGTTATTTTTGTCTGATTTTAACTTAAGGTGATGGAGGTTTGCAGGCAGTTCAGTCATTTTCATTAGTTTGGGAATTTATTAGCAAACCAAACTTCTAAAACTGGTCTTTCTCTGCTGCTTAAAGGTTAGCCGTGATTGTCTACAGACGTATACTGCCATATAAACACGTGTGTTGTGTGTGCTCCTACACACGCAACTTCTCCCCACAAGTCATTGAAACAACAAAAGGTGCTTTTAAGCCCCTCTATCTGCTTAAAATGTTCATCCAGAGCTGGAGCTCACCTTCAGTCTGCATGTTGAGCCACATTCATGCTGTGATTTTATTATCTAGGGGAAATCCAGTAATTTGTGATAATTGCAGAGCCTGCAGAGTAATTCTGACCCTACGTCTGTAATTTGTCAAATAAAAATTCCAGCAGAAATTGCCAACCCGACTTCGGTTAGGACTGAGGTCTCCTGATAATACTGATCTTGTGCAAACTGAGCTCTCAGTAACTGCAGTCATAGATTTGGCATTGCACAGTATTTCTGCGTGACATGGATGCAGGAGTGAAATCGTGAAGGAATGTTTTGTTACACTTTACAGCGCACACCTCACAACTGCAACACCTCAACAAAGAGACTAATGAGGAGGAGGCTAAATAAATAAAAAGGTGGATTAGATGCATAGTTGAAGAATTTGAAGGAAAAAAATCCCTCACGGCGTTCCGGAGATATCACGTGTTAAAAGAACGGGATGGATGAGGATGTGAGGTCACAGCGACCTCCACCTGTTAAACGTCCAATCAGATCATTATACAGACTATAATGATGGTGTACTGTGTTCGTACCGTCCAACGACGTCGCCTGCTCAGTGGAAGGATCGCGCAAAAGCTACCTGAAGGATTTCCATGAAACTTGGTGGGAGGGTTGGAAATATGACAGGGAAGAAGCTATTAGGTGTTGGAGGGGTTGTTAGACTGGTTTTGTCAACTGCACATAAGATACTCGATGGATCACCATGCAGCTGGGTGGAAGGGTTGAATGTGTGGAGGAGGAATCATCTAAGTTTGGAGAGGATCCAGATGAAGGGGCAATAAAACCGATAATGGTACCAATGTGATTCAACTACTAGGGACAAGCTAGCATCATCTTTATTTGCTAACATCATCCCTTTGCCAAAAACCTTCTACGGATCAGATTCTGTATCACGTCAGAGGAAGATCAAACCAGCTGTGTTTCTTTGGACCGATGCTACAAACACATGGCCAGCGGTCTTAATATAATAAGATCATTGTGTTCCTAGGTGCGTTGCTCTGCGTGTGTGTGGGTGTGAACACCATCTGCAAGTGCCTTGCTAACAATGTCCTCAGAAACCAACACTTACACAAGCTGCAATTATGCTTTTTGCTTTCAGATCAGAGCAGATGTGACTGAATCCACTGTTTAAACAGTGAGGCCTGTAACACTTCAAATTAGTCGTCAGTTGGTTTTACTTTAGTCCTCTTGATGATAAGTAATGGCAACTAATTCCACCCAAAGGGTGGGTGTCTTGGGAAATATTTCGGAGAACTATGCTAATGTACAACACTGACAATCCACCTATTTTCAACTCCGACGTATCTTTTAACAACCTCAGATCCAGATGATGACCTCTGACCTAAGCCGGTGAGTCAATGGAGGTTTTTAGCTGAGGCCAAGGATAACATCCTGAGCCTCCATTAAATATGACCTCATAAATTAATAGCATAAGGCAGTAAAGGACCACTGGAATTCCTGAAGCAAGACTCACCATGATGAATTTCTTCCAGCGGTCTCTCCTGCAGACAGAGTTGCTGTAGTCGATTAGAAAAGAGCTATCAGAATGGATGGTGGCGGCAACAGCAACACTAAAATCAGACCGGTGATCCTCCCTCTGAGATGTTGCCCTGACAACCAGTGCAGTGATTTAAATACCGACGCAAAGCCAGTAATTCACAGTTTCTTCTATAAACTCATTTATACGCCATTTACGATATGTCTGTTTCGAACGGTGTGTCTCATCTTGTTACTGCCCCCATCCCCCAAGGGTAAAGAGTAATTTGAAAAAGTTCTGGATCCAGTTGATGATCCAGATCACCAAATTCAAATGGATTGTTCCTTGGGCTGTGCCACAGCTCTCCAAAAAATGTCATCAAAATACATTAATAACTTTTTGAGTTATTCTGCTCACAGACAAACCAACCAATGCTGGCAAAAACACAAAAAAATGTGAGGACAAGACAAATAAATGTAGATAAAGTTTACTAGAAAAAGAGGGAAATTACTTTTTCTTTTGTGAGTTTTCCCTTAGATGCACACATCAGTTGCTGCTCGCTGTACATTTCAGTGAAAGATATAAAGGCCCTAACCATCGTTCCACCTGTTGCCAATACATCAACTAACATGACCCATCCAGACCCTGGAATTCAGATATCTTATGGGTTTAAAACAGCAAATGAGGCCCTTAAAATGATTGCTGGAGATGTGATGAAATTGTCTCTCTCCTATAGGTTTCCTGCCTCTAACCTTCCCCTGTTTGATAAATAAAAGACTCCAGTATGGATCCAAAAGGCGAGGGTTAAGCAAGGATAGTAAGGTTAACATGGTACGTTTGAGGCGAGCTGCAGTGACCTCTGAGATTCACATTCAGTTTGCTACTTAATGTATAGCTGATGTTTAGATTCAGGCACAACCAGAAGCATGCAGCTTTTAGACGACTCAATGAAGGACAAATGGAGTGAAAAATAAAGATGGACATGCAAGTGTGTGTGTGCGTCATTGTAAATGGAAGGAATGTCCAGTTTCATTACCCTGCAGAGGGGATAAGAATGTAACTTAAGCACGCATGATAGCTTCAGACTGCAGGACTAACAAGGAAAGCATGTGTGTAGCATGAAGTGAATACATGTCAAACATGACTTATGAACGGAGGGTGACGAGTAATCAGATCCTTTTATTTAAGAACTAATACAGTGAAAAAATATTCCTTTACTTACACTATAGCCTTACACTTAAAATGTATTTAAATACATATGTATAATCAGGAAAGCAGAATAAGCTACCTGTGACTTTCATATATCGTTTGATTATTTTGGCTCATGCATTAATTTAAAAGCAGAATTTGACTGTTGTCAGTTGCTTGTCGCCGTTGGTTGTGTGTTTGCAGGGTTACACAAAAAGTACTTTATGGGTTACCATGAAACCATGGAAAAAATCATCACATTTTGGAGCTACATCTTGAGGACAGTCGCCATGAGTGAAATATCATTTTGAATAACCATCAAACTGATATTAATACCGACATGATTCTAAATCCTAGGGGTCGGTTTTTATGTTCTGGGTCAAACCATCATGGGATCATTGCTTTAAGGTGCCAAACGGAGCCGCCTTGGCAGAAGTTTGCTCCCAGAATGGATCCAGATCAGATTCTGCTGTGTGCTCGATCTTATGGGGATGTCATCGTAAAGTTTTTGTCCAAGCATTGTAGACATTATCAGAGAAGTTAGAGGCAGAATTCTTGTAACAGTCTCTATCCCATAATGGTGAAGAATCCCTTAAAAGACACTCTGGATCCAGATGACCACCAAAATCTCATGGATTGTTCCTCCTACGGAAAAAATGTCATCAAAATACGTTCAGAACTTTTTGAGTAATCCGGCTCATAAACGAACGACTTAAACTTAAACTAAAAAAGCACACAACTTTATTCAAACCAGCAGCAAGAACAACCTTTTTGATTAATGCACATGTTGGACTTTATCTACTTTTCTCTGACCCACTGTGTTTTCATAGTGTTAACAAAAGACCTATCAGCCTTTTTAACCTGCTCCCCCAATACAAAAACCACCCTTCCTGACACACATGCACACAGCAGCCAGTCACCTACAAGCTGAAGTAATCTCCATATCAGCATTCTCACATCCATCATAGAGCTGCCACACACCCTCCATATCAACAGCGCTGCCTTCTCTCCACGTCTCCTGTATTAGAACCCAACACACGCTCTGTTTTTCCAAGAGCCGGGCAGGAAATTAGTTTTATGAAGCTGCCAGGCACACACACAGACACCGAGCATGCACACAGAAAACCCAAAACATCCTGAAGAGACTATGTGGGGCCAGGCAGGAGCTCAACCTGACACACACACACACACACACACACACACACACACACACACACACACACACACACACACACACACACACACACACACACACACACACACACACACACACACACACACACACACACACACACAGGGATTTTTTTATGAGAACAATACTACTGTTTCAGCCCTGATGCCCCGACTACCGGCCATTGGAAAGGGAATATCAGAATCAGTGGGAGCGGTGCAATCAGAATACCTTACAGGGCGACTAAACAATGCGGTTATTCCTAAAGAACAGTGTTAAGGTTCCGATAAGGTCTTTAAAGCAGCCCCTCTTGGCACACAAAGGGTTTGTCGCAGGAAGCCGAAGGAAACAGCCCGTGGAGAACGAGAGAATGAAAAGCCGTGTGGCTCCGGTTCAATGCTTTTTCACACACAGATGAGGTGGTTTGTCCAAGAAATTAAATGTCACAGATCAGGTTTGTCACAATCATGAAATATTAGCTAAAGATTGATCGTCATACAAATATTTAATTCTTCTGTTTTATTTATTCTAGGTCTGATCACAGTGTAAGAAGAAGAGCACTGAGGCGAGTGCAAACCTCCAAAGGCCCAACAGTCGGTTTTTAATTCAATTCAACTCTAATCCACATTCCAACAAGACATGTGCGCCATCAGAACGGCTTCTCTCAGGGTTCTGCAGAGTTCTACGCAAAAAATTCAGTGGATCCACTTTTCTCACACTTCCACCAGGTTTCATGAAAATCAGTGAAACATCTTGCGATGTTTAAAAATCGAGAATTTTTTTAATCTGCAGCCACTTCAAAATGTATTGACTTTTCCCTCCCACATGCCCAACCCTTCTACCAAGAAGTTTCAACGACATCCGTTTTACCCCAAAAACAGTCAACTTTTGTGGCGTTTTAGCCGTTCGTTTACACGAAAGCGGTGTTTTCGGAGCCTGAAATTGCTAACTTTTTGAAAACACTTACCGTAGCGTCGCCGTGTAAACAGGCAAAACACCGTTTCAAAAACATTGCTACGTGAACACAGAACTTGTTCAAAACAAAAGAAGAGAAAAAAACTTCTTTGTTTTCAGTTAGAACTTTGTTGTGTAAACGGGGCCCAAGTTTCAAGAAAATCCGTCAAGTAGTTTTTGTGTAATCCTGCTAGAAGACAACTTAATATACAAATATACCTTATGCAGAAGATGAGCCATTTATTGGCAAATTCACATTTGGAATCTCAGCTGAAAGCTTCAATAACAGCCAATCAGCTGGATGGACCTGCGATTGTGGGCATCTGTCCACATTAAGTGGGAAGAGTCGTGGATCCGTTGATGGGTTTGTAGCATTAGTGGTTTATTATTATTATAAAATTATTAAATCCAGAATGTGATCACGGCGCTGCTGCTGTGTTTGGCTTTGCCACTAAATGATCCATGATGTTCCCATAAGTTGATGCTCATTTAAAAGTGAAGTGCCTCAAGAGACCAACAGTCGGTGGTGCTAAAAGCTAATTTAATTCTCCACTCATAGTGATGTCATCTGGTTGCACTTATTCTGCTAACGAGCAGCAGTCAAACATCAAACGAGGGATGATGACGTGTAAATGATGGAAATATGCCATTTCTGTTTCATCCAGCTGCTTTTTGTACTGATGAATGGAAGCAATCAGCCAAAAATATCATGATGGTGATTGGCTTAGTCACAGCTGATGTCACTGAAAAACGGTGGAGGAAAAACGTTCCCTTTGAAAAATGTCTATTTTGGTTAACAGAATGCTTTCTTGTCTAAAAATCGACTGAGCAGAATTCATGTTTTCAGGGGCAAATAAATCCAAACAAGTCTTCATCTTAAGAGAGGGATGTAAACAAAAAACAACAGGCGTATGAGAGCAGAGAAGGAATAAATAAAGGATAGAAGAAGAGCTGCACTAATTAATCAGACCGATTTAGCTTATTGCTCATATTTCTGCATTTTCGAGAAATGTGAAAAATCTGAGGAAATTTTGTTTCATTTTAATACAAAGTAATATGTGCAAAAACTTGGGTTAGCATACCTCATTCATATTAAATAAAAATGTTACCTACCATTGTATAATTTTCATTAATAATAATAATAATAATAATAATAATAGTTCATCATTATTTTGCCATAATTTGCTCATTAACTTATCAAATCCCTGTGCTTTTGCATCTGGGTTCCCCGTGTCTGGAAGCCAAAGCGTGACATGAAGCAATCTATATTTTTATGTGCCAAACGGACTGACATGTTTGTGATGTGTAGTGACAAACAGACCGTTATCTTACTATTCTGGTCGACGGGGCTTCAAGGCATCCGTCTGCTCTGTCTCGGTTTTATGGACTTTTTCTGCTCTCAATAAACCCATTTCCAGATGCCTCTGGCTGATACTTTCAGCAACAAAAAGCAGCTCTACAAAGCCACTGTATGCATCAGCAGACAGGCTGCAACCAGTTGGTGAACACAGTGGAGCTTTAAACGGCTGAAGAACCAGATATTTCCTGCTTGGAGTCCCAAAAAAAAAAAAAGAGCTTAAAAGAATAGAAAATATATTTATATTTGCTTGGTTGCTAAAACTTGGTGTCAAAAGATTTTCAAGAATAACAAAAAGATGTTAAAAGTAATGAATAACGTTGCTCTTGCATGTTAGCTTGATCAACTTTACGAGGTGAGCGCTGCCCCAAAGGGTCGGCGAGGGTCTCTAACATTTAGATGCACAGGAGACGCCATTTACAGACAGAAATAGCAGCTCGAGTCTCCTGAGAGATTCTGAACCACTTTGGTAAAAAAAAAAAAAGAGAGAAACATAAAATGCGATGGTTGGGATCTGATGGAAAAGTTCTGTTCCTGCAGAGATTTGGAACAAGATATGTTAGAGTGCCATACGGCCTGTATAAATCAATGACAACTGTAATAATCATCTGTCAAATACGTCAGCTGGACTTCAGGTCGCTGGAACTCACATCTGCAGAGTGTTTTGGAAAGGCTAAATAACGTGCGCACTGGGAATACATGTGTGTGCGGTTTCTGTAGCATTCATACGCTACGTATGAAAATAAACTTGACTGGAGGTTACAGCGATGCCAATCTGAGTCAAAAATCCAAAGACTATCTAACAAACTGGAAACTGTAGACTTTCAGCATTACTGGAACAAATCAGGTTTAATTAAAGTTCTTGTCAATGCTGTGACAGACAGTTGTTATACACTGGAAGTGATTAAAAATGTAATGGATGTGGAAAACATGCTATGGTGAGAGAGGGAGCGGATCAGACTGGCACCGACCGGTTCTGCTACAAATAAAGTCCGCAGGATGGTTTTGTAACCGTATTCCAGGGTGCGTTCAAAACAGTTTTAGTGTTTGTGCTGAGATGAGAACAGAAGATACTGCAAGCAGTTGTAATCCGAGTAAAGTACCGTGGGTTATCCAATATTAGTGGGAGAATAAAATAACTTTTGCAGCTACATACCTCCACCGGGGCCAAGGGTCGAGACATGTGGGCCATCAAAACGGCACCATTCCATTCAGAAATAACAGCCTGAGCATTCAGATAGAATAAACCCATGTAAGGGTTACATTTATGAGGACCGTGATGAACGGCAGGCATGTGTTCCATGAAGTTACGCAACGGGCAGAAATGGGATTATATTGCAGCTCTCAGATATGAATTGGCCCGATCCCTTTCCATGACCTCAAGCTAGTTTTCAGTGTCACTGGAGGGCATTTCCAGCACACTGCTCAGCGTTGGAACAGCATGTTGGATGAAAACCAATCTGATTGCAACCACAGATCTATTTTTCTCTCCTTTAGCGTGTGTCGTGGAGGTCAGAGGCAGGCGTCACACTCTCAGATCACTTCCAGAGTATATGTTGGCCCTTTAGAAGTTTTCTCTCCAGTTCCAGCTCTCTCTGCTCTGGATTCAATCACAACATTATCACCTCTTTAAAAGTTTTAGTTGCACCAGTGGTTCCCTCACCTCATTGCACTCCGTGCTCTTAATAAGAAGCAGAGGCCGCATTTGCAGATCAACCAAAGAATGACTTGACTTTTTCAGGTTTGCTTCATTCGATTAAGAACCAAAAGGTCCAACCCCCCCCCCCTGGTGGATTCATTCTATAGATCGGTCCCCATAATTTTGGGGTGCGCTCCATTTTTTTTGACATCCTTTAAAGTAGTTCCCTTGACACACTGAGTTCAGGAAGGGTTCTAACTATTTGATTACCAGTTAGGTGTGGAGGCCTACTGGGACAGATCGAGTCTTTGAAATTCCTTGTTTAAAATGTAGAGGCTGCCAACTTTTTGCTTCTTGAGTGCCGTTACTTGTCGACACATCTTAAAGCCGCAGGGATCAATATTTTACAAAAGAAAAACAATGGATTAAATGGATGCACTGGGGGAGAACCCACAGAGAATTATTAACCACTGCAGCTCTACAGAGCATTTTTGTGTATGTGAGCTAATTTGTTGTTTTTTTTCCATGGCACGTAGCTTTTAGCTGTTGTAGCATTTAGCTGCTAGATGGTAAAATAAATCCTAAGGATTTGGCTGAGTTTTTTTTTTTTTTTTTAAAACAGAGCTAAATAAATAATGATTATGTTAATGTTGCTCCGTGTCTGCAGGATGTTGTAAAGAGGCAGTTTTTACACGTCAGCTTTGTAAAAAGGTGATAATGAGCGTTTTCAGACCAAATAGTTCGGCGGACTAACAAGACCTTTCATCAAAGATCGTACAAATATTGCCACAAACTGTCACACCTCCCATCCTGTCCTACTGCTTCGCTATTTAATGCTGCTGCTAATTCATGACATCTACATCATCAGACCATCCAGACTACAACTCCTGCCTCAACCTTTAAGCAGCCAGTCCTCCTTCAGACAATGCTGTACATCAAGACTATTATTTTGTTGTTGACTCTCTAATTATCCGCCACAATTAGTAGTTTAGATTCAGCGGCGACAAAAGCCGGTAATATTAATCTCCATCGTCTGCATGGTCTCACGTTGGTAGTGAAAGGTCAGCGTGATTATTCTCTGTTACATGAGCAGCGAGCTGCGACTGAAGCTGTGGGAACCTCCACCTCACGACCTCAGGTGAGGCCGAGAGGGCAGAGACACAACACTGGGGAGCGGATCGGATTGCAATTCCTTGAAACGCTCACATAAACAACGAGGTAGACGGCACTCGCTCGTAAGTACTCTCAGCTGCCCTGGGGGAGAACGCACACATCACCTCTTTGCACTTTGCATGCTTAAAGACGCAGAGATATGAACACAAACACACAGAGAGAGAGAGAGAGAGAGAGAGAGAGAGAGAGAGGAGATCTGACGCTCTAGGGTGTAGGATGACACCTTGAATTGGCCGATTACCACATCGAAATGTTTTCACTGCTTTGTAATGTGCACCCAGACAATAGCAGGCCTGGGAACAGGGTGATTGATATGAGAGAAAAGCAAGTGAGGTAAGGCGACGCAGAGAAGAATGAACAAGGGACAGAGAAACGATGCCAGAGAGAATCAAACAGGTTCTGAGGAGGAAATAAAGATGAGCACAGAAAGCAGGAGTACAACCTGTGTGTGTGTGTGTGTGTGTGTAGGTATAGGTGTGAGAATGCAGGAGCCACGAGCAGGTCAGTAACTCGATCCCCATGTGAAGTCTCAGCAGCAGGAACTGAGCTCAAGATTACACTGAGTCAATACCGGCTGGCTACAATACACTCACATTCCCCAACACACACACCAGCACAGCCAAACAAAAAAAATTAATTTACACACAGACAGTCAACCACTCAAATGCACTCACACACACACACACACACTCACACTTCCTCTCCATCTTCTCTGAATCTTCTCACAGAGATCATGGAGACAGAAACGAGCGCCGACCCGCCGCTGGAGACGATGAGTCACCTTTAACCCTCTGGATCGGCAACACACACACACACACAGGGGTTCAACTGGAGCCCAGGTGCCCCAGTACAGGTCTACGAGGGTCCCTCTTTCTCATTGTGGCACCAGGTTAACCATCAACCAGCGGACAAGAGTGTGTTCTGCTGTCAAACGTAGTTAATTTACTAAAGATATCAGCAGGACTAGACAGCAGCCCTCCAACAGGGCAGCTCAGTTCCCTGATTATGTCACTGAAAGCAACAGTCCCGTGATGGTCTGACTCCATGACCATGAAACCCTGCCCCTAGAATTAGGAATCACATTGGTTTCATTAGTTATTTATGAAAATCAATATTTCTGGATGTAGTTGAGTCACTTTTACATAAATTTGATCAGACGATGATCTGAATCACCACCAAAATCCGACGGATTGTTCCCTGAACCACACCCTGACGTCTCCAAAACTGTTTCCTGTCTCCGTTAAGAACCTTTTGACCAAATGTGATGCCACTTACACAACAGAGCCTTGACTCGTGGATCTTCAAATGACGGACAAAGTTGGACGTTGTTGCATCTCTATAATTATTAACCTTCACATTTTACATTATGCGATTCATGTTTTTGTTGAGGTGGTTTGTTTAAGAGGTCAACTTGTGTGTGAAGACCTTGTTGGGTTTACAAAGTGTACCTGAATGCACCACGAAGTCACGTTGTTGTTTTTTTTATATGTATGAAAGTCAAACACAGAGCAGAGAACAGAAGAACTCATGGTGTTATTGCTAGTGGAATTAGCTGGATTTGTTTACAGGCTGCTATTTGGCCTGGCATCATGTTTGTGTCCACTTGATGGGAAAAAAAAGAAAAAAAAGTCAAGAATTCCCTCCAATTTTAGCTTCTTTTTTTTTTTTTTTTTTTTTGCTCACCAACATCTCCTGAGAACAATACATAGCAGCTAAATGCTCTACGTTTCACCAGCTAGTGGCTAACTGTCCTTTAGCGCTGGACAGGCAGCACACAGCAGGGGGTTAGAGATGATTTTAGATGAAAACACAGCAGCCTTAATGGGAGCAGTGAGGGAACCAAAAGAGTGAAGCTGTGGGGTGTAAAGCAAAAGCAATTTACATGAGACATGGAGCATTTTTGCCAAGTGTTTGTTCTCCTAAAACAGAAAACAAATTAATCTCATTATGTCCTCAGATCCCTGCATTAGTGTACTTTTTGCTGGCAGCACAGAGCAGCACTCAGGTATGAAAAAAAAGGGGATAAATAAAGAGAATTAAAAACAAGGAACTGAAGGCCAAACTTTATGAGCAAAGAGCCTGAGACTCAGACGTTTAAGGGTTTAAAATAGTCTACAATAATATTATTCTCCTCATGAGACAGGAGCTGAGTCTGAGCTGGCAGAGTCTGCAGACCTGCCCAAGTGTCCATGAGCAAAATTCCTACAACCTCCAAGGGTTTATAGTGTCTCTTTCCATTCTTCATCTTAAAACTGTTGGAATTTATAGCTGAAGCAAACAAACTGATTTTTTTTTTCCAGGCATCAGTAGGATCAGGTAGCTGTAAACAAATTTAAATCCAGAATTAAATCTCTAATCCGTTCAAATCTCTCATTGGATGTGTTTAAGTTTAGGGTTTTAGTAAATGTATAAAAGCTATTAAGGATATTTAAGACACTCAGAACTAATTTTAGACGACTTATCTTCTGTTTATGCAAGAGGAGATCAGCAAGTTGAGTATATTACAGTAGTAATTCACAGAATGTGGATCCAAATAACAGACACAAGACATTCAAGTCAGAGAAATAATTTAGTGTACATAAATTAATTTGTCATGATTCTTCTATCGTTTTTTGCATTTTTTTTTTTTAGCCCTTCGGCAGCCCAGAAACACCTTCCATAAAGGCCTGACGTGGTTTTTGCAGCATTGTCGTTTCGTGTGATGACTTCTGTGTGAACTGTTCATGTCGCCAAACCAGGATGACAAGACGACGCTGCTGATTCCCAGGCTGGAGTTTCATGCCGTTTCACAAACGCCAAGAGTTTATATGACAAAAGACATTCGTGGAGAGTTCCCAGGCTGTCATGAAGCCTTTATGGAGTAGAGGTTAGTCTATTAGATCCTCTTCTCACACTCCTGTATGCTTCACCCCTAAGGCTACAGGAAGCCTCACAGAAGGGAGGGAGGGAAATGGAGTGGGGGTGGAGGGGGGAGGCAGCGGAGCATCCATCAGCCCAGCTCGGAGTGCTGTCTGGGCTTGCTGTGAGGGGCTGGAGGACAGGCTCGGAGCCCCCCCCCCCGCCCTGATGTCTTTATTTCTCATCCTCTCCTCTTGTCAGTATCTATAACAGATGTTTATCCGTCTCCACCTCCTGTTAAAGCCTTTCTTTTCTCTCAGGTGCAGCAGAGGAGCGAAGAACTAAATCCTGGGAGTTGCAGAAAGAAAGGAAAACGAAGCCGGGCGAAAAGGAGCAGATGTGCAACGCTCCGATGTTTTTACTTCTCAAGTGTCTGTTCTACATCCTTCTGGTCCTTCCTCTCCAATATGAAACTGCAGTATCAGTCGAGATGAGTCACTGTTTCTGAGATCCCCCCCCCCACTGTGGTGGAATCTCTTCAAGGAAAACCAAAAACGCCTCGGTCTTAAAAAAAAATAAAAAAATCTAATTTTCTTCCACTGAACAGCCTTTAAGAGTTGAAGAGGTGAATTCCTTCATTCGAGTGTATGAGCTGGCGTCTCCTCGTCCCCTGGTCCACGGAGGAGGAGGAGGAGATGGAGGGATGGCGAAGAGGAGCGACGGAGGGGGTTCAGTTGAAGAGGATGGAGTCGGGGTCTCTGTTGGCTATCTGCGCCATGTGTTTCAGTATGTCTTTTTTAGTAATGATTCCCAGCAGCCTCCTGGGGACACAGAGGAAGAGAGGGGAAAAAGACGAGTCAGTGAAAAAGCAAGATGATGTCATAATTTGATTCGTCATGGAAAGTCAAAGAAGTGATGGAAAGCAGAGGTGGATAGTTGTGTGTTAGTTATTGGTTCTGTATCACACGGGGGTCGAACTCGCAGCTTTAGACACCGAGGTTGGGTCGTGATCCTCGGAGCGTCACCAGGGTTGCCTGAAAAGACGCTTTGTCGTCTGCATCACCAACAACAACAAATAAAATTTGTGAGACGACTCAACTCAAGGTATTCAAACCAAAACAGACGCACAAACACTTTGTGTCGATCTGCACTGATGTTATCGTTTCTCCTCTCTGTGGCAAAAAGCCACATGAAGTCCGGTCCGACCGGATCTGATCTGATCTGATCCATCTGATCCAGGACCACATGTGACAACAACTCTAATCTGATTTGAAAATATCAGAGCTTTGTGTTTACAGCTCTGGAAAAAAAACAACTGATTTGTGTCATTTCAGCCTGATGATGTGAACGGAGACAAAATAAGGAGAATCTGTGTTCAGAGACGTCTTAAGATTATTTTCTTGACTTGTTTTGTATGTTCTCCTTATTTATATGTTTTGTTTTGTTTTTTAATTCCATGTTCAAAATAAAAAAAATTAATAATTAAAAAAAGTAGTACATTTCAGTTACAATGATAGAAATTTTTTCATGAAGATTTAAGATTTATTTTGTGTAAATCTGCCTTTTTTGGGGGGGATCTGGCCGGATCGTTTGAGGGACAGTCTGAAGATGAAGTGAAGCAAGTTTATTGTCCATTGAGTAGAAAAATGTGGGAGGAGTTAGTTTTAATGCTTCAGCCAACTAAAGTCTGGAGTCGCGAATAACGAAACAAAGAGCTTTTAAATATTTCAGTTAAATGCACAGTTTCTCAGAAAAGGCCTGATGAGTCACGGAGATGTTGCCCTGGATTCATGTTGCCATGGAAATATCACACAAAAACCAGGGACCTGATAGGACAGACTGATTCATCTGAGTCTGCAGGTCTGAGAGTCTGCAGGTCTGAGAGTCTGCAGGTCTGAGAGTCTGCAGGTCTGAGAGTCTGCAGGTCTGAGAGTCTGCAGGTCTGAGAGTCTGCCGGTCTGAGAGTCTGCAGGTCAGACTTTGACCAGTGTGAATGGGATCAGAAACAGACCGAGCAAAAACATAAACAGAATAACCACAGAAATTCCAAGGCTGAGGAAGTGTTTATGTGGTTTCTGTCAAAATGGTTGTTTTCTAGTCGGAGTAAAAGCTCCCATATCACGCCTGCTTGACAAAATAAACTGTAACCAAATTTAAGCTGAAAAGAAAAGAAACAAAGCCGAGGCGAGATGTGTTTTCAAAAACCCACCAGATATGAGTTCTGCCAATGAGGTCGGCCTTGAACCGAAGATACTAACAAATACCATTGTTTCCAGTCGGAGTGGCAGAATTACCAGCGTCCCACCAGATGACCGCTCAGATCATACGCCTCGAGGTTTTCCTTCAACTACGAGTGCTTTGCAGGCTCTAAAACCTCACGTGGAAACAAGCAAAGCAATGACTTCATTCGGCCATATTTAGTTCTTTCTTCTCTCTCGCCTGAAGCCTAAACACTCCCTTCACTGCCCCCCCCGCCCCCTTTAGTGAGCCTCCTCTTCTTCTCAGTGACAAACGTGTGATTCCTTAAAAACCTTCCATTGGATCCACTCTGCTCTAAACCTTATTCTCCTATGTTGGCCAACGAGCAGCCAATCCTCTCAACAGTCTTCTGAACCCGTGTGTGTGTCAAACGTACCCATGAGCAAGGCAGTGAGTGAACCTTATACCTAAAGACATGTTATGAGCCTAAGATGTAAAGATGTTGAGTCAAACTGAGGGCTCTATGTTGACAGGTTGACGTCCTCTCCTCTCCTCTGAGATGTGGTTTGAATTACAGTCGGTCCAACAGGCTCGCCTCACTTCCACAAACCCATGAAAGCTGCGCTGGGAATCAGGATCGGCGTCGACAGGCAGCACGTCTTAAACAAACTGAACTAAAACGTCTAAAGCAGAAGGTTTTCAGGCAGGAGAAAGTCACCATAAGCTACGTCGCTAAATGTCCGCTAGCTACGATACGGCTTTGTTTGACAGCGTCGGTCAAATGTTCCATTTCTGTACACTTGAGAAAATATACATGATTCTATGTCCAGATCCCTGAGAGCCGAGTGTTTGAACAGGTCAGACCTCCATCTAAACAACTCAAGTGTGTGTGTGTGTGTGTGTGTGTGTGTGTGTGTGTGTGTGTGTGTGTGTGTGTGTGTGTGTGTGTGTGTGTGTGCAAGGAAATGAAACGCTGATCGAATTCGTTCTCACTGGGAGTATCCTCCTCCAAACAAATATTGTGTTTTTATCAGAAGGACAGTTACGTCTGACGCTGTGTGAAATGTGAAATGTTAAACGGTCTTTGTGGAGACAAATGGAAAAAGAAACTATAAGTCGAGAGGTTGAACCTCCCTGACAGAGTAAGAACAGAGTATCTGGGATCAGGGATGTTCAACTACATATAATCAATTAGGCCTGATCTTCAAAACCAGGAAATGTGGTTGAGCCTCACATTTTCAGCAGCAAATGTCAAATGGAAATAAATGAATTTTATTTAAAAACAGGAATGTTTTAGGATATGGAACCTTTTTTACGTTTCATTGAAACTGAACGGCTATCTGGAAATAGCAGAAATCAATTAATATTCCCCTAAGAATGATCCTCACACATATATAAACATGAACTATCGCTGACTCTGGATCCACTCAGTGGTTATAAGCAAACGATGATGTAAGAGCAACACATTTTTTTATAAATAGATTTTATTTATTTAATTTTTGTTATTACTATTTTCTGAACTTAGGTTGTACTTTATGTAACATACTATAATGTGTATCACTGTGGTAAATCGTTTTTGCTTTATTTATTTTTGCTGGTTTATTTCTCATTAGATGGGATTTTGAGAATTTGAGGATTTGTTTTTTACATGCTCTAAATTTCCTTTATTGTATTGTACTAATAATAAAATCAATATTGTTGTAAAAAAAACATTTAAATTAAATATTTTTTGGAGTTTGTGTTGTTGGTTGAACAAAACAAGAAACCTGAAAATGTCAACTCCGCCCTCGGAAATTAAAATGAGTAGTTTTTCTGACAATTAAAGTATTTTGCAGAAAGAACGAAACAAATAATGACAATTTAATGTAACGTCTTAGTCGCTGTGAGTCCATCTGAGCCCCTGAAGCATCCGGTCCTGATGAGCAACGCTGTTTTAGAACTTTAGCGTTTTGCTCACAGATGCTGACAGAGACGGGGGGGGGGGGGGGGGGGGGGGACACATCAATGAGCAGGAGACCCTCGTCATCTGCACAGTTTCCCCATACAGTCCATAAATCATGTCCTGAACACAGGCGCGACTTTGAAGCAGCACATTTTATTTTCTACGAGCTACATCAAGCATAAAATTGTCCTGAACCCCAAAATTAAATAACTGCTTTTTATCTTTCTGTGCAACAAAAACCATGAGTTGATAATTAGCCGTGGGGAAGAAAAGAAATAAAAATAATCTATCAAAACAACAGATCGCAGGCCAGTTTAGTCAGAGGACATGGAATTGGAACCCAGCACAGTAAGAGATGACGGCAGTAAAAGGACAAACGAATCTGAATAATATAGAAGTATTTCCCTCCACGTCAGAAAAAATACATCAACTGTTACAAACTTAATGTATTTAAAATCTAATGAAGACGTGGTTTTAGCAGAAATGAGAGGAAAAATCTTCTGTCTTCTCTGTTCAAAGTATATTTTAGGAGAAAATCATCTTCTAATAAAAAATATGTTCTCACCCGTTGTGTGTGACCAGACACTGGCGTAGCCCCAGCTTCCTGAATATATCCACAGTGATGTCCATGGGTGTGTGGTCGGTGACCGTGAAGGGGCTCAGGTCCATGATGCCTCTGAGGCGGAGGGGCGGCGGTCCATCGGGCGCCTGAGCCGGAGCGTGCTCAGTAAAGACCACCTGGGAGGCGCTGACCACACCCTCCTGACGCTTCCTGGCGTTGTCTGAAAGGAGTCGGGGTTATTTATTACTAAATAATAACATAAAAAGAACATAAGAGGATGTCACAACATTAGGAATATATATTTTATACTATATGTTTTACTCCTGACCTATTGATATGAGCAGGTCTCTTCTGAGGACAAACCCCACCAGTCTCTGGGACGCCTGAGACACAACCACAGGGAAGCCACTGTAGTGAGTGTTTTCCACCAAGGCCTGAGGACAAATAACACAGCGTGTTATATGCAATATGGTACAAAGACACATCATAGATGTATTCATTTTATTGACAGTTTTAAAACTTGTGATATTTGTCTGTATCCGTCACGTATGTGTCCATTACCTCCACCTCCCCTACAGTCATGCCATCTTGCGTGAGAACAGCCAGAGCCGGGTCTGACCTCCTGGGCCTCATCACGTCCACAGCAAGGCTGCTGTGGTCAAACTCCTCTTTAGCCTCGAGGAACGGGTATCCATTCAGCCTGATGTGAGCCTGCAGAACAGATGGAATTCACCTCTTAAATCTAACGTACAATACAGCAGGTATGTATATATATATGAGTGTGTACGAGACGTATGCTTAGACCTCACCTCGTAGATTCCCTCTCTTCCGAAAGCATCTGCCACCCATTTGCTGGTCATGGTTGCAGCCATGAGGGGGACGATGTACTCCAGACCGCCGGTCAGCTCGAACATGATGACTACCAGCGACACCGTCATACGAGTCACCCCTCCTGGAGGGAGACAGCATGGGGCACAGTGTTAAAAAAAAAATACGATGGAGAAAGACATCTTCAGGTGACTCATGTCTGCAGAATGAATCATTGTCTGGACTTTACAGGAACACCGGTACGACCACAGTGTGATACGAGTGGAAAAAAGGATGGAAGGGATTTCCTGTTGGAGAGAAAAACTGCAGCTTTTTGCCACACAAATAGATTCTGACACATCTTCATGTGAAGGTTTAAGCTCTTCTTTACATGGAAGGTGTAGCAGTGGGTCTTGGCTGGAGCTCAGAGGCAGGAGAGAGAGACTGGAAGCTGCTCAGGGAGGGAGAGATTCATTATCACAGGTGTGTTATGATGTACTGATTGCTCTCTCGTCCATATATAGCAGGTCAACAGATCCTCTCCTGGATTCTGACGGACCAGGTCTGGTCATTCATGTCACACACACTAAAGGAACTTTATGATGACTGGGCATTAAGTCCATTCTGATGAGTGTGATTCATCCACAGACCGACCGTCTGGTCGAGCGTCTGAATAAGACTTTAAAGTCTGTGATCAGTGAGTTTATTCATGATGACAAATTTAACTGGACTAAATGGTTCAACCCTCAGTTTGCTGTGCAGGACTTTCCCCAGGCCTCCACAGGGTTTTCCCCCCTTTGAACCGCTGCTTGGCAGAAAGCCACGTGGAGTTCTGGACCTGCTTAAGGAAGGCTGGGAGGACGGGCCAAGCCCCCGAGCAAAAACAAGATTCAATATGCCCTGGAACTGAGAGCAAAACTCCACACACTTGGGCAATTATCACGGCAGAATTTGCTCCAGGGCGAGGAACGCCAACCGGGGCGTGGCTGTAGAATGGAGGGGCGTGGCTGTAGAACAGAGGGGCGTGGCTGCGACAATTTGAACTGGGAGATTAAGTGCTTGTACTGCTTCCATCTTCCAGCTCCAAATTGCTCACCAGGTGGAGAGGGCCCTTTGCGGTCACACAGCAAATGGGGGATGTTGATTATGAGGTCGCGTGTTCCGACGGATGGGGGGGGGGGGCCTGCTCCAAGGGGCTCCACCACATGAAGGATGCCAACGCCCGGATCACGCTGTGGTTCCTCGGTTTTTACAGCCTTTTAAAGCCATGGTGTCCATAGGCCTGGGATGCAGATGGAGGGGTGAGGGTAGGGCATCCTGGCCTTGGTCGGAGCTCAGGGGCAGGAGGGAGAGTGGGTGCGACTCAGGGAATGGTGCCAGGGGGAGGGAGAGCTTAATCATCACAGGTGTTTTGTGTTGCACTGACTCCTACACACTTGCAGTAGCGTGCTGGACCTGCGGAGAAGCTGCTGAGGTTGCGTGTGAACGCTGGAAACACATGCTTGTTAAGTTTGGCAGCTGACAAGCTGTTATTTGTGTTTGGAAAACAATAAAAAACCTGTTTGCTTGCAACCACTCAGTGTGTGTCTGAGGAGAACTCATGAATAGCAGAAAGGTTGTAGATCAGGTCAGTGGTTTCACGCTCAATCTAATTATAATCATCTTGATGCGCGTGTCCAAATCCCAAGGCTACACTTTTAACTTAATGACGCAGCTATTTCTTCTAAACAACCAGCTTAATTCAGCTCAACATGAATGAGTTTTATTACGAGTTTTATCCATTACTGATCCATTTTTTGTGGAGTATAAAAAACAAGTTCTCCTTTGTCATTTGCTCAGTTCTTCAAAACCAGAGATGATTATATCTGCTCTCAAAACTGACCCCATGTGCTGATTGTTGTATAATGAAATTAAAATGACTGTGTTGCAGTGGTACACCTCTGCACACCAGTAAAGTATGATTAATGTCCGGTGTGAACCAGCCGTCGTCACTGGGACGGTAATTTTTATGGAAGAGAACAGAGAACTGATAGAAACCCTTTTTCATTAAGTTCATTAAGTGAAACAACATTTCTTTTATGTGCTCACATGATTGCTTTACTGCCGCATGCATCTCACCTAAACACGCAGCGGCTCCGACCATAGCGTAGAGTCCCGGGGTGATGCAGTCTGCCCCGGGCGAGCACCACCCTTTGAAGATGAACCAGTCGTGGTTGTAGTAGGCCAGCTGCTCCATGCCGACACCCAGCAGACGGCCGGCTATGGCTCCAACGGCCATACTGGGGATGAAGAGACCAGAGGGAACCTGTGTGGACAAAAGGAGATCAAGTATTAGCCAGAACCTCTTATCAAATGAGTGTTTTTGTGACATTGTAAAAAAGATTATTCTCCACATGCTTATTAATAGCCGAGGTTGCAGCGTGATATGAGTTAGTGATTGTCCCAAGGTGAGTGGTTCAATGCAAAACAGGCACGAAGTATTAAAGATTAAAAGGCATGAGTGTTTGTGTGAGACTGACAATAACTTTTAAAATACGCCAAATTTAATGTGCTGATTCCTGTTTTTTTTTATTAGGTCACTTTACTCAGTAAGTCAGGCTCTTAAACTGCATGCATATCCACTCATGTCCTTTATCAGATCAAATCTTACCGTGCAGACATATTCAGCATTCCTATAATGTCATTTATTATCCATTCTTACAGCAGCCTGAGGGCTGAGCCGGCTAATAGGATCGCTAATGTTAGCTGCACGGCTAAACAAGCTAATGGTGAGCAGCTCCAACAAATAATAACGATAAGGCCGTCCTTTGGGGAAACTTGGGATTTCCTGTTTCTTTAAAATCATTTGTGGTTGAAACTGGTTCAAGTTTAAATGAGAAGACTTCCTGTTTGGCTTTACTGGAGGAAAACATGATGGGATTTTGTTAAGAAAATACTTTAATTTTTGGCATATATTGTTGAATATGGGAGCAAGATGACTGTGTTTGAGCTCTAAAAGGGTTTAAAAGCATGCTGTGTGCATTAAAATGTCTATTCAAAGCTTATAAACTTCTTATAAATACTGAATGTATTAAATATAACTGCCACTGACTGACTGAACGGATAAGGCAGACAAAAATGTCCATTTCCAGCTACATAAATTGATGAGTCACTTAGTTTAAAGCTTCTGTAATAGAACAACTATGACCTCGTCTGGAGAGAATCTCTCTTAATAAAATGCGAACCCCCACATACAGTAATTTCATCGCGCAGGGAGCCACAATGCAGTGAGTCACGCAGTCATCAGTCAGCATTTAAACCCTGCAAACAAGACTCCAGACAATCAGTGACACGTCATCTACGCTCCAAAAAGAGGACTAAATGAGCCCTTTCAGTGACCGGAGCTGTGATGCTGGTTCCGGACATATGAGAGACAGCTGTTCCCCTGTGGCGTTTCTACACGAGGTCACAGAGACGTGCACCTCAAAGCTAAACACACCTCGTAGAGATCAGACTGTAGAGGAGAGTGGTGACATGTTCACACCGCGGTTAAAAGTGACTTCTTCCTTCTCAGATCTGATCTTTTTGTCTGGTTTTATACATCTGTCTTTGTGTGGAACCAGTATCTGACACCAGTGTGAAAACATCTGTACCCTACCCCCCCACGTTTACAACAAGAACGCTGCTGAACAACAGGAAATGTTGTTGGTATCAGTTCATTATCAAAGTCAATAAAATGGTGATGCTGGCATTAGACTCATGTTGTGAATGGTTTACGAGTGTGGTGACGGTCCGTCAGCTCATTAGGCTCAGGGCAAAAAAACAGGTTTTGATTGTGTGAGGCTGGCCTTAGTGTGTTTCTGCCCCTGTGTGCGTCAGGACTAACCTTCATGCCAAAGGTAATCACAGTGATCATCATCTTGAAGACTAAGGCCAGAGCCAGCTGCCACAGAGCCGTGTACAGGCCTTCTCCTGCAGGCCGGTCTCCTAGACTGTTACCTACACTTGTCTCTGACGTGTTGGTTGGCTGGGAAGAATGAAGCACATAGAAAGAGACTTAACAGCCTATCATAAAAGGTCAAATTGAAATGACTTGACAGGGTAGACAAACAGTTGCTCCAGGACACACACAGGCACACAAAGAGGCGACAGCTGACCTGCTTGTAGCCGCAGAGCTGAGACGAGTCCAGCAGGGAACAGTCGTTGAACAGCTCTGAGATCAGCTCAGCTCCGCTCATCCTGGTGTAGCTGTTGGGGTAGGCGACCACAGCCGTCAGCGCCGCCACCACCAGCACCTCAATGACGGGGTAGTGGCCCAGACGAGTAGATTTACCTTTGTGAGACGGACGCTGATCAATAGATGCACAGAGTGTAGAATGAACAGGAAAAGGACACACACATGTTCTCCATGACTCCTCTACTCACGTCTCCTGCACCAGGCGATGTTGGCCTTGATGAACAGCGCCCCCCACAGGCCTCCGAATATTCCCAGCAGGATGAAGGGGGCCAGCTCCACCAGGTGCCACGGGGCGTGGAACTCCACGTAAAACAGCACCAGACGGCTGTTTCCGAACGGGTTGATGGAGCGCAGGGTGAAGGCCGCGACCAGGGCGGCGAAGAAGGAACGCCACAGGGTCTTCAGAGGGAAGTAATAACTCACCTGGAGGGAACAGACAGACAACAGCATCAGCAAAGACATGACTGGTTTTCTCTGCTAATATAAATGTATGTTTGATAAATAAAACTACAAATCCGAATGTCTACGTCATGAATAATAATATATAGATGGAGGGAAGAGCTCAGCCTTGTAGTTTATGTCATTCATATTTATAGAATACAACTGTATTGGTTAAGTGGGACTAAAAAAAATGTTATTTTCATCACATTATCTTGCAATAAAAAACTCTGGCTCAAAATAAGGTGTTTTTCTGGATTTATTTTCTCTAAATCTTTCAGTGTAAACTGTTTTTCCTGCCTTATTGGGTCTCAGTTTGGTTCCTGTGTGATTTCCAGCACAGAGACATTAAACAACAGGTGAGATGTGATGTAACTCACCTCCTCTAAACTGAACAGGACTCCTCCTATGGGAGCACCGAAGGCCACCGACACCCCGACTGCTGCGGCCGCCGATAACACCTACACACAAAAAACAAACAAACAAGACCAAAAAACAAATATATACCAATCTATGACAGCAGTTTATCATTCTGTTTCTGCACTTTCATGACCTGTTTTAATTTTGCAGACAGATGTTCTTTGGTGCAGCCAATTTACTGGTTTACATCTGAGTCAGAACGGACTGATTAAAACCAGCGGCTCCCACTGGTTCTGTTATAAAAATCCAAATGAAAGTACAATAAACCAACGCTTTGATTTTAATCTACTGTTAATATAATGTTAATGTTAAAAATTAAACAACAGTCAATATTTGAAGTTTTTCTTTCTTTAGCTCTTGTTTTTCTAAGGATTTCAGTAAATATACTCAAAAGATTACGACTGAAACTTCGGCTGGACATTTCATCGAACTCCTCCTCCGGTTTATTCCACGCAGCTTTAACAACTTAGAAACTCATGAAGGTAAAAGATTAACTTGAACATCAGCAGGATTAGAAACCTCACAGAGTTTAGCTCAACATTTTACTCAAAGGGAAAAGACCAAAACAATAAAGGCATCATTTCATGAGCATCTCTCTGGTTGTATTGTCCAAAACTAGAACACTGAGCCATAACTAGTGAGAAAACACTTCAGAGCCTACCTCTCGCCGTTTGGCCTCATTTTTGCGGTATTTGGTGAACAGGTGGCACAAAATATTAGCGCAGCAGCAGGCCACGTGGACCAAAGGGCCCTCCTTCCCTAAACTGAGCCCAGAGGAGACGGCTAAAACCAGGGTGATGGTCTTGATGATCAAGGTCCACTTTCCCAGGTAGCCGCGGATGATGAAGCCGCTGAGGATGGTTTTAATCTGAGAGAGAGAGAGAGTATGGATTAGTTTGTGTGTGGAGGGACGACAGGGATATGAATCTGTTTATATGAGGGAAGGATCAGTTTAGACTGATGTAGACTATAAAGAATGATGGAAGGGAGCTGGGAGAGGGAGAAAAGGGAGCTGGTGTTTTGTGTATAAGCAGTTAATCTTGTCTGCGTGGGCCTGCCGATCACTGCCTGACCTTCCAGCAATTAGACCTTCCGGAAGATCCGAGATTCCGGTTCAGGGAAATTAAAGAGAGCAGTAATGAGAGGGTTGAAGATCATGTGTGCAGGGAAGAGTTGTGTTTGGGTGTTTTTGCACTTTTTATGTGAAAAGGAATCAGTTTTGTTGTGTTTGTGCTGAACAAGTAGTCGGACTGATCTGACGAAAAGATTATTTTATTAAACTATGCATAAAACTACATTAGAGCAACATTACTATCTAAAAACGTTTGTGGCTTGAGCTCAAAGACAGAGAACAAACCTCCACCAAGGCAGCTCAGTTTCCTCATTATGGGATTGCATCTAAAGTAACAGCAGTAAGAAGCAACATCTAGAGGACTGAAGAGCAGTTGTACCTCTGGTATTCCTGAGCCACATGCGTACGGAGCGAAGGCCCTGACCAGCGTGACGGCCAGGAACGAGAAGAGCAACGCCCAGAAGATGTACATCAGGTAGTTCACTATGTAGGCAAACGCACCCTGCAAGGGACACACAAACACACACAAATAGAAAAATAAGACGATGCATAATTTTTTCCCCCAATTAAAATAAGAGTAAAAAACTTAAAATTACACATTTTAAATTCTATATTTTATTCATCTAGCTGGTTCAGCTTTGGAGTCATCTTATGTTGTGACAGCTTTCAACCAGTAGATGGCAGCCAAGCACAAAGAACAACCACAAACAACACTGTGTTTACTATAAGAGTTAATGAGTGAGGGAGAGCGTGACTGCAGGGTAACTCTGCAGAGAGCAACCAGCCCTCTGGTAACAAGTTGTTTTGTTTGTTTTTTAGAAAGGAATGAGGTAATAAATATTCTGAATGATAATAATGATAATGATGATAATAATGATAATAATAATAACAGTAAAATAATAAAATAATAATAAAAATACAATAATAAAAAATAATAAAATAATAATAACAATAAAATAATGAAAATAATATAATAATAATAATAATATAATAAAATAAATAATAATAATAACAATAACAATAATAATAATAATCTCTTGCCTCTGATGTCCCTGTGATGAGTTCTCCCCAGCTCTGCCACTGTGGACATTGGTCCCTCTCCTGAAACGTCGTCTCATTGGACGTCCAGCAGCAGTGCTCGTGGTTGAACCAGAAGCCGATGAGGCAGACCCCGTCCTTCATGTCCGTCAGCCAGTGGGCTGCGATGTCGATGCCGCCGGCTAGAGCACCTGGGCGAGAGAAGGATGAGCGCAGGGGAAAAGAGAACGAGGGGGGAACGTCTTTTGCACACAGTCATAATGCTGCAGAGGCTTATTTAGGTTGGTTCTGCCTCTGTGCCAGCAGGTGTGTTAATGTGCACCAAGCAAACATCCATCATCAACGGCCAGGTGGAGCCTCATGTTCTGTGCAGTGTCTAAATTTAACTAAAATAAGAGGGTTGTAGCCACAGAACTGAATATTCATTTTCTTTTGAATAGCTTTAAACTAACTGGGATAAAAGCAAGGAAACAAAGAAAAACATAGGAATACTGTAGGTACAGGCATCGCCATTGTGATTACTATTTTAATTGATAACTATAAAAAAGGGAATTTGTCACCACATGAGGTGCACAGTGGACATCAATGCAGGTCATTCGATCTAAATTTCACGATTAAAAAAAAAATCCAACTTGGTAAAAGTGAAATCTATCCTGATCCTGTTGTTAAGAGATGCAGCATATCTGCATGTACAGTATGTGTGAGGATGAGGGACTATGCAGTACCTGCCATGAGTCCCACTAGAAGCATGAGTAGCCATCCTGAGAAGGCGTCACTGATGCTGTGCAGCAGAGCAACGGTCGACTGTCTGCTCCTCTTGGTGATCTGAACGGACACGGAGTAGAGAGTGATCAATATGTTCATCACACATCACATCCTGTCCCTTGTTTTAAAGACACACCTCTTCTTCCTTACTTCTCTATGTCTGTCGCGGTCCTTGCTCTTCTCTCTGACCCAGTCGATGGTGTTGAAGTCTTCGTAGGTGCCCAGTCCGGGCACTGGGTCCTCCAGTGGGTCCACCAGTTTACTGGGGCCGCTGCCGTTCATTCCGGCTGTTCTGCTGCTGCTGCTGTACTCCTCATAGCCTCCTGGGAGGGAGGGAGGGAGGAAGGGAGTGAAAAGGCAGAGAGAGAGAAGCGCATTAACATCCTCACGCACTGCTGCTGCCACATTGTTCAGTTTTCTGCCACATTATTTTTTTTTTCCATTTTATTCTGGACTTGATGTCACTCCTGCTTTCTGTGGTCAGTCGAGGTCATCAGTGAGTGAATATGATCCATATATTATGTACCAGGCCCAGTGTGGACGGTTTTCAGCACATGTATTTTCATATAGCTCATATTTCATGGATTCTCTGCTCTGTGTAGATGATAGACATGTGAAACCACCTGATTTCACCACAGCTGATGAGCAAAAGATTTTAATACCAAGCTAATGTCAAAAGTCAAGATGGGTGCTCGCAACAGCAAAACCACTATTATTGTCTGCTAGCAAGAAAAAGGGGAGAACCACGCACAAACAAATGTGTACTGTAAGATACAGATACTGTATTTTCTCAATAAAGAAACTTCAGTACGTGGCATCACCTGAGCTGCAGGCTCCAACAATTCCCAGAAAGCAGCACCCAATCAACAACAGCCCCAGATGGAAACAGGAAGCAACACAGGAAGTCAAGCATCTTCTGATTCATGCTGTGTGAAAGAAACCAACAACAGCCTGGAAACGAGGCAAAACGGGACCAAAACGATGGTCTGCGCTGTAATAAAGATGTGTTTTCATTCAAATATCATGGAAGAAAAACTACAAATGCGATGCTTCCTGTCTGTATGAGGAGACACAAGTTTAACGAGCCACATCTGAGGAAAAGAGTCAACACTGGGAGAAGAAGACGGCAGAGATCTAACAGTCAAATGTGGCAAATAAAGCTAAAAATCTTTAGCGTCTCTGTTTCACAGACACCTGCCACACATGTAACCTGACACAGAGGATGTATGAGTCCAAACAAAAGGAGCATTATACGCCTGAGCTGGCCAGTTAGACTGGTTTCAAAAGGCAGAAATGTGTTGGGCGACACGCGTCGCTGGGAAAACAAGGAATAATTAGTATGCTGTCACAGAGGAGCACAGAGGACTGATGAAGAGCTTCGTCATATTCAGATCAATATCAGCTAACATCAATGAGTTACTGCTGTTTGTCTATTGGTGTGTAATTTCAATCAGAGAAAACAAAAAACAAGTCAAATTTCTTGCATGTGTGAGAAGACCAGCATCATCCGCCCAGATGGGGAAACACGATCGCGATCCTCCCTCGTTCTTGAGTTATGGCGCTGAATAAAGTGATCTTGCAAGAACGTCTTGATGTCACAGTGAAGCTGAACTCTTAACTCGTTGGCTATAAATCACTGATTTGTCTGAAATTGTGTCAGACTTGTATGAATTCTTGAGTTATGGCCAGACGTGTGTTGTTTTTTTTTGGTGAGGTCTCCGTGACCTTTGGATCAGCAGTCAGTTTATTATCGAGTCCAAGAGGAACATTTGCACCAAATTAGACGAAGTTGCCTCAAAGTGCTCCATCTGCAGTCAGCATACGGAGGCATAAAAGCTGCATGTGTGTCATTATATCTACACACTCCTGCTGATAATCCTCCCCAGCACTGTTTGCTGACAGGCACATCAACAATCTACTTCAGGTGTCAGGTCATCGACCTTTCTTATAAAACTCTGACATAAAAATTTAAATATTTAAAATGCTTAAAAACAGATTGTCAAAAATCTATAACAGCACTGACATTTCTATTGACTTGTACTGCAAAGGTTATTGTCATACTTCTCTAATTATCCCTCTATAAATCCTTACCAGTATAACCAGTAACAGTAAAAAGGATGAAACTGTATTCAGACTGTACTGAAAAGGCTGCTAACACCATTAAAAACACAACTGTGACTTTGCACCTTAGACACAATAAAGCCTTGAGAGAATAAAATCTGATAACCCAAACAAAGCTGAGGAGAAGAACACAAAGTACAAGAATTTTCACAAAATGTTCACAGCTGATACAAAGACACACTGCTAAGCTTAAATACGCAGCCTAATACATAGACTGAAACCTGTCTGGCAACATTATAGGAGGATAGAAGGTACAGAAAACAAGCAGTATGAGGATCTGAGTTCAACCAGAAAGGAAAAAAGGGTCAAAACAGCCTCTGTGACCCCAGACATGCATGAGGTAGGAAATACGACACAAACGCACAGATAAAGAGAGCCTGAACTTCATCGTGTCTCTGTTGATGGAGACCTTTGTGTCAGAATAACCAGCTGTAGACACACACACACACACACACACACACACACACACACACACACACACACACACACACACACACACACACACACACACACACACACACACACACACACACACACACACACACACACACACACAGCTGCAGGAGGAAGACTTGAACCACATGATCAGAGGATGACGGGTCATAAACGCTCTTTAATTATTAAACTCCACCGTGTGGAAATTAGAGGCATCAGCAGAAACACAACAAGGCTGGATTTTAAAATGTACATATGATTGAATTGAAACAGGAGACAGACACAGGAATCTGCAGTGGGGTGGGGGGGGTGGGGGGTTAAAGACTGACGAGTTTTCTTTGAATCTTAACTAGATTCCAAACTTGATCTCAACCACAGTGAGAGCAGATTGCAGAATTTATCAGAAAGAAAAAGCAAAGGGCTGCAAACAAACGTCTCCTACGAACTCTTCCTGGGTCTCAAACTCACCACTGTCAACCAGAACCTCCTCATCCAGCTGCTTAGTCCAGAACCCAGAGTCCATCGGTCATTCCCGTCCCCCCAGATGCCCCAGACTGAGAACCTACTGTTAGCATGCAACTCAAACTGGAAATCTCTTCCCTCCCATGAACTCCGCTAGGAAGTAGACTCCAACAGAGTCACTCCCTCATTGGCCAGAACACCCAGGAAATGAGGTGATGATTGGCTGATCTGTCGGGGAAGGAGAGATGATTTGCTGAGCTGGTGGGAATAGTTTTTTTTTTTTGTTTTTTTTTTATAGGTGCTGATGTTTATATAAGCTCTCTCTGAGCTGAGGTGGTTTTCTGCGTAAAAATGAGGTCATTTGTGTTTATGAGGTCTTGACCTTTTGAATCCTGATGAACCCTGGCAGTAACCAGGAGAAAGGTTGTGTAGAGAACCAGTGTGACAGGGTCAGGCCGTGGGTATATTTACCTTCAGCTCAGTCCATTCTGTGAGTACTTTCCTATTGGAATGGCTTAAGAAAATAAAATGACGACAATCTGATGCACTCATTTTTTTAAAAGTGAGATTAAATTTAAGATTAATCAGTCTAACCTTTGCTTAAAGGCCTTAGTTTAACCGTGAATGCTGAACTCTACACTTTAGATTTGGAATTAAATGAAACTAAACTAATCCTATCCTCCATCGGACAGACGTACAGCACTGCGTACTTAAAGGAGAAAGGTCTAAACCACTGCGACCGAACTCTGGCAACTATCCCACCTTCTGTCTGATGGCTTGTTTTTTTGTTTTTTTTTAAATTGTCTGAAGCTAAAAGCCGATTTTGTAATGTTGCAGAGTGGAAAACACATCCATCCATCCATCCATTTTCTTCTGCTTATCCAGTGTCAGGTTGCAGTGGCAGCAGGCCTCTCCCTCCCCAGCAACACTTCCCAGCTCATCCTGGCGGATCCCGAGGCGTTCCCAAGTCAGGGATTGATGAACTTCGGACCAAAAAGAAGCTAAACTAATCCTAACACCTGCTATGACCTGAGGAGAACCGTGTTACCTCACCTCCTCTCACACAAAAGGTCTGAGTTAGGCCTCTGTGGTAGTGTATTTAAAGTAGGTAGGGCAGATAGGGCAGATAGGGCTAAACCTCGGCCACATTGTTTTGGCAGGAGGGACTGTTTGACTATTTTACACACTTTCTGTCTGACGGCTCAAGGAAAACACTTTCAGGCAAATAAAGAAATGGTGCAATCTGATCTGAAAATAGAAATAAGAAATATAATTTTTTAGATAGATGTTTTACTTAGATATGCACTAATCAATAAAGACATTTTAACTACATCCTTTACTTGATGTCGGTGTACCTGAAGTAAGCCCAGAGGCTTTTCTTTGTCTACAGTTGACCAGTTTATCTTCTCGAGCTCCTGGTATTTATTTATCTGGAGCAGCCAGTAATCCACATTGTTGACTTTTAGATAAGTCCATCTATTGGGCCATGAGATATAAAAATGAATCAAACAGGTTCTCTGAGTTACAGACATAAAACTTCACTTACTTAACTTCTCCAGCAACAGTTGTGCTGAGAGATGTTGCAGCTGGTGAATCAGTGTACCATTCGTTCATTTGTTTTTCAAAATAAAAACAAAAAAAACCACTCATTTTTTCAATATTTGTGTCCCACATTTTCACGTTCAAGTTAATAAAGTTGCTAAAAAAAAGAAAGATTTGTGCCAGCCCTTTACTATGGTCCCTTTCGGGTCACGCCACTTGTGTCCTATGTAAAAAAAAAAAAAAAGGAGAAAAAAGGAATGTTTGTGCTTTTTATCTGTTTTTTTTTATTTTATTTTGGAAATTAATATTGAAAAATGAAAAAAAAAAAATATTTTGGTTTTATTTTGAAAAAACGAATGGTACACAGATTCTAGCGACATCATTTTAGCAGGAGGTAAGACCTGGTGCCAAGCAGCCATTAGCATCCATCTACAGTCTATAGTCTGTCCATTGTGAGGAGCTGAAGCACATCCCAGCATGCAGAGAGGCAGGGTATCACAGGGTTCATGGACACGGACAGACATGCTAATGGTTAACAGAAAAAGCAGCAGTAGCACGGCGGGGCTGTAAAATCTGTGGTGCAAAACACAACCTAATGCACCTGAATCATGCCTACATCTACCAATGCCAAACACACAACAGTCATATGTCAATGTGTGCAGCGCTAAATGATCCAGCGCCAGCACTTCTCAGAAAATGGGTCAGCAATACTGAGTCCCTGGAGCAAGTCTGCTGGTTCCAAGAGACGTCCTGCTGCGCTCAGCACTCACCGAGTCTGTGTGTCCTGAGGACACAGACACACACACACAGACTATAATCTTACATCTTCACACAATATCCACTCACACCCACCCTTACTTCTATACAGAAGACAGGAAAATATGACCCGCTCTCTTTGCCAGATGAATGCTGCGCTGTCTGCCAAGACAGAGTTATGTTATCTGCTGCACCATGGTTTGGTTTGCACAAACACACACACACACACAAAGAGCTGACAGAAAGACACACAAAACACACACACACTCCCGTCTCCAGTGAACCTTCATCTCCTGAGGTCTGGTTGCCATGGGACTCGGCGCCTCCTGTGACCTCCGTGACTCTTTGCGACTACAGGAACTTGCTGATGTCATTGACTTTTTTTTTTTTTTTTTGACAAACCAAAGATTGTAGATTATATTCAGTGGATGGGAGGAAATTGAATAAAGAAGGAATGAGCATCTCTATAGTTGATTCAATTAAACTTCATGTCTGCGAAGATGAAGCTCTTTGGAAAGAGTCTTAAATATGAGGACATGATGCAACTGTTCACCAACATAGTTTTACAGAACCCTGACTCAGATGTTACTGGTAGCTCTGCATGTATGTGTGTGGAGACGTGCTGTACTGCAGAGGGACAGCAGTGACACACTGACAGCTGATGGTCGATGGATGACCTTTACTCAAGTCTGTAAGGAAACAGCTCAGACAATCACAGGTTCATGTTTCTGGATTAAATCTGCTCTCACCATTCTTGGCATCGACCAGTTTCCCCCTGCCTTTATTCATTTCACCGTTCACTCATCTCTATTCCATTTTCTCTGCCTCCCCCCCCCTTGTTTTCCTGTTTCACACAGTCGCCACATGTGAGCTAGTGAGGTAAACACTGTGCTATAAATGCAGGCAGACACGCTGCACCCAAAGCTGTGACTCATTCCCCGTCAATCATTAGATCCTCTTTAACAGCCTGACTGAGAAAGTCCACGACAGCAGCAGCGACAGGTTGTATTGTCAATATAGGTGGCATTTAAAACATGAGTAGCATCTTGTTTGGTGATAAAGCGACAGGAACAGGAGTAAATACAGAAAAGTGAGAAAAAGAAAATAAAGTGTAACGGAACGTATTTTCAGAACCATAAAATATCATCTGCTGTTTTGGCTGCTCTTCATTTTGCTTTCTGGTTGATCGACTTGGTGGGAGAGTTTTTCCTTCTAATTTAATCTTTAAATTGTTTCTTTAACTTCAGACTTTATGTTGTCTAGTTGTTGCAAAATAGAAATTCTATCTCACCCAAACTACGACTTAATAAAAGTTATATCATGGCTCTTTGTTTCAAGAGAATGAATGAAGCTCCTCAATCTTTCTGCTTCATCTTAGTAAAACATTACAGCTGTGATACTCTGTAGAAGGCTCACCTCTATAAGGACAACTGCTCACCTGAGCCCAGCCCCACCCCTCCACAAAGAGTGCAGGAGGTAGGTTCACTCATTTTGGCATAACTAGGGAAAATTTTGCAATATTAAAGAAAGTGGTAAAAAAAAAATCCTGGTTAATGGGTTCTTTCCTGGCCCATCAAGTTTCATGGAAATGTATCCAGTAATTTTTGCGTAACCCTGCTGAAAAACAAACAAACTGACCAAACAAACAACCAATGGGTGAAGAGTTAATGACAGGAATCAAGTGGTGTCAGTTTCAGAAAAATGATGCACTGCAACGTTGCACTATTGAATGACCTAATCAGGAAGGAGGCATCAGTGAAATGCTTTCACAGGTTTAGTCTGGATGCATTTTTGTGTCCTTATCACCTCCTTTCTGTCTGTGTGTTTCTTCAGAAAACAAATATAACAACACAGGCAAGCAGAGCCAGACAGCAGGGACAAGCAGCAACTCGCTCACTTCCCTCAGAGGCACAGACATTTAGGGGAAAGGTGGTCTTTCTACAGTCTGTTCATCTGATCCCTGCAGCTTAGCTGAGACATTATTAGTATGTTTGAGCCCGTTTGAAACTCATCCAGGTGATTTAAACGTCCTGCTTCTTTACTGCAAACAGGAGCATTCGGAACGTGACCGCCTCGCTGAGGAACACATCCCTTGTTGTTGAGAGAGGGATCGGAGTATCTGGATATTAATCCCCAGTCAGGGATTTTGGAACATGAAATGCCTCCCCCGGCCCAAACTTTCCTCTCCAACCATGAACCACTGGAGCCTAACAAGCCCCTGAGAAAACAGGCTGAACGACTGCACTAAGATTGGCATTGAAGGAGACTTGCTTAGCGACAAGTTCAGGTGCACGCTAACGAGCCGCTAACCCAACGGGGTTTTAATCAAGAGGAAAAGAAAAGCAGGAAGTGGGTTGAATTACAAGAAAGGCAGAAATAAAAAGCTGAGCTGATCTAGAAGATAAAAACGTGATAGCAGTAAATTCATTTATGCCCTCTTTACAGATTTTCATCCCATAAATCCCAATATTCACGATGCCTTGCAACCAAACGCCTCCATATTTCTCCAGAGCCTCACACACAATTATATAATTAGCCTCAGGACCAGCAGACATAAACCTAGCCGCTCCAGTTTTGCCAGGTTTTGTGTTTCTACTTGAAGCAAATCATTTCAGACACACGTTCTTTTCTCTCGCTGGGATTTTTCTCTCACAAACCACCGTGCAATTTTTAAAAAATATATGGTTGTCATTTTGGAAACGAGGCCGCGTTTCTTCTCCCCCGAAAGAAGCTGACGGAGTGGAAACGTAATTCAACCCAACAGAAGCTGCATTCATTGAGAGGAAACCTCGTCTCCAGACTTCTGTGTTGTCGCCACGGTCTTATCCGTCGGGTTCAATTAGGGGGGGGGGGGGGGGGGGGGGGTGATGTCACAGTGACATCAGGCAGTCGACGCCAAAGTCTCTCAGTACTTTTTTTTTTTTTTTTTACCCAAGGGAATCAAAATAATTTGTCCTGAAAGGTAGAACTAATGTTCTTTTTGATCAAACTTTACCAAACATTTAAAGTTTTAACTGAATGATTTGAATGTTTTCTCAAATTGTGCAGGAATAATATTTACACCATATCTGCTTAGGAAAGGTGGGGTGGGGAAAATGTCAACAAAGAAAAATAAAAAGGAGAGTTTTGAGGTTGCTTTAGTGAAGAGGAAGCATCTTTAGAAATAAAGTAACATGATGTAATCAGGATGTTTGTAATGAAAACAGGAGGAAGAACAGACTGCATCAACATTAGGCCTTATTCTGGGCATCGCTCTGTTTAGACAAGGGATGGAAGAACCATAATAATAATAATGTGATAAGACAATATCAAATATTAGTAGCAATCAGTTGGTTTACATCTTCATTGTTCATTTCTTCTTTGACTTCTGGAGGAATGCTGAATTTTTCAGGAATTACAGTTAATTCAAAGAGACTTGAATGAGATTTAAAACTTCTCTATTGCACAACATGACCAGAAATCATCTGCAGGAGGTTAAAAAGATTCTTACTCAATACTAGTCACTCAGTAACAGCCTTGCCAGGAGCTGCACTAAAGCTAGACACCAGTTCTCTCAAGCCAAAAAATGCTAAACTAATCCCCTACCTCACATGCTAATACAATAATTCTGCACTTGTATGTTGGATCTCTGCTCTCATTGGATAAATTGCCTTAATAATATGCCTCAGAGGCCTTACAATGATGCCACGATGATGTCAGCGAAGCAGTCATCAGTTATTAATGGGAGACCACTCTCTTCTCTGTGTGCTGAAACTCATGTGGTCATTAGTTTGTTGTACGAATGGCAAGTTACTGACGTAAAGATGACATCATCAGTAACCGGGAGGACTTTGTGGAGATGTCACAGCTACTCCCCCGAAAACAGTGCAAACACTATAACTCACTTTAATGGCTGTTTTTATGTTCCGATGTGAAATCAGACCAAAATACAGCAAATCCAGTTGATACAGTACGTTTGTGTGTGTGTGTGTGTGTGTGTGTGTGTGTGTGTGTGTGTGTGTGTGTGTGTGTGTGTGTGAGAGAGAGAGAGAGAGAGAGTGCACATGTAGTAACTGATTATTCAGACATATGACTGCAACTCACTAAAATCATGTGACAAACACATTTAGCACTTTGGCCAAACTAGCGTTTGCACATTTGTAGAGGAGCTTCTTGTGTTAGGAGAAAAGACACGCAGGTCTCTGATAAGGCTATGGTTGACTGTAAGGGCACAAAAACATTAACAGAGGAGAGGAAAGATGTTTGTTTGTCTCAAATCTTTCTGTTCAAACGTAACAAACATCTGCAGGTTCAAGGGAGGCCAAGTTTTACAATGTTTAAAGAGCTCAATGTATCTACCTAGAATTTAATTCAAGGCCTTTTTAAGCTAGTTGGCCATAACTAAGGGTCAGGTAGGTAATTAGTCAAGAAAAGACATCTTGTCTGTAGTTGATGATACTTGACTTGATCTGTTTTGAAGAGAACTTTGAGCCATCTCTCCTCTGATACTCTGTTAATGCTCTTCTGTTGTGCAAACAAAGGACTAGTTAGTGTTTACACACACAGTTTAATTGTGTTTTGCAAAGCCAAACTAGCATGTACTGTCAGATGACAGTCAACAAACAAATCAATCATCAATGGGATTAAAACGAGAAAGCACTCAGCGCTCCGCCAATGCCTTCGTCGCCGAAACCCGAACAATCTAAGAATAGTTTGCAGGCTATGATCCAGATCTGGATCTAATTGCACATAGTGGTGGAACGTCATGAGTTGTCCATGCATGGGTGGTTTTATCTTAATTTGCATAGTGTTAGATTTTTTTCATGATATAGACTAAATGTTTTTTTTTAAAAAGCCCTAGCTGGTAATGTTGAAGAGAGTGAAAAAGTGATGCAGAATCCACATCTGTACCCGGATCCAGCTCAAAATATTGTCAATCCCTTCAATTTTTCTAGATATCCTGCAGACAATCAGATATAAGTGAACACATAACCTCCTACAATTCTTATTTGCAGAGGTAAAAATCGCACCAGTGAGTTTTTTTTTTTACATGTGGCTAATGGAGAGCAGACAGGAAATGAGGGTATAAATAAAAAGACATGCAACAAAGATGCTCAGCAGGGGCTGAACCAGGGATGAAATGATCAGAGCCTTAAACCTCGACGTTGCCCCTGATTTGACTCTTAATTCATGGGTTTGCAGACATCCCTAATATCCTCACTGGATTTCATTTTGTCTGCTTGAATTGTTCATCGGTCGTTGTATATGACTGCCTATTGTTTGCAGGGTCTTGGTGGGGGGCTGGAGCCAACCCCAGCTGACACTGAGCGAGAGTCGGGGTACAACCTGGACAGGTCGCCACTTCAGGGCCAACACAAAGAAACAATTCACACCTATTTAGAGACACCAACTCATAGTATATCGCCTGATTTTGGACTGTGGGAGGAACCCTTGCGTCTGCAAGGTACAGAGAGATCATGCTGAGTCCTCTAAGAAAGGCCCTAGAATGAGATTCAAACCCAGAACCCTGCAGCTGCGAGTCACCTGTGCTAACCACCACAACATGCATGAGTTGTTCAATTAATTTTTAATATCTTAATTAATCTATACAGTCTTGAAGCCACTTGTATGATCTTTCTGATGGTACCTAATTACTTTTCATGCAAAAAAAATTGTTTGCATTTATACATCTATGTATGTTGGATTACCAGGAGCTTGATTAATTCCCTCTGGACCTCGTCTTCAAACAACACCTGTGTGCAAATCAACCTACCTGAGCTGAGGGGGGGGACGTCGTCCGAGCTGGAAAAGTCCAGTGTGGCTCCTGCAATGTCCACCATATCGTCATCATCATCGTCACTTGGGTTATGAAGGCCTTCGAAGCTCCCGGTGGAGTAGCCGGGGTTTTCCATCATTTTAAACCCTGTGCACAACACAAGAGGAGGGCGAGCGTTGGTCAAAAAAAGCGTCAGCCTCTACAATTTGACCACATACAATATAAAGCATCACCTCCGCCTGTCCAGAACTGAGACATTGTCAACAGGAGACACTTCAATTCCACCCGAAATGTTAGGATGTTTCATTAAACTAATTCTAATGGCGAGCTCTTGAGGAGGCGCGGACTGGGACAGCCACAGCTGGTCCCATCAACCGGTTCATCAGACAACACAAGTCCAATTTCAAGGAAGTTATCGTAATCATTTCCGCATTTCTATTCTTGCTGTGACACTGCGGTCAGGACTTCAACCAGCAATATAAACGCCTCACCGAGAGAAACATACTGCGGTTGAAGCAGATATTAGCTTAGCTCAATCGTTTAGCCCTTACTCTTATGACGACGAGCAGCCTGACAGACAAAATATAACCGCTGAGCTAACTTAGTTCAATGTTACCGCGCTTAATCCATCGTCTGAGCATAGTTTTATATGTCTAAATAAAGAAGGGAGCTGCTAACTTAAGGCTTACCTGTGATGAAAGAAAGCAGTCGTCCAGCCCAGTAAAGAAGTCTTGTGACTCGGATTTGCCCCGCCGCCGTCTTCTACAGTAGGTTGCTTATGTCAACAGTAGGCAATGTAAACTTAAAGCTCCGTGGTGGCTGCTCCATAAAAACCCTGCGTCATTGTCCGTCACATAAACGACTGCTTTAAAACAAAAGAGTGGTATTAAAATGAACAATAGTAGACAAATATCTTGACTGCACCCCAAACTAATGAAATAATATAAAATTATCCGTACTGTTTGTTGTTTTAGCCAATTATGACTGCAAAGCACCAAGCTAGCGTAACGGAAGTAATGATTAGCTACAACTTCCGGTAAGGCTGAGATTACGATACCACGGAAAAATATTGCTGATCTAATAACACTGACTTTTTATGATTTTATAATCAAAGCTAAATCACATATTGATTTTACATTAAGTGACATATTTATCACCGGTCTGTATACGACATTAAACCGTTGCTCATTTCGTAAGACAGTAATTATGCGGGTTTAACTTGAAAGGTACATCACCGCATTTCCGGTTTGATGCGCTATCACAGTCGCCTTAACATGATGATATATACACCAGGAAAATCAATCGAACCAAGAGCTGTTGCTGCTTCTCCAACTGGGTCAGTGGAGCAGTTCGACTAATCAGTATTCATACATAGAGCTTAGATGTGTAAGATATATTATAATTGTCTTGAATAAAGAATTAAATTCAATTTAATGAGTTTTAAATTAAATTTAAAAAAAATTCATAAAGTTGGGTGTGAGGAAAATGAAAAACAATGCTTTGTTATTCAGCCTTTTCAAGAAAAGAAAAAAACGGATTATTAAATTTGGATTAAGCCAAATTTAGGAGACAGAGTTTAATCAAAACTGGGTTTAATTTCCTACTGAAAACTTTGTGAAATTAAATGCTAAAAAGAAAAAGAACTGTGTGTTTGCCTGGAGTGTTGTTTCTTATAATGACATCTGGAATCCAGTCATTATGTTGCTGTTAATGTACATGATAGGCTTTGAGAGTTATATGTTTTTTTTTAAAAAGACATTGAACTAAAGAAAAGAGTTATTTTTGCCTTGTCAGGGTATCTGGACAATTCATGATCAAAGAGAAAAAAGTAAATATATAAAAGAATGCTTTTATATTGTGTTACTGTTTTATTATATTTCTTATAAAACATGTTTTTTTGCTTGTGTTTTGCAGAAATTGTTAGATTTTTTTTTTAGAGCATGAAGGACAAATGCAGAAAGTCTAAAATTATACGTGCTCTTCTTTTTTAATGTCAGCTCCTGCAGAATGAACCATCTGATTCAAACCAGTTGAATAAGGACACCTTGTGGTCGTCTCAGTACTTGTTCCACCACTCGCTCAGAATGCTATCAGTACTTTTGCTGGAGAAGAGTGTCTATTTCTTCCTCTGCTGCTTACAAGGCCTCATGATATTCTGGTTTATGTCTGTATTAATTATTACCTCCCACTCATTCATCTTCTTCTTTTTCTCCACTCCACCCAACATAAACATTCCTCCACCATGCCTCCCACGGCGTTCCTCGTTTTAGTAGGCCTGTTTCTCCTCACTGCCTTTCCCCCCCCTTTATATAAACTCAACTCATCTCTGCTGAACTGAGATTACACTACATACATCTGTTTATTCCCTCCAACATTTTACACCCATTCTTACTTTTCTTTGCATCTAAAGTCTTGGTGACTTCATGTTCTTCTACGTGACTCATTCACATTCCCATTGTTTTGTCTTTCACCTTTTATTTCCTCTTTTTCCCAGCTCTCCTTACCCTCCCATCAGTTCTCCCTTCTTCAGTTTGGGTCAGATCAGAATGCAATCCCTCGCTTCCCCCCCAAAAAAACAGTTTCTCTACTTTTACGGCAGCTGTTTTCCTTTTTATTTCCACAGACAACTCTGCCTCCTTTAAGGTCAAACATGTGCACCTAAACCACGGTTCTTTCCACCTAGTTTTCATTTGTTATTAATGGCTCCGGCTCTAAAAAGAAGCTCTAATCTCCACTAAATGTACCATTCAGCTGAAAGATCCACATAACTTATCTAAAATAACAAAATGCAGCTGCTCCCTCTATCCCTGGAGGAGGATGTGAAATTATTATAGATTGGGACGTATGAAAAAAAAATACATTTCTCATACCAAGAGCAGGTTTTCATCATAAGCCCTTTATATTGAAAACTGCCAGTTTCTTGTGAAATAATAAATATTTAAGGTTCCCTCTAGAAATGAGTCATCCTCCTCTGACATCACCCATAAAAAATATAAAAAACAATCATGGTAAGATGCCATACCGATTTACGTTTTACTAACAATCTTATAATTTTGAGTTTTTAATTGTTAGTCAACTTGAATCTCATAACTTTGTCACAGAAAGTAAAGATTTTAATTTACTGTCACAACATTTTAAACAGAAAGTAACCTTGACTTGAAGTCTTTGATATAAAAAAAAAATAACAAAAGCTACTTACTACCTCATATCTTCATTTAAAAATGAAAACACAACTTATTTAATTAGCCCTAAGTTGTAGATCTGTCTTAGAAGGGTTTACAGATATATAAAAGTGATGGAACCCTCTGTCCCGAGGCCTTTAACATGAATAAATGTAGGAACATTTCATTAGAAAACAAGAAAATATGATAAATCTGAAAGAAGTCAAAAGAAAGTCAAAGTTTTGACTGTCTGGGCTTCCATACACTGAGTGCATGATGATTTTATCCTACTGGAGGTATCTTTTCTGAAATTATTTTAGTTTAAGTCAAATCTTTGACTTAACTAAGTTTAATTGGGTTTTCCTACACAGTCGTGAAACTATATTTTGTGATTTCTATCTGTTTTTTATATGTGGACTCTTGTCAGACTCTGGGATTCTAACGGCAAAAGCACCAACTTCCCTCGAATGAGTCTCCACCACAGATCTCCAGCTCCCGCAGAGCTGCTAAATAACTCCAGCCTTGGTACTCAACACATCATCCGTCAACCTCCGTTTGCCCTCAGCCATATTTACTGGACTGTCAGACCACATTAAAACAACAGTTTCCCCCAGAAGGGAATAAATTCTGCCACCAGACACTGAAGTGGCATAAAGAGACTGTTCACCCAGGAGGATATAAATCACAACAGGAGACGTTAAGCTTGTTTAAAATACTATTATTATTATTTATCGCTCTTTTTCCTCACAGGAGTGTTTTTGCAGTTACAAAAATTTGTAATGCATTTTTTACAAAAAAAAAGGGTTTTGTGATAAATCTGAATTACATATGAAAACACAAAAAGAAGAAATATACGCCACTCCTTTTCCTCTCTCGTTGAGTCAATAAGTTTCCAGGCGGTTTAGAAAATGTCTGTTACAGTACGAGAATACATGTAATATGTACAAAACAGAACAGGCACGTTTGAACATAATGAGTTCAGGATTGGTTGGTATTAAAACAGCAGGAACATCTGGGAACAAACTTAGGAAAATAGCAAAAACCAGGTGTAGAAGTGTCATTTTTAATCAACTTCAAGCTGCAGGGTTTCTGCTTTTTACCAGACCAAGTTTACTTGATCAACAGTAAACCAGTGAAGCAGATGAAGATGTTTTACTGCTAAAAGTCCATGTTTTAACAGTAACATTCTTAATGCTAGTTAGCAGGTAAGAGCACAAAGCAGGTGATGGTTATGTAAAGTTTAAAGACAGGGTGTGAAATCTGGCCTTCCATTTAAATCCTGGGTTTTAAGGAAGTTAAAGTTTCACAACCTGTAAAAAACAGATTTTTTTTGTATTAATTTGCCTTACTTTAGCGAAGTACTATGACAGTATTGGAAATACACCCCTTGGGAAAGGTTTAGCTGAGAAGATACCCCTCTCACATCTGTGCGTTAAATATGAAGCTAAATACCGTAGCCAGTTAGCTGAGCTTAGCATGAAGACTGAAAACTAAGGCTCCAAAACATCCAAAGTCCATCTCCTCTAAGTTCCCTAGTAAACATTTTACATCTGGCTTAATCAGTCAGTAAAAAAGATGTAAATAAAAACCGGAACATTAAAAAAAAAGGCTAACAAAGCTAACAGGCTACTTGCTGTCGCCTTATCCTTACCGTACAGATATGAAAGTGGTCTCAGCTTTCAACCAAAAAAAAGGTCCTCTGCACAAACTGAATGTCAACTGTGGTTAGCAGAAGACAGCATAAGGGCAAAAACAAGCTAACAACAAAGTTCGGCGACACACCAAACTCTACTTTTCACTCCCTGTCAAAATTATACAGTAAACGTCGACTACTCCTTCTTCTCGTTCATCTTTTACACCCATTTTTTACAACCAGTTCCAGTCATTTCACAAAATCAAAACCACTATATACACATGGTATACATTATAAACACAAGCGTCTTCTTTACATAGCACTTAATAAGTGACAGTATAACGTGTCGGTGGAGTCTCAAACTCCACACATTCGAACATGTTACAACCAGACACTTCAGTAAAGGTAATACAAAGTGATTCGGTGACATTAAGGAAGGTAATACAGACTAAGTCCTGCTGAATGCAGCCAGCAACAAACATGAAGAAGGGACATTATGCATTCAGCTAACTTCCCACTAGCGGTTAATAATGCACCAAATCCGGACTTAACTCAACTTTAGTGTTGCTAACAGAAACTGTTTTTTTGTTGTTGTTGTTTTGTTTTTCAGGGTGAAGCATCGGAGAAAAAAAAAGTCTCCTTTGATTCTCTGAACCAGGAGATTTAAACACAAAAGATAAAACACAAAAAAGCAGCGTCTCAGTGACACATTCATTGAGGCTAAACGTCTTTGGCAACTTAGTGTGATGCTGGTTAGAATAGTAGTGTCATTAGTACGGTTCTACAGTACGTGGTTCAGGCGCATGATGTGAAGCAGACGGTTTCATTTTAATGAGTCCTTGCTTCAGCCGCAGAGACTCAAATGTGCTTAAAAGCTTTTTCTTTATTATTCCGTTTGAAAAGTGACGTAACAACCTGAATGATCTTTTATTTGGGTGAAATTTGGGGAAAAAACAATCTTCTTTTCCTTTTCAGCAACGTCCAAACCGCCTTATCTTCTGGTCTCGCCATCAACAAGCTCTTTGCTCTGTAATCACACTGGTGGCGATAAGTTATCAATATGTTTTCAGGTGTATTTGAAGATTTATCTGACGTCTTTTTTAATTCTTTCTATGAGTCCATACTCTTCTTCCTCTTGGTCTCTTTTCCTGGGCTGCAGCACTGACATCCATACTTCTTTTCTTTTGTTTTATTCAGGATGTTTCAGTCATTACAGCTGCTGGAAACAGCTCTGATAATACTTAAAGGAATAGTTCAACATTGGTTAGTTTAGCTTAGCTTAGCATAAAGATTCCAGGAGGTCAAAACGAGATATAAAGTATTAACTTTTCAATCTTAAACTGAACTCAGGTCAGCTCTGTCTTGAAACTAACTCTGATTTAATGTGACTTCAAGCCCCTCTTCTTCATCTCTTTCCGGTCTTTTTCTTTCTTTCAGTAATGTCCGTATCCCATCGACATTCCCATCCCGATTCCCAGCCCCAGCCCCAGGCTCTCCCTCAGGCCCCGCAGCTGCTCCTCCCCCAGGCGGATCTTGTCCTCCAGCTGCCTCTGCTCCACCAGCAGGGCAGCCTTCATCTTCACAAAGTGACTGAAGAAAAAAAAAAACCCAACATGTTTAATTTATAAGCTTTTGAAAGTCCCCTATTTGTTATAATTAAATTAATATTAAGACTCTAAGTAGAAGCTGCAGGTTTGATCAGTGAGGTTCTTGTCTAGGCTGTTGTGTACCTGTAGTCTCTGTGCTGCTCCGGGGTCAGGCATCGGGCCAGCACCCGGCTGACGGCCTGCTCTCTGCGGTCAACATGGTCCTTCAGGTCCTGAGCTTCAGACAGCTGCCTCATGAGCTGACGTTTCTTGTCCAGGAGGGGGAGCTAGAGGACAGAGAGAGGGGAGGATGGGGGACAGAGGTTATGGAGAGATAAGAGGTGGCATTTTTAAACAAGGGGCTGGCGATACATTACTGTCAGAAAAAAAAATCATAGCAAACCATCATCCAATCAGTTTATGGTTTGTTTAAATCATCCTATGAGTACAGGTATAGTATAATGAAAAGCCGTCCCCCTCCCCTCCTCTCCTCTCCTCTCCTCACCCTCTCATGATGCTCTGTCTCGGGGTCCAGGGTGTCCAGCGTGGTCTCCACTCTCAGCAGCCTCCCGGACAGCGACAGCAGCAGGCTGACCACCTTGTCCAGGTCGCCGATGAACATGCGGAACTTGTCGACCTCGTTGGGCTTACAGACGGCCACCACCATGTTCTCCACCTGAGGACGCAGACAGGAGACACTGATGATGATCAGGGAATTCAAGGGAAACATCCACAAAAAAAATTTGAAATGCAGAGATCAAGTGTTGTTGTTTTTTACCCCTTTCACGTGTAAAAATCTGCTGAGACAAAGTCTCATATTTACTCAAATGTTGATGGAATATGTATCCGGCACACTGACATAACAGCAGTAATCTAGCGAAGTGAAAATAGGCACAAGTGAAAGCCAGTAGACGTGTGAAGTTGAAGTTTGTGCCCACCTCCTCTCCCAGCTGTGCGTTAGCTCTGATGTCATCCTGCAGACCCCTCTGAGCTTCTCTCAACACTCCCAGCTTCTTGCGGAGGCTCTCCATCAGCTGTTTCTGTACGACAGGAGGAGATCAAAATAACACGTGTTTGTCAGCGTCATCATCATCATCATCATCATCATCATGGTGTGAACCTTGAAACACAGCGAGCATCGAGACGGTAGCTGCATGTGTCACCTTGTAGGTCAGCTCGTCGTCGTCGTCCCTCTCTCTGTCGGTGAAGTCCTTCATCTGCGACAGGAGCTGGGCTTTGGCGGCAGACGTGCTGTAATAGGAGGAACAGCTGGAGCTCGCACCAGACCGCCTGAGGGGGGGGGGAGGCACCGAGAGGAGAGCTGAGTTTATTTAGGCAGAGATAAAACACAGAGACGAGGCAGTAAAACAAGACACACAGTCATAAAGTACAGTGATTAGAAAAGTACATAAATAATCTATGCGGTCGGTTATCTGGGAGAAGTGAGATAAAATAAAAACAAGGAGCGAATGGAAAACATCTCAGCTCCGCACGGGAAAATGAAGCAACACAAAAAAAAGGTAGAAACTGCAGCAGGTAATAGAGACGATGACACCAGATACATAAAAAGAAAGGGAAGAGAAGAAAAGGGAGGGAAAGCAGCAGCATTACCAGAGCAACCTGCTCATATACACATATATTCACTTATGGCTCTTTAGAATGGCTGCAATAACATAATGATAAAGATAATAATCACATTTTATTATCAAAGTCATCTACATGGACTTTCCTACACATGTGGCTGCAGAGAGCAGCTCTGGGAAGGTTGTGGGAAAGAGGGATTAAGCTTAGTGACAAGACCAGTTAAGACTTGTACAAATCAAATGGTGTGTGTAATTAATGCATCACACACACACAGAGAGAAACACACTTAGACTCCCCCCCCGCCTCCCTCTTGTTACCTATCCAAGCTGTCTGTGCTGTGCTCTGTGGTCTGGTAGGCCCCTCTCCAGCTCTCCGTGCCCGACTCTCCCTCGCCGCCCTGGGGGAAGAGCTCCTCCAGGCTCAGCCTCTCTCTGCTGCTCTCCCCGGCCTCCAGCTCCTCCTCCAGAGAGCCGCTCCCCGCCCTCATCCTGCCCAACGGCGAGTCTTCAGACTCCGGTACGGTGTCGATGTCCGTCTCCAGGACCGTGACCGGCAGCGCGAAGCAGGGGACCTCGCTGGTGATGGGCTCGTCCTGCGCTGGAAGCCTCTCATCCTCCTGGAAGTCATCGATGTCCGTTTCCATGGGGATGTCCAGGTCTGCCTCCAGGCTGTGAGCAGGACTCGGGCTGAGGGTTGTTTCCGACTCTGTTCCTGGTTCGGGGATCTTCTGCGGATCGATGCTCTGGACGTCTCTGTTCATACGGAGCTGCTGCTGCTGCTGCTGCTGCTGCTCATAGTCGTAGTAGGACTCAGGAGGTAACACCAAGCCGACGCCTCCACTTCCTACGACAGGTGTAAGCGTTGAGTCGCTATGAACTCTGGGAGATGGGGTCCTCTCCCACTCGGCTCCTGGTCTCACGATGGACTGCTCTCTGTGAGGCTTCACTGTTGGTCTGTCCTGGTCAGGGTTGTGATTGAAGTTCATCTCAGACAAACTGCAGAGACACAAATAAATGTTATTATCAAAAAAATAATGAAAAAAATGAACATGAACACCTACATTAGTGTATATTAAATATATATATATATATAAATATTAAATTTATGACCACTATAAATGATGGATTTACTGCCCAGCTCACCTGCTCACGCTGCCCTCTGTTGGTGGAGGTGGAGGCAGAGATGATGAAACCTCCCTCTCCTGCTGTCTCACATACATGCCCCTCAGGTCCCTCTCTCTCTGGGGCGGAGCCACAGGTCTGAAGGCCCTCCTGGAGAACATAGGACTGGGTGGAGCAACAGTAAAGGGCACGTCCTGAAACTGAGCCTGATTCTGATTGGACAGAGCGTGGGAGAAAGGCTGTTCTTGAATTTGTGGTCGATTCTGATTGGACGAGGTTTGGGAGAACGTGTGCCCCTGGGTTTGGGCCTGGCAGCTGCAGTGCGGGCAGCCCGCCGACACTTCCTGCCTCTCTGGAGGAAGACTGTAGGACCTCTGTCTGGATGTTTCTACGGGAGGGATGTATGAGGAGGAGTGATTCGAGTAGTGTCCCCCCGCGGAGTCGAAGGACGGAGGGATGGAGTGAGGAGCAGTAGAAGAAGAAGAGAACAGGGTGTGATGCGACGCTCGCCTGCGGTGGAACTGCTCCCACTTCGGTGGAGGTGGTCTTGGGGGAGGTGGTGTCCTCTTCCTGTTTAGCTGGGCAGTGGAAGCTTCTCCTCCACTGACACTTCCAGTTCCTTCCTCCACCTCGCTCAGAGTCTGGCTGGTCGCCACACTGATGGATGGTGACCAGCGGTGGCAGCTGTCAAAGCGAATGTCGTTTTCGGACATGGCTCGCCCTCTGAGCGAGAGAGGAGCCGGTGGAGGAGCGAATGCGTATCCATTACGGTCATCATTGCCACCGTCAACCGGTCTGGAGCCCCATCGACTCTGGTGGGAGTTCTGATGATACTGATTAACGCTCTCTGGAGGTCTGGACTCCCGTCTCCAGCTTGGGTTGTCCCTGTGAAGTGGAGAATGAGGTGATAGGAGAAGAAAAAAAGGATTTCCTTGTGAACAAATGAATACAGAGTAAAGACGGTGCATGAAAGATGGAATAAAAGTGTCCAGAACTCCGACTCCGGTCTTAATAAAAACTATTTTCAGGGTTAAACTCCTCATAATAAATAACACAAGATGTTTTTTCTAACTTATACATTTATTTACATTTAGTTTTTTCTGTGCATTGAAGGTAAATGAAGACGTGTGGCAGAGAAACTTCCAGATGAAATGTTACGAAACAAAAACATTCAAACACTGAAAGGGGTTAAATTAGCGTAAATGTTTCCTTTAGCATTCCAGACTCACTCAGCCGTTTGTGTTGCAGGTCAAATATGAGTAGGGGCTATTTTTACAAGCCATGCGTGTCCAAAATCCCCCCCCCACGTCCTAACATGCAGGAATCATCATCATCCAACCACATATTTAAACATGGATGATTGCTCCACAGCTCATTATAGTCAAATCACAGCCAGGCATGACTGAGTAGGACTTCCGCCCATTGGTGCACAGTGAGCCGAGCCCACCTCAAGTCTCCAGAGACTCACTTCAAGACAATTAGAGATGGAGCGAGTGTGTGTCTGAACTGCTATGTCAGAGAGGCAGAGGGACACATGAGGACGATAGTAAAGACACTTGTCTATATGAATGCATCTGTCTGTCTTTGTGCTACAGGAAGCGTCTCACCTCTCAGTCAGGCTGTACTTCCTGTTCAGCTTGTTCATTTCCTGTTGCTGGGCGGGACACGTCTGCAGAAGACATTTAAAGCTGGTTAATAATACCAAAGGAATGGAGGCTTTCAATCTGGTGCTAAGTGTCGGTGAGCACAGGTCCCTGCTGAAGGGAAGTGGGTGTGTTACTCCACCCTGCTGTATACTTCAGTGGTGCTCAGGTTCATTTGAGTGGAGGCATTCGCTGCTGGACTGAAACCCTGCCTGGCAAATCATCACTTTGTTTTCATCACTTTGCATTATTAATGAATCTGTTTATGTTCTCTATTAATGATATAGTCTGTTGTTTGTTTTGTTTGTTAGAAAGCTGTTTATTTGCTACTGAGGCGGCTAAAAGTGCAGCATTTGAGTCTGAGATAAATTTCCCAACGGGGACAATAAAATGTATCATATTGTATCATAGTCTAGAAAACGACTGACCGACAGCTCAAATATAATCAGGTGACTATCATTAAAAAAAAAATCCATTGATCAGTTGTATTTGAGAAGCTGGAGCCAGTGAATATTTAGCATTTTTGCTCAAAACAATGATTAACGGATTTAATAAAGTGGTTAAGGAGGAATTTCTGACACTCAACAAGTCTCAGCTGTCGTTTTCTCCATAATTACACTAATTAAATTTATTACATTCCGAGCTTTTCATTTTGCGGGTTTTGTCCTTTTGTTAAAAGTTCTTCATCTCCAGATCGTTTCCTCAGGTGTTGGTTTTGCAACGTGTTGAAAAGCGTTATTGTTAATTTACTACTATTCTTATTATTATAGAAAACAGAGGCTGGATTTTCTTTTAATAAAACCTCCAGATGGAATCAGTTTACCTTCTTACAGAGATAAAACTAAGAATTTAAGTGAGGAACTGAGAGATGATCAAAACAATATACAGGTTTGCTCATCGTGGCTACAATAAAGGAATGTCTGCACAATCCATCTGACCTCAATCCAAGCTGATTGTCTAAAATGTAAATCTGAACATTCAGAAGGTGTTTTTCTTGGAATAGCAGGATGTCATTTTAACATATTTGGCCGTCACTTTCTGTCAACAGAGTATAAAGTCCATAATGCTAACAACTGATAACTTTGTGATAACAAACTCTACACCACAAGTACCTGGATGGCCCTTCTACATGTCTACTTTTGGGTTTTTAAAGGGGGGCAGTGAGTAATTTAAGGCCTCTTTTGGTGAATAACAGGAATTTAAACCGACTATTTCTGTGCTGGATTCTTCTGGATTCCCTTAAGTAGATGTCCAACAAAAGCATGTGATAAAAAGTGTTTGAGAGCAAGACACAAAACAGAGAATTTGTTCCTGAAGTTGTGCTGGTCTTACACAAGTTTCATGTTTGATCCTTTGTATATATTTATATCATATTCAAGCAGTTATAACATATATTTTTCTTTAAGGTGGGAGGAACATGATGCTCATGTAAGACGTACAGAGGACAGTTTGATTCAAGTTGAATTCACATCCAAAATAATAATAAAAATAACTGTGTAAGCAGCAAATAAAACAACTGTGAATGTGTGTAAGTTTGAATATAATGTGTATTAAGCACTTAATGTTTTCTGCACTGACCTTTATTAAGCTATTGTCCTTTGAGGAAAACGTCCTCAAAGAGCAGATTTAATGTTGATATTATGTGGTGGGATATAAAAAAATATTATAATAGTCTAATTTTGCCAAGAATAATTCAGTTGAACCATTTCATAAAACTTCTGAAAACACAGCTGGGGCTCTCAAATTAAAGCCTACTGAGAGATAGACCACAAATAATGATAGGAGTTAGTTCCAGTTCTATATTTTAACATTAAGTCTCCATTCTGTCCAAAACAATCACAAACATACTAGAATATCAAAGGGAACAGCTTAAAGAATGAACCAGAATTCCCCACCTGGCTTAAATGAGAACTGTTTGTGTTCTGACATGCATGTGTGTGTCTGTGTTTACATGTACACTTGGATAAGAATGATTCCCATTTTCATGTGGGTACGTAGAAGATCTTATCACAGCCTTGTAGTCCATCCAGCACATCTGTTGCCATTAAAGTTATTCAACATTGTCAGATATGAAACAAGAATTCAAGGCATGAGTTTATCTCTGACATCAAACCAACAACCTTTTCGTTTGAAAAGGATCCCAGCATGGAGGAGGAGGGAGGGATTCAAGGCTCCACTGAGGCCTAAGCATGGCAAAACTACACAAAAACAACACGGTGTCAGCTTGAACCAAATCTCTGCTGAGTTGAAGACACATTTTGTCTGAGACAGATGTCAGTTTAACCTCGCTCAGTGCCGAATGATAAGGTGGCTGATATGCTGAGCTTCACAGGACTTTCAAAAGTTCAGACAAGGGGCTGTACCCCCTACCAAGAGCCTCAAATCAGCTTGTGGTAAAGACGAAACCCAACCCTGCCATTATCGCTGACACAAGTGTCCGACACTGTTGCCCAATCTCCCCCAGTGCCTTGAGTTATTTCAAGGATTTGCTGAATTTTCAATGACTTCGACCGCATGAGGGATGCTAGGTTCAACTTTAAGCCAACCGTTCAACCACAGAACACTTGGACCGAGTGGCCACTTCGCTTCAACATCCAAGTGTGGCTTCGTGATGCCTTTCTGGTGCTAGCCTTAAAGAAGGAGACGTTTTCAGTCTCTGGTGGTCATTTCAACTCAGTCCAAAACCACAGTCTGATTTCAGCGAGCTGCAAAGTTTATCTTTCACTCTGAAAGGCATTACTTGGTTTGTGCCGCAGGGATACAGGCTGTTATTAACTGAGCCTCCCTGCTGATGGAAATCGGTTTTGAGGCCAGGAGGCTTGTTAACATGCTTGTTAATGGATGCAATTAGGAGTGCTAACATGTTGATGTCTTAAGCCTGGGCAAAAAGATGTTTGGTTGCAGTCAACCCTTGTGGCCATTGATCAATTTTCACAAAACAAACAGGCTTTTTACATAAAATGATGCATTCAAATTAAATAGGAAATAATAGATGTTAAAACAGGGACTCAATGATGGCCTGAAGGTCTTTGGTTGAAAGTACTCCCAATAATTCCAACCTTAGAAAGGCACAACGGAGATTCAGATGCTGTTCGACCAACAACAACACTTAAGGTGGACGATACCAACCGCTGTATCCCTGTACAACAAACTCTATGGTGAGCTAACCTGGAAATCCCTGACTCCTTCATGACCTATACAAATGTAGTGTGTTTTTCTTGCTATATGTTGACGTGTGTGCCACTCTGCACCATCCAGGTAATGTCTGGAGATGTCCAAACACATGTGTTCATGGACATATAAGACTGGATTTTTTAGGCATTCTTACCTCTGTAGGCGTGTAGCTCCTTGCTGTGTATCCCTGATGAAGAGGTTGCTGGTTCTCTGCGGGATGAGACGGGGTGTTGACTGGATAAAAGGCTGATTGGGAGACTTGATTCTGGTTTTGGTTATGGGAGAACACCAGTGGCTTCGGCTGGAGGCCATAGAAGTTGTCCACATGTGGGAAGTCGTGATTTTTTTCACAACTTCCATAAACGTCCTGACGTGATGTGAGCTGAGCATCTTCTTCCCTTAGCTTCTCTCGTTTTCTCTCAAGCTCTTTCTCCCTTTGTTTTATGAGACGTTCCTCCTCTTTGGCCCTCTCCATCTCTTTTTCCCTCTCCAACTCAAGCTCCCTCTCTCTTTCCCTCTCCCACTGTCTCATCCTCTCCTCACGTTCCCTCTCCTGTTGAATCTCCCTCATCCTTACCCTATCCATTTCTAATTCCTTCTCCCGTCTTTCCTTCTCCTGCTGCCTCTCCCTTTCTCTTAACCTTTCTTCTCTTTCCCTCTCCTCTCTTTCTCTCGCTTGTTCCCTCTCCTTCTCTTTCTGTCTCTCCCTGTTGGTACTCACAGACAGCCTCCTGACTTCACCAGTGTTTGGAAGCAGGGTATTTTCCTGCTGAAGTCCATCCTGGTAGGAGTGCCTTCTTTGTGTTGTGTGCTGACCGAGCCCCCCCCCCTGAGGTTCAGAATGGTGGGAGGTTTTTTTCTGCCTGCAACTCGACAGGCTGGAGACATTTAACCCAGACATACCTTTGCTTGTTTCTTCGAAAAACTTCTTTCTATCTGCAAATGGAAGGATGTCTGACTCCTCCGTCCGAGAATAGGAAGAGGAGCGACTGTATGAGGAAGTGGATGAGGAGGCGAAGGCACAAACCCCATGTTGTGACCCCCTGACTCCCAACAGCCTCTCACTCATGATTCCACACCGTCGGTCTGGTTCGGGCTCTGGTTGAAGTTTATGCTCAGGGGTCCAACGCCAGCGTCGGGCTTTGCCAGCAGGAGCCGGTTCCTCCACAACTCGGATGCCAACACCAAAATTGGGCACACCTGGGTCCAGAATCTGGACAGACCTGGGTAGACTGTTGTTTTCATTGTGGGTTTTTGACCGAGGCAGAGTCTGCAAGACATCACGGTTTGAATCACTTGAGGTATTTGATTTTTCGACTGGGGCTGTAGTGCTGGCATCTTGGGGCTGAATAGGTGGGGCAAACGAAACTTTGTTACTCCCTTTTTGGACAGGCAGGTCTCGGTCTGTCCACTCCTCATTGAGGTCTGGACCCTCTTCCTCCTGGACAGTTTCTCCACTACAGAGCAGCCCACCTGGGCCACGGCTCCTCTGAAGCTGAGCCATTTTCCTCTGAATCTCATTGCGGAGGTTGGTAGCAAATCGGTCACTACGACGACGGTTCCGACGATGGTTCCTGGACGCGTTTGACTTCTTTATGTCAGTCTCACTTTCTACATCTTTTTTACCTCCACTTCTTTCTCTATCAACTGCTCTCTGCTCCTCCAGTAAGGAGTCTATACTGCCGGCAGCACTGAGAGGCTCAAAATCTCTCTCTAGTATCTGGTCAGAGCTCAACCTTCTCTGGACGGAAGATCCCGTGGGGTCACATGGTACGCTCACAGAGCGACCCCAAGGGTGGTGATGCTCAGGTGGGGGGAAGCAGCCACCATTTACACCCATCCCTTCTAGCCTATCAGTTGAACTTCCATTATCACCATTCCCTTCCAAGAACACAGATCCTGGGGTTGAGCAACGGCTGCCTTCCAATTTGTTAGATTCGGCTTGGAGGTGGTTGGGAGAAGCTTCTTGGTTTTCCCTCATGGGCTGGAGTGATGAATGGGACCACTGGCTGCTACATGAGGATGAGGAGCAATCAGGAGGGTTTGACTGACTGTAAGGCTCCAATGAAGAGCTGTCACTGTTAAACTGCAGCAACTGAAGTTGCGTAGCAAGGAGCTTCTCGGGGGCACTGTGTCTGTGCAGCCCTGTAGAGGGGTGTTTGGTCTGGGAGTGCATAGCATGAGACTGCTCTCGAACCTCTATGGAGAACTGTGCAGGTAAGGATTCAGAACAAGAGCTGGTGACGGTGGCTAGGGAGGCAGTCACTGGGTCAGAGAGGTGATCTGAGGTGGTTTCTGAATTGCACTCTTTATTAGCACCAGGGTCGCATCTGATATGTCTAATGTCTTTAGTCTGTCTTTGGAGATAGTGCGAGTCTAAGGTATTCCCTTTGAAAATCCCAGTTTTGTCACCGTCTTCTGGTGCAGGGAAGCCGTTGTGGATTCCTGATTCAACATTCAAAGAGGACTTGTTTTCGTCATAGTAACAAGAAACACTAGAAATTTCGATCGGAGCGGAAACGCAACGTTTGTTGGCAACATCAGGGTGACTCTGGGTTGCCCTAAAACTGTCCTTCCTGGTCGGAGGCTGAGGTGGGTTAATCTTTCTCTCAGCTACTACTTCTCCATTTCTCAAAACGTCAAAGTCATCTCCCCTCCGCTCCTCCTCATAACAGCAGGAGGAAGGCCTCTCTTTTACCTCAACAGGCCTTGATCTCGGCCTAGTCAGCGACCTGGACTTGTGCACAATAAGCTGAGCCTCATCTGGAGCTTCGCCAGATGAGTTACCCAGGGTTGAGGTATCACCACCAGGGTAGCCTCGACAAGCCGGTCCCAGGCTTTGGAGGAGGTTATCCATGGAGCAGGCTTCACCGGGCCTTAGTGGCACCATCGCATAGTCGGATGTGTTTGAGCTGGCGGAAAATGAACTGTAGGCAGAGTCTCTCTTGTTGTTGAAGAGGGTGGGGTCCACAGGTGAATTGCGGGAGTCGGAGTAGAGCTGTGTGGTGGGTGTTGGCGTATCCAAGCTCTCCATGGAGCCCACAGAACTGCTTTGGTCAGTGGAGGAATAAGGTCTGGATAGCTGACCCCACTGCAAGGACACGTCACTGCAGAGACATGGAGACAAAAGAGATCAACTTCAGTGTTTCAAAAACAGACATCGACTATCAGACAAAATCAGCAAATGTCACCTTTGTTTTTGGGAACCTGTTAAAGGCATTTGCTATCGCTGTCTGACATTTCATAATGTATTATTATTATTAAAAACCAGATAAGAAGGTATTCTATTTCATGAAAGTCACGGTCGTATTTAATGTGAAATTTGTGAGGTCTCTGTCTGAACATATCCTTCTGGGAGACAACTTCTGAACTGAACAGCTGGGGAATCTGTTTCCTATCAGTCCTGAGCTGAAGATCCACGGCAGCCCCATGTGTTTTTAAAGACCCTCTGAGGAAGCCTCTTAAGGCGGAGAGGGATTTCCTCCTCATCAACTCCCACTGCCCGGAGTCAAAATCTCTCAGTCATCCCCTTAATTCCTCTCTTCCCATTTCATTCCGTCTTTCCTCTTGTGGATTCCTGCTGTCCCGTCTCCTTTACATCAAATGTGACTTCATTCCAACATGTTAACCGCTTCTTGAAAAACACATATTTCAATGACATCATAAAATAAAAACAAATGTTACCTTTTACTGGGGTATAAGTCGGTTAAGCTATGCATTGATTACATGACAGAAGAATCCACTCATGTTTTAGGGAATGGAGGCAGAACAATACATTTCACACATATTACTATCAATACTAGTTCTAGGTGCACTGGAATATAATCTGGAAAAGCTACAACAAAAATGTCTAATGATTTAAATGAAATGACTGTAAACATTTCTATTTTATTCTGGAATTTCTTTTCCCCATAAAGAAAAGAAACTGGACACGCACCCTTAGCATTTATTTTCTGTCTCATTCAAAGAATAGGGACATTTTCCAGGAGACAGAGGAGGGTTCCAGAGGCTTTGATGTCAAACCAGTATTGGGAGACAACCAGCAGACTATCTTCAGGCTGTTTCTGTGGTATTTATGGTTTACCATTCATGCAAAGATCTGAGAACTGGTGGGTTTTGTTCCTCTTGTACAAACCACATGTTCTCAAATGCTTTGTGATCTGCATCATGTTGTTTGGCATTTTTTAAGTTTATTAATTACAAATCATGCAAGCTTTGTATCACACCTACTCTCCCAGTGATGTCTCTGTCTTTCATAATATAAGATGTTCAACAGCCATTGGTTTTCATTCATTTCTGCGCAATAGGAGAGTCAATTAAAACTTGAATTTTGGAGTTCATCTTTGTGATAATCACCAATATGTTTCCTAAATGTTAAAGGGAGCCCTCTGTCAAAAGTTTGTTTTAGTTTTAAAACCAATATATTTTAGTATAAATCATCCTCACATGGTGAAAATCCCTGCATATACTGTTTTAAATGAAGCTCTAGCAAAAGTTCCATGAGGAAGACTATTCCTTCGCACTTCGGCTGTAGTTTATTTCTCTTTCCATCCAGTCATCCACACCTCTTACGCATGAGTCTTAGTTTCCTTCTCTCAGCCACCACCATCACCACCAGTGTCTGGATTCCATGCTCTTCGATCATAATGTCCCCGAAGACTAACTACCACATATCATCTGCTGCAACAAAAGAAAACTATCTGTACTTCAATCACCTGTCTCTCCTGATTGAAATTAAATTGCCACATATTGATTACCACAGACAAACTGAGGATGGACATCAATATTCCATATTACTGGGGGCATAATAATAAGGCTGCCATGCATAGCCTACTATGCATATTGTAGATAATGAGAACCCAAAGATGACAGACGTGTTTAGGAAGTTTTCAAGCATTATATACTTGATTTTCTTAATGAATTGATTTTCTTATAGAAAAGACAGCACTGAAATGGTCCTTTAAGAAATTATAAAACATACCAGTGAAAAGAATGAGCTGTGGGGGGAAAAAAACTTTTCATTATCTACATGAGAAAATAGTCTTTGAGGGAAGCGAGCGATGAATGAGAAGGGAGGGCGACTGTATAGATTTGACCTGGGTGACAGAGAGAGGAAGAGAGGAAATGAGACGGGAGCTGGACAGGATATGACAGTCACTCCTGTCCAATCATGTGGAGCATGTGAGAGGGAGGCTTGACACGGATAAACCAGCACACACACACACACACACACACACACACACACACACACACACACACACACACACACACACACACACACACACACACACACAAATACTGTACAGGATGAGGCGTGTGTGTGTGTTCACACAGATTTGATTAATTATCAGGGTATCAAATTATACATACACATAGTTAATTAGCTGTTAGCTCTCGGGTCACTGTAGATAGATAAACATATTTTCTCAAATGCCTTCACATCTCATTTTAGCACTTACATTAAAACAAAAACACACATTTGGCCAACAAAATGTCCCTCTTCTTCAAACAAACACAGTTTATAGAATGTCTTCCTCTCTTTGTCCACATGCCATTGTCCAGAGTAATGTCGGGAGCTGCCTCCTCCTCATCAGATGGTGTTTATGTGTGTGTGTGTTTCTGTATGCTGACACCAGGCAGGAGAAACTGTGGGAATAGCAGACACACACACACACACGCGCACTGCTATCTAATCCACATGGGACTATTACATCTAATGGTGGTGCATTATATCACTGATTCTTATCAAAAGCAGAACAGTGGAAGGTACTGACGAACCATGAAGCTGACAAAGACGTCTATTTTTATTGTGAGTCAATATACAGAATGAGCTAACTTCCTCTTCCCCTTGAAAGGATTACAGTTTAGCTCAATGAGATCATACTGTTTTACAAAGACTACTGTACTTCATTTAATTCGACCTGACTGGAAAATGTTGCTTCACAGTGATATAAAATAGCCACTATTATCTTTAAGACTGAAACAATTAGCTGAGTAATCAATGAATCAACAGATGTTAGAAAAAAATGGCAAATATTTTGCTTTACAAAATTGTGATGGGCATTTTTTACAATGTTCCCCACATTTTATAGACAATTGGTTGATTTTAATTTCTAATGAAATTATTGGTCGTTTTAGCTATAACTACAGACCATTGGTAAATGATGAGACGAGCTCACCATATGGTTTCTTTTGTGACAATTCTTGAGAAGTGAGACGATATAGTGAAACAAAGAAGTAACAAATTCCTCCTCTTAAAAAATGAAATGTTGAATAAATAAGCAATTCAACACGCACAGTTTTAAGCATCCATGGTTTTTTTGCTGCTACAGCCACGTTTGTCCTGATATGCCCAGAAGCTTATGGCGGCTAATGTTAACAAACTTTTAACAAGATATTACTGGTTAAATCCACCTATTTTAGCAGGTCTGCAGACTTAAGGACTCTCTTCTTGTGCTAATGTTACATCAAGCAGTGGCATTAGTTTCGCTGTTCAGCACAAATTACACAGTGTAGCTTTAAACACACTAAACAGAAACACCCATTGAAGATCGGAAACTCATTTGCAACAACGTACTTAATAACCATTTTTATACATAAACCCTAAAGTCTGTGTCTTAAGATGTCTTTCGTCTTACTTTACCCTGAAAGGTTATGAAGTACATGAAGTACGTGAAGCTGGAGGCTACATGTGAAGCGCGTTCATACTGATGAGTACATTAAACCCCCGAAATCTAACTATTCACTGGGCTAAGACATGTGAACCTTTTAATGTGTCCAAAATAGTTTTTCTTAACAAATGCAACATTTAATAATTCTTTTTAGAAAAAAAATCTACCTATCCCCCAAAGACAGGCAACAAAGAACACGTCTGTGTCTGTCCGTGTGATTGGTTATCGCTGTGTAATGTTTACATAGAAGCTGAAAATAGACCAATGGGCTTCCTGCGTGGGCAGTGTTGACATTAGAATACGGTGACATCACCTGCTTCCTGACGGCTGTTGCTTTTGGGAGCGAGTCACAGGGACCAAAATCCCCAGCAGTGACTTAAGAGTCAATGTCCACTGGAGTCACTGCGTGTGATTCAAACCAATAGTGACACGTTTGGACATTTGGCAGTGGATATTATCACAACCACTGGGACATTTTTAAATATATGAGAAGCGTCAAATCAAAGCTGAGCTGAAGATGAATCAAACTTGACATTTAATATTATTGTCATTTAGTTAATTTAAATTTTAATGCAGTTTTTATTAGATAGAAAAAACGTTCTTGTCCCAAAGGGGGAATAAATCTTCTCCCACTTTACCTGAGATCACGTTCATTCTTAATAAACCTTACTGGTGTGACAATCCACTTCTCACCTGTTGTCAGTTGTGTGCCACGGTAGTGTGTAAGACCCGGGGTGGAGCTGCATGGCAGACAGAGGTGGAGGAGGTGGGAGAGGAGGGGAGTCGGCAGGGGGGAGGCAGGGCGGAGGGGGAGGAGACGGAGGAGGGGGAGGGGGCGGGAGGGGTGGCTCCGATAGCTTTGCCAGGTGCCAGGAGTGAGGCCTGATGAGAGGAACGCTGCGCCTGGAGGGACGAACAGGGAGAAAGTCAGGTGAGGATGGCCAGCAGCAACAAGGAGTCAGATTTAAAACGTTCCTATAAACTATTATATTATATACACATATAGTTATATACTATTATAAACTATCCATTTTCTCCCTTCTCCATTCTGCACCCTCTTCTTCTTTTGATTACATGATTCTTCTGATCTGTTTTTGCAGTCCAAGCAGGATGACTACGATGACATGCAAGTGTCTTGGAAGATCAGGGTTCACATGAAACTTTCAGCATTGATAACTTGCCAACGCAGATTTGTGTGGAAACAACTTCCTAAAAAGTCCTTTGGCCTTCTTTTAGGCTGCCAACGAAGCTCATCTAACATGTACAGTAAGTTCTTCAGTCTGATCTCTAGCCAGACATTCCAGTGCGCATCCCATGATATTCACTAATATCCAAATACAGACTTCTGATCCCATATGTTAGCCAGATTCAATGCGACTTCATGCTGAGAGCATGTGTGTGTGCGTGTGTGTCTGTGTGTGTCTGTGTGTGTGTGTGTGTGTGTGTGTGTGTGTGTGTGTGTGTGTGTGTGTGTGTGTGTGTGTGTGTGTGTGTGTGTGTGTGTGTGTGTGCACACGAGACACAAGGAGAAACGGAATGAGTGTCTAAAAAGATAGATAGATAGAAGGAGGGGAAGCACAGTCAGATATAAATGTTCCTTTCTCAGAACCTGTCTTTCAGATTGACACACAGTTGGAGATATTAATGCTAAAGGATGATATTGTATCATGAAAACAATGAAAGTTGCCGACTGATCATTACACAAACTTGACTTTGACTGACTTAAGACTTATGTTGACATTTCTCAATCGAGATTTATCAAGACTTGAACGGTGGTTGGACTAAACTCGATGTGCTTCACCCGATTTAAGATTAAACCTGGACTTTTTTTGATGACTTAAAACTTAACAAGACTTATGTCTGACTTGAACTTGACTTGACTTGTATTTCTCTCAACTGACCTGAGACTTGACAAAAGCAAAAAGTTGACATGGATTTGTCTCAGCAGACTTGAGTTTTGGCAACATTTGACACTTGACTCGTGTCAAACCTGACTTTGTCTTTTCTTGATTAACTTTGAGTCTTAACCTGGACTTGCCCTGATTGACTTGAGACCTGACAAGATTTAAAACTTATTTGAAATTGTCTCATTTGACTTGAGACTTAACTTTGCCTTGCCTTAATTGACTTGAGACTTGACAAGACTTGAACCTAACCGGGAATTTGTCTCGATTAACTTACCATGGACTCGTCTCTGTTGACTAGAACTTGCCCAGGAAGACTTAACAGCTCTGAAAACAACCTAGATACCACCTGACTGGGCAGAATGGCTTCTCAACATGTCTTTGGTTAGACCAACTACGTAAAATGAGACTATTCTGAGTATTTCAGAGAAACATTTGGAGGTACAAGTTTGGGAAAGGAATGCCGATCGTGGCAACACGAGGGAAAAGAAAGGTCCATTTCTTAGTATTATTGTTTATGATAAAGCAGAAGCGGGACAACCTTTTCCAAAATAAACACTCTTATTTCCTGTTTCTGGCTCCTTTAGAGGGATTTCTATCTGAGCTCGCTGATTGTTCAACTCTGCTGACAATGTCCTTAAATTATCCCCTGAGAAAGTTGATGTAGAGCCTGTGTGTGTTTCTGTATGTGTGCATGAATACGTGTGGGAACTATCTAAACTTGACCAGACAAAATACCATTATCGAACTTATTACAAACATTAGCAGACGCCCTCCGTCAAATATATCACACACTACCACCTCCTCTTTTCTCCAAGTTTAGCGTTGAGAGATTGATGGCTGAGAAAATCCAACAAAAAAAAAAAAAGTGATGCCAAAGTGAGACGCAGACAGAATAAAGACAAAAAAGAGCAAAAATGACAAATGTGCAGTTCTGCAACTTAGTGTAATGTAAAAAGCTGTGCTGTTTTGTAGGAATGCAGGAGAAACAGGAAATGTTCTTTTAAACCACATAACCAATGGATGTTTTTCCAAAATACTCAGAGCAGTGCTTGGGGGGGGGTCAGCAATCATGTATCCCACAAATCTGGGGCTTCACAGCAAGAAGAAGTGAATGTTTTACATGGGACCAAACCTGTGATACTGGGAGATCATCTTGTCTATACGCATCAGCACTTTTGCTATGTTACACAGTCTGGTTATTTTAGTGGATCATCACGAACATTTGTGTGACTGGAAGAACGAGTAGATATATTTTACCCCTGAAGGAACAGGCCTCATGCATTTATTCATCCCATTAAGCATCACTCAGTTTGGGTTAGGGTTAGGCTGCAAAAAAAAGTATCATTTTGTATCTAAGAAACATTAATCTTTTGTTTAAACACCTCAATAACTACGAGCTGAAATATGTAACACTATTTCAAACACTTTAAGTAAAAAATATTGTTCCTCATGGAACAGAGCATAGAAACCGAAAGCACCAGGGAAACTTCTTTATTGCTCAATTTTATTTTATTTTTATCATTGAATGATTGTCAGTATAGCATCGGTTGCCACTCTTCAAACTGCCTCTTTGGTCCAACCAACAGTTAATCCAGACTCTTCATTCGTGATAGTGAAAAGAAAAGCAGTAACTCCTTACAAAGGTTTGAGGGTGAGCTGCTCAATTTCAAGGATGTTGCTTAAGAAGGCCTGGATCTAAGAGAGACTGTTCCTCCAGTGCCCTGCTTAGGTTCATTCTAGACTAGGTAGTTATCGCAGATATCTCCAGGACTTCGGTAAGAAAATGTGTGGCAACCAAATCCTTTGTCAGAGCTGCATTCAGTGACATCTGTGGAGGTCCCTGCCCCTTTCAGGTAGCACCTACAAAGGCCACTATCAAATGAGTTGATAATAACATGGTCCAAAGAATTCCCCCATTTCCTGTTTATGACACTGTAACCCAGTTAGCTACCTGTCTCAGCTAGGAACAACGTGCAAATAGAAATCACATGAACCATGTTGCTTTGAGGAATTAGCTGGCGGAAGAGAGGTAACGGCGTGTCCTTGATGAGCAAACCAAGAAAATTAGTAAATCAACCACTAGTGATGGCAACAAAGCGAGAAATCGATCATGTTTTCTAGGCGTGACAAACTTCTGCTTATAAAACATGTTCATAAGGTGTTGCAGAGGATTTTCACTGGACATCTTCAACAAGAACTGGGAGATAAAAATCTGAAACAAATGACATGGGGAGAAAAAAAAGAAGAGCTGGTCGGCCTCAACAGCAGTCAAAGGCAGAGAAATGATGCATTCTCTGTCTTGCAGCTCTGAATGAGTCTCTATGAAAGGAGCTGCTGGAATGTCCCACTTAATGGTCAGAAACAGCTGACTGATACCGCAAAGGTCAAGACTCATAATCTCAGTCACACACACAGACTCAGTACAATACAGAACTACTTCCAGACTGCAGAAACTGCTGCGACGCATGCCTTCGACAGGGGAGGTAGGACTCAGAACAAGGCAGGAATGATTAAAAGATTGTTGAGGAGAAGACAAACTGTTTGTGTATGAGGGTGTCTGTGAAAACATGCATCATGTGCTCAACTACCCCTCCCTGGGAACACGAAAACACGGCTACTTTCGACGACACTGGGTTCCATACGATTAAGATGCAATCTTCAGATTTTATAGGGTCTTCAAGGTTCATTTATTTTTCGTTGCAAAAACAAGGGCGCACAGTGAAACACAAGTTCAGGTCACTTAATGCCGTACAAGAAAAAAAAAATGCAGAGGATGAATTGAGAAGTTTTACAGCCTAAGGAACGAAGCCGACGTGAAGACCGGTTTTGAAAACCAAGTTCGGAAAGTTGAATCTTTCAAAGCAATCCAAGAGAAGACAACATGATCTATTAATCCTAACTTGATGGAACCTTGGCAAAGATGGCTAAAGGTGCAAGAGTTTCAAACCTACCTGAAGCATCCACTGTCAAACTGATCCCAGAAGAGGTCCCAGCATCATCATCGATACCCAGAGTTCAAAGAGTTGAGCGTCAACAACACAGACTTCTCGAAATGCTGCCCACAGGTTTTCCGAGAACAATCGCCACTTCATAAAAATGTTATCTCTCTTTCCTTTGTCCTCAAGCCGGCTGAGGTCTGGTGAGAGAAGCAGGTTGTGTCCAGAACATCTGAGACTTGGTAGAAAGTGTCCAAGAACTGATGTCCATCTGAAGGAGTGAAATAGCAGGCAGGTTCTGACCAAGAGGGAACAACCCACCGACAATCCTCACATCCCTTCTCCCTCCTTTTCCTCTCTTCCTCCTCCCTAGCTCCTCTCTCTAGAAGACAAAACATGGCTGTTTCTTTCTCCTGCTGTACAGTTCTCTCTCTCTCTCTCTCTCCCAACCCTCTCCATCTCTCTCTCCTCATCTCATTCTTTCCCTGCCTCTCTCACTCCCCTCTCAGGCAGGATGTGTGAGTCAGTGAGAGAGGAAGTATTGTGGAGAGCAGATAAAGTGGTGGACGGCTGCTAAAATAATACCCAGAGTTGCTCAGTGTTATTGTTTGACGGGAGGAAAAAAAAAATTGCAGAGGTACTTCCTCTTTCTGTGTGTGTGTTCGCCTTCACATTTGTTTGCAGAGCATGAAAAAGAGATCGAAAGAGTAAAGAAAGCAGAGACTGTTGGACTGACGAGGGGGTTTTTCAGTTTGGCAGAGATGAGAAAAATAAAATGTGGTGAAAGACAAGGAATTTAAGAGCTGATGGTAGGTCTGTGGGGGGGGAATACAGGAGTAGTGGATGTGCTGGATGAACAGAAGGGAGGAAGATAAAATAGGGCTTTTATCCTTGTCCTTATCTGACATTTCTTTCACCATGAACTTCTGTTACAGGAGAATCGGCAAAAAATGATAGCTTTTACGATTAAACCTGATGCTACTGATAATTAACATCCTGTACTGTACATTGTGATTTAGGAGAAACTGTGTCAGCTGTTCTGGAGATTTTGCAGAAATGAAATTAAACGAAAAGCACAGGCAACCCCCCCCCCCCCGAAAAAGAAACAGTTGAAAAACAGTCCAAAGAGATATTGAATTTACAATGGAATAAACCAGTGAATATAATCGTATCGTCAGCATATCGTTAGAGAATGAATGAAACAATTAATGGATTCATTTTCTGTCAATTGATTTTTCATTTGTCTGACTAATCATTTCTGGTACTGTCCTGAACAGGTCTTAAGGAGTTTAGTCAGTACATGCATGATTTAAATGTGAGTATGAAGTTATGCATTCATTTATTGTTACTGGTCGATCGGAGCCACTTGGGGGTCAAAGTGCAGAGTTTCTTAATAAAATGTAGCAGTTTTGCTTTTGCCTTTTATTCGTGTCAATCATACTTGTTTGATTTATCATCTAAAAACAAACTACTGGTGAGTAATGTCTGGTATATTTGCAGCACCGCTGAAGACTTAACTGTAACTGTATGATCCATCTTTCAATCATCTTTGGCTGAACATAAATGTACATAAACAGCCTAACGTTTAGTGTTGCAGTAAGACCAACGCAGGGATCCATTAGTGACAGCTGATAAAATCTGCATGTGACATTTTTCCTTTCAGACTGCAGATGTGAGACGTCGGTTATCGGTGTCACTGTCCCCTCCTTTATTTTGACTAGACGTGGACCTTGTTGAGCAAACATCTCGAGGTGTGAGCGTCTGACGTTGACTGTGTTGAAGTTTAACTAACTGCACAACAGCAGACACTTAATAACAGGAGGCCCTCGGCGGGTTTCAAAGGATTTCCTGGAGACTCATGTCTCCTGCAGAGTCCATGAAGGTGTGTGTGTGTGTGTGTGTGTGTGTGTGTGTGTGTGTGTGTGTGTGTGTGTTACATACATGCATGTGAGCAGATTCCTTACATTCCCGTGAAAAGGGTGAGGGGTTAACTATGCTGGAAAGCCTAAACAATCTCACCTCCTCCACTCTGTCCCTTTGTGTTCGTCTGCAATCAGGCCTTATTTGTTTGCTTTATGGGTCTGAGTGTGTGTGTGTGTGTGTGTGTGTGTGTGTGTGTGTGTGTGTGTGTGTGTGTGTGTGTGTGTGTGTGTGTGTGTGTGTGTGTGTGTGTGTGTGCAATCAGACTCCTGTTTGTTTGCCTTATGGGCCCTCATCACCCTTGATTAAGGACCCCTAAATGTCATACTCACTTGCAGACATTTGCTGCATGCATACTGTACATTAATGTGGACTAGTTCATACCAGAGACCAGGTTCATACCAGAGACCAGGTTTATACCAGAGACCAGGTTCATACCAGAGACCAGGTTCATACCAGAGACCAGGTTTATACCAGAGACCAGGTTCATACCAGAGACCAGGTTTATACCAGAGACCAGGTTCATACCAGAGACCAGGTTTATACCAGAGACCAGGTTCATACCAGAGACCAGGTTCATACCAGAGACCAGGTTTACACCAGGCAGGAAGGGTGAAGTCCACTTTTGCATCTGCAGCACAATGCGCTGTTTGTTGCCGCTCCATCCCTTGTGTGGTTTGTGTGGGTCTTTAAGTGAGGTTTAAAAAAAAAAAGATATTCCCATGCTGTTCCTCAGTCATGTCATACATTTATTTTACTGTATCGTATTTCATTAAGAGAGGACGTCACCGTGGTTAAAATAAACTACAAACGTCTAAATGTTCTGCAGACGGTGTAGAAAGTTTTGCTCTCGCTTCTGCTGATAAATAGTAGCTGAAACCAGACACTTAAATTACTGATTCCTGGGAGACTTATGAAATGTATTTGAATGGCAGTAATGGCTGAAGTCGAGGCGCTTAAGGGACCTGAAAATATATCTGAAGTTTAAGCATTGAAAGGAGTTGAAGTGACCAAAAAAAAGCACTAAAATTAATTGTAGAGGCAACGGAAATGGAAGAATCTGCAACTTACAACTTTAAACACTTTATTTACAGTTGTTGATGAGACTTTCAGAGAAATCTCTCTCTCTCTCTCTCTCTCTCTCTCTGTGTGTGTGTCTATGTCTCTCTCTCTCTCTCTCTCTCTGTCTCTCTCTCCATCCTGGTTCCTCTTCCATAACACAGAAACATCTTTGTAACATGTGTATGCGTCCGAGTTGGCCTCTAGGAATTTTTGCGTATACGTGTGTGTGTGTGTGTGTGTGTGTGTGTGTGTGTGTGTGTGTGTGTGGTGTGTCAGTACAGTGTCATGTATCACGGAGTCCCAGTTTAATGGGCCAGTTAATAAAAACCAGGCCAGAGGAGACAGATATACTGCAGCAGACCACACGCATAGGAGGACAAACAATCTGCTGAAATGCAGATTATCTGATTAATATTAAAGTCTGTAACATGCTGGATAATGAAGAGCTGCTTATTTAACACAACAGTAGTGCTACACTGGAGGTTATTCATGTTATTACCACATAAGACAAAGGAAAGCTGGATGTGTTCTCATCTTGTTCCTGGATATATATATATCTATATCTATATATATATATATCTATATATATATAGATATATATATATAGATATATATATATCTATATATATATAGATATAGATAGATATATATATATATATATATATAGATATATATATATATATATAAATCAATTAATTTACTGATAGTTGACTAATAAATAATTCAAACACAGATATCATACAAATAACGAGGTAAAGTCGATACGTGACAATAAAAGGAAAATCTAAGGATTTCTGGGGAATAAAACCTAATTTTGGATGATTTATAATTAATTTCAGTTACTGATTTTCTGGATGCTGTTTTGGAAAAACACAGACAAATGAGATGAAACATGTCACAAATATTGACAAACTTAAGTGATTTATTACCATTTTTAGCATCTTTAGCGAAACTGTGTCTCCAGATACAGCAGGAAGTCATTTCCAGACCCCCTGTATGCTACCTGCTCTGTGCCAAACACAATGACAGGAGGGCAAAATTGACCCACCAGCTGGTGACTATAGGGGTACACTTTGCAGCTAAGTAGCATTAATTAGCCTGTGGAGACCAAAGCGGAGCTGCATGGAGGGGGAATACTGGATCCTGCTAATGCTGCTCTGTGTAAAAGAGCAGCTGTTTGCTTGCATGCTTAAACACATAAAAGAAATCAATGACTACGACTTTAAAAAGAACAAAAACTGCATCCACTTTTCTAAGACTGCGTGTTTGAGTCACACAATAAGACCAGTTAGCTGAAGTTTGAGCCATGTCAGCCTCCCTCCTCTGCAGGAGATGATTAAATCCAAACTGGGCCCACAGAAAGGTCTTCATTAGAGACTTGAATGAGTTTTTCTCTGCTTTGTACCTACATGTGAGGAGATACTGAGCACAGACACAGATTTCCACTGACATAGCAAATGGGAGACTATTAACATGAAAGCAAATCCACAGAGAATCATTGGAGATCAAGAGTCTCTATTCGTATATTAATCCTTTTTTTTTTACCACCCCATAAACTCATGTCTGTATCCCTACAGCGACTGACAGCCCCATTTAGTTTTAAGCTTTTTGATGGAACCTACCGTAACAGTAACCCACTGACTACAACACACAAAAACACACACTTTTATAGTTTCTGTGCACAACATCACAGCCAAAGTCATTTACAGTCAAAGCCCTAATTAGACCCAGAATGGTGTGTGTGTGTGTGTGTGTGTGTGTGTTTATGAGGAAGAGGTCTTGAGGAATGCCGGGAATGTCTATTGTTCAGTTTGGGAATGAGTGATGGGGGGCAGACTATTGTGTTTCAGGGTTCTTGGCACCGCAGCCCTCAGTCTTGCCCCAGTCTCCAGGGACCCAGGGGTAGAAAAATCTAAACAACGGGATGTGTGAGTGTGTGTGTGTGTGTGTGTGTGTGTGTGTGTGTGTGTGTGTGTGTGTGTGTGTGTGTGTGTGTGTGTGTGTGTGTGTGTGTGTGTGTGTGTGTGTGTGTGTGTGTGTGTGTGTGTGTGTGTGTCTGTGTGTGTGTGTGTGTGTGTCTGTGTGTGTCTGGGCCCACAGACCTTCCAACAACATGCAAAAATAAAGTAAAACAGGGGCTGCAGCCGAGGATGAGCGACAAATAAACAAGAAACTATCAAATTAGTGTCCGAGGACGCAGACGCTCCTGCTACTGGGAGAATCTGACCATATCTTACCATCATTACACACACTGTCCTATTGAGCAAACACTTTAACAAGGGATGTTGACAGACCAGCAGCCCCCCCCCCCATCAGAGCAGAATGATATGAAAAGTTCAAATGGACATAAAAATGTAAAAATATGCTAAATTAAGTATCCAATTATGAGATGCACACTTTTTCACAAATGTTTGACCCACCTCTTGTCCCACGTTTGCTCAAATCTAATGAGCGGAAATTATGCCAACGACCAATGAGAGCCGAGGATGTGATGTTTAGTCCAATCAGCTGTCATGTGATGTAAATCAATCTGTGCATGAGTGAATAAATCTGAGGAACATGTCAAACGTGTCACATTTAAATTTGGCCTCCAGCTTCCCTGAACTCCCCATTATCCCTATTCCCATTCCTCCATCTCCTCTTCCCCATCCGTCCTTCAGGCTAAATAAGTGTTTAGTTCATGTGCAGCAGAGATGACAGAGTGACGCGGGATAAAAGAGCTTTGTCATAAAGTCTTGTTTACCCTGTCAAAACATCGAACATGATATCAGCCTCCCTTGTAATTATCATTTTATTCCCTAACAGCCGCTCCTTTCTGCTGCTGACTGTTGCCACGTAACTCCAGCCTGAATCAGTCTGCGGGACATTTCCTCCTTTGTTGGCCTTTAATCTGACAGGTTTTACTTTTCTCAATTTTTGGTTTAGATTTGCTACCAAGTTTGAGCGACACGTCTTTCTAAAGTGAGATTTCCATCGTTAGTAGAAAGTGATAAAAAAAAAAAAAGATTTAAATCACAAAAATAGAACAAACAGCTGGGTTTTTTTTAATGGGCAGATAGCTGGAACTTTCAAATTTGAGATCTGAACCCAACCCAACAGTGTGACTTTCAATCATGTCTCTTCCCACATGGACAGATGACTGGTACAGACGGGGGGGGAAATAGAAAGTTCATTATGAGCTTTATTTGAATAAAACAAAACAAAAAGGCCTGAACCTCTCTGGATCTTTGGTATTTCACTTGATGGTTTTATTCTATTGTTCTAAAAACATGTGTCTGATTAGCCTGAACCACAAACTGAAGCTTCAACAGCGTAAACATCCCATCATGTCAGGAAATAGACCGACTGACTCCGGTGTAAAAGTTCTTAACCCAGTTTGATATGAAGTCAAACCGACTGGTCCAGTACACCAGCAGGTGTCGCAATCAACTGAGCAGCCTCATTGAGCCCATAAATGGGTGTGTAGCCATAGGATACCTGTTCCTGTTCCAATTCTCAGCTCTAACACATCACAAAAAAACAGCGCTAATCGGCTGTCCTGGGGCTCCTGCTAACTAGCCACATGCTAGTTAAAGTGGAAACATACCCAACTCATAATACTAATAACCCCAATATTTCCTATCTAACTATTCATTGAAGATTCTTTCAACTCTTTTGTACTTTTGGCTTCTTTCATCCTGGAAAGAATGAGCAGCACTTATTAACCATCGCCATTTAGAAATGTCCATACATTATAAACGCAGCAACATAAATATACACACCTGCATCTAAAGAGCCATTTCCTCCTCCATCAGCAGCTGTAAATAAACTGTTTGGTCTTTGTCTGCTTCCCATTAAAGCGACTTCTTTTCACGCAATCATGAACACAAATTTCACCAATGCATTAAGTCAAAGGTGGACAGGAAGTGTGTGTGTGTGGAACAGGAAATTATGGTCCTCCTGTCTCTTCTATAGCTTAAGCTGCCTGCTGAGAGAAAGTCGACACACACACAGTACAGTCGGATCAAACAAAAGGTCGGTGAAAACAGGAAGTACTATAGAAGAAACACTTCCAGGTCAAGCCAACAAAACATCCTCCACATTCTTTCCCTTCCAGAAAAATCATCAGTCCGTTAGACACACTCCCAAATATGTAGAGACAAAAATACCCCTGCTGCCTAATAGGTGGTAACGCAGCTTTGAAAAGGAGAGTGTGTGTGTGTGTGTGTGTGTGTGTGTGTGTGTGTGTGTGTGTGTGTGTGTGTGTGTGTGTGTGTGTGTGTGTGTGTGTGTGTGTGTGTCTCTAATTGCACAATTTACCAGAATGCTAAAAAAAAATACTAGTAAAAAGTACCTTGCAGTTACAAAACAGGTCAAAAAATGACCCAGAATCAGCATCCATACCCGGATCTGACTTAAAATCTAATCAACTCTTCCTTGACACATATTCTACCCCGAAATAAAATGTCATCAAAATGCACCGACAACTTTTCAAGATATCTAGTGGAAAAAACTAACCAACAGACAAACAAAAAGAACTTCTGGAGAACTGGATGGGGCGAGTAGATAATGACTGGATTTTCCTTTTTGGTTGAACTGCTCCTTTAAATGATCCTTTATTTATGTTTTCTCTTGGAGTACACAGCATTTTTTTTTAAAGATAATGGCGGCGTTAATTAGGAGAAAATAAAAACACTCGTTAACAAGTGTGGGTCCTTCTTACCATCGGTTGGCTTGTTAAAATGTCTATAAAGCATCACTCCTGGAATAAAACTAAAACGCTGATGTGTCATCGCTCTGGGCAGGACAGTAAATTCCTTTGGTTTGCCAAATTTAGCCTGGAGGCCTGTTGCTCTTTCAGCAGAACAAGGCAATGCAGCAAAGTCTACATGGAATGCATTTTATTTACAGAATGAACAATGAGGAGAATGACGGAGGGAACGGCTCAAACAATTACCGATAACCAAAAAGAGATGTCAAGAGTTTTGACATCCTTCAAGAAGTGAAAAAAACATTTTTCATTTCCTGTGTTACACAACTCCTTATTATCAATGATATGCAAATCTATAAGACACAATACCCCCTTTATAAATCCAACACAAGCCTCCATTTCAAAGCACTAAAACTGCACAAATGCACCATTTTCCAACCCTTTGCTGCAGTTGAACATATCATCATCTTTCCTCGCCAACTCTTCATCTGCTTCCTCTGCACGACCATCATGATTACATCTACTGTGAACATTTTCCTTACCTTCTCCCTGAGAGAAAAAAAGCCCATTTATTCAGAAAATGCTCCGACAGTAAAACACTGGAAAGGGGGAAATTTCCTGATGTTTCCAAGACAAGCGCTTTGGGTATAAGAAATCTATGTAGCTACTCTCCGTCTCGGTTTACGTTCGGCGAGTTTTAATTGAGCTTAGAATAACAGAAAAGGCCTCCAGGCAAATTTCTAACACTTAGGAAAATACATGTTGACATGCATGTAGGGCATACATGGTGAAAACCTTCTGGCTGGAAGCCATCTGAGAGGACCGGGTAGAAGAAAGAGGGGACCAATGAAAGGAGCCGTGCATAAAGACGCTTTAGCTTTTGGCCATACAAATATTAGCATGTCCCAAAGATACATGTAATATAACAGGAACACTAACGCTAAAAGAAGTAAGTTTGAGCTTTACATGGTAATGTTGCTCAAGACAACTTTCTGGAACTGGTTTGCATGGAGCTGATGTAGCTGGTTTATATGTAGCTCAATCATTCGCCACAAGGGGGGGCTGTTTGGTCATTGTCTCACCAGTTCTACACAGAAAATATCTCTTGTCCGTTAAACAAAAGGTACACTGCCTTTACATCTAGAATGAATCAAAGAATGAAATATAATGTGAAACGTGTCAAAAGTTGTGGAAACGCAGATAGACATGGAACGATGCCGTCGCTGTCGGCTCTATGGTGCGTTTTAGCGTCTTTCGGGTCATTCTTTTGGTTTTACAGCCACAGTTTTGCAGTTTTGCTTCAGTCTTTCAGTTCTCATTAGTGTTGTTTCCAGCAGCAGGCAGATGTTTTTATTGAAAAACTCTTAAAAACCAAGTACCAACTAAATGCCCTGTAGAAAAAGTTAGCAGTAAGCTGGTGAACGTTGCATTCAGCAGCTAAAAGAGATTCTCTCATCAGTCGGTAGAGACCAAAAACAGAGACAGAAGGAGAGTGAATATTCTGTTGGGGGAGTAAATAAGCAGAAGCTTCTGATGCCGGCCAAAAAGTCAGTTAATACTTTTTTTTTTTTTTAGAGTAAAAAAATTTGGCTCTGTTTAAATCTAATTCTGTGTCTAAGATGCTCCTCAAAAACTCAGGTTTAAGCTAAGAAAGTTATTTTGGTCTTTGTGGCAGTAAAACTCCATCACACAAAGGTTTTTCTTACCTAAGAATGACCTACATCCGTTCACATGCCATCTCCTCACCAGCAGTACTATTAAAAGAGGTGGTGATGAGTTTTTCCACTGTAAAAAAACCTACAGGAAGAGCCAAGTGTGCAAAAGCGAGCAATCCCCTGAGCAAGTGTGTGTGTGTGTGTGTGTGTGTGTGTGTGTGTGTGTGTGTGTGTGTGTGTGTGTGTGTGTGTGTGTAGCCTGGCAGCAAAGGCAGTGACATGACTGGCAGAGAGTCATGGTGCAATAGGGTCCCACCCAAATACTGAAACCCAGATTGGCTATTAGCATCAGTAACCTGTCAATCAAAGCGGGTTTAATACATGTGCAGCGTGGGCCTAGTTACAGAGCTCCAGCTAAAATATAAACCATAAGGTCAGGAGTGAGTGATATACATTTATAAGACAAAAAAACACACACGTTCATTCTCATAAACAGATTAAATGTCATTATAATGCTCTTATAACGTCTCTTTTATGAGGCCAGTTTACATGTTTTTCATGCTTAGCTGTTTTTCTGATTTCTGATTAGAGCTGAAATGCTTTGTCAATTAACCAGCAACAAATCTAATAATTAATAATTTTTTTAAAGCCAACGTTCCAAATAAAAGCTGCATCTCAAATGTAAATATCTGCTAGTTTTCTATGACAGTACACTTAATATGTTTTAGTTTGAGACTAGAATTTTTGAATTAATCAGAGAGAAATTCTTCACTATTTTTTTACATTTTATAGACCCAACGATCAATTAATCGCACATAATAATTTGTGGATTAATCAACAGGGAAACACATATGATAAATTCATGTGGGAATAGCAGAGACACACACACACACACACACACACACACACACACACACACACACACACACACACACACACACACACACACACACACACACACACAGACACACACAGTGCTGGGAAAGCCCCTAAGAGTCAGACAAGCAGCACATACCAGACACTGACACAGTGGATTTAAATGGGTGGCATGCATTCCTCAAGACATCTACTGCATTGCCTGTCCGTTTGTGTGTCTGTGTGAGTCTGTGTGCATTAATACTGCATTTGTATGGATGTGTCTGGCAGCATTAGACAAGGGGGGGGGGGGGGGGGGTCGTCTACTGGCTGCAGAAACAGGAGCAGAAAACTCGGCAACAATCTGCCTGCTGGACGGCTGATCTGGTATCAGAGCCAGACGAAGAAGCACCGCTGAAAAAACAGCTGTGTGAGGCTTTCAGGGAAGACAAAGAAATACAATCATCCACACTGGTTTAAAGTCTGAATCAAGAGGGGAATAAGGGGAATAATGACAGGGAGGACAGATAAATAGCATAATAATAATTTCACTCTACATCCACTGAGAGGCAACAACACAAAGTAAAAAGGTCTCCAGAGTTAATTGATTAAAACTATGCAAATAATTATTTAAAACATTTTTGGTAACAGGTTTCATAACTGGAACCAACCCACTGATGCACATATATAAGGATATATAATATGTAAATATATAAATACGAGTGGAAATAAAGTCAAATATGGCTAAATATAAACATGAAGATGTGATTTATTCAGGCCTCTAATTAGAGAGTAAAAGTAAGATCCGGTTAATAAGAAAGTGCTAAACTGAGAATGTTTCCTATAGAGATCAGCACAGAACTGAATGCTGTTAAATCTGACCTCAGATCTGCAGAACACTTTCATTTAACACAGCTCAGTCCCCCTTAAGATGCCAACTGGACTTAAAGTTCACTCAGTAGAAATATTACCGCCATTAGTTCTGCATCCTGAACCAGAATCCCAGCTGGGAAGAGCACAGTGGAAACAGAAAGATTCACAGCACAGTTAGCTGCAATCGCTATACTTTCCGAATCAAAATGTTAATTCTCTTACTTTTTCTTGTTTTTTCTGTCCCTGATTCTACAAAGTGCAAAATCATCATGACCCAAAAACTATGACAATAAGAGCCAGGTGGAAGAAATACTGGAATTTTCCTTTCATTCTCACAGGAAAACTGAAATCTGCGATTTTGTTTTCTTGTTGACTTTGATTCCTTTGAGATTCAAAACGCTGTTATATATGATTACTCAACACACACGATACCAGACATGCCCTCCTGTCCTGATCATCAGAGGCAGCTTTTCTTCTGACACCCTGGAGGTCAAAGGTTACTTCCTGTGAAACATTCTCAGCCTTGATGTGAGTCTGCATGTCAGGACTTCAGCCTCCTTCACCTTCTTTCCCACAACTTCCAGCGTTGGTACGAAGAACGAAACAACAAGCGGCAAATACTCAAATGTTTACTTTGAAGTCGTAAAACGGTCCATGTGGAAAAACACATTTCATATTGTTGTCGTGATGAGTGTTTACCTCCTGACTGTGAGCCTCAGGATCCTGTAGGATCCCTTGATGAGGATCAGGGCTTCCTGTCTGCTGCCGTAGAGAGCCGATCCATTTATGTTAATGAGCTCGTCGCCGACTCTCAGCTTTTCGCACAGGGCAGCCTTCCCTCCATCCTCGATCTGGGGAGAAAGAAAATGAACTGGGTGAGATAAGAGAGAAATGTTGGGAGGCAAACAGAGGCACACTCAGATAAAGAAAAAGAGGGAGGTCAGAGGAGTAAAAAAAAAAAGTCTCTCAAGGACCTTTGGTCGCTGCCAAGACGACTCCTTTAAAACGCGTTTCTGGAGACATTTTTGTTTAACTGTCTCTGTCCTTATGGCAACGCCGCCCTGAGGAGCATCTCCAAAACAGCCTGAAACCCATCACATTCCTCTGTTACAGACTGCCTGGTTTTGTGCTGACTGGTGACTGGGGGGGGGGGGGGGGGGGGGGGGGTCACACAGTGGTGAAGCCTGTGTTGTTAAAGCATTGCTCGGATGTTTCAGTGCATTTGTTGTTTTTTTAAACTGCAGAGGGGCGGGACAATGACGGGTGAGCTGTGCAGTGTGGTGTGAGGTTTAGGTTCAGTCCTAAATCACATCAAAAGACGAAGAGGAAGAAAGGATGAGAGGAAGTGAGAAAGACTGGAACACACACAGATGACCGGAGCAACTGAGCGACTCCGGACTGGACGAAGACGCCGACGAGGACGGTACAAAGACTACCTTTCAAAAAGGAAAGAACGTTTTGTTATTGTGACTTTGCAGTTTATTCCAACATTTAAAAACGACTGTTCTAACTAGTTGGAACGCTGTTTTGTCCGCGTACTCGAATAAGGCTGGAACGGCCAAAATGCAACAAAAGTTTACCGTTTTAAGGTAAAACGGTTGTCGTGTAAACGGTGAAAGTAATAAATGTGCTATTGGGTGGGTGTCAAATTCAAAGAGCAAGAGATTTTAAGAGTTCCTTGGACTAAGCAGTCTCTGTTTGGAATGGAATTTTGTGCTTTTAAGGGTTTATTTCATAGATGACTCATTTGGAGAAGATTGATTTTAAGCTCAATAAATGGATCCTCTTTTTTTCTGGCTTCTTCAGGCATCATTAGATTGGTCAGAATGTTTCCCATTCAGATCAAACCCAGGTGACTTCCACCATCGACTCAGTGATAACCCTGTTTAAAGATGCTTCAGGGCATATGTACAGGAACAAATTGCTGATTATATACTGTGAAAAAGGAGAGCAGACTTGTCCCTCCACCCTTCCATAATTCATTCACTCGTTCTCTGCTGCTCCTGTAAAAATCTGAGAAATGCATGTCATGGAAACACAGGTCAGATTTTACGGTTTTAGGATTTTACGGACACGCAGCAGGGAATTTCTCCTTGTGAGCCAACTCAAACATAAATCAAGATCTTTCGTATATCGACTTCCTGCCATGTCCTCTTGGGCAAAATGCCGTCACGAATTCTGGCTTCAAAGGTTAATATTTGAAAATTTGATCTTGCAGTAATACCACTCTAAAACCCTGAAGCAGGTAATCTCATTTGAACGGGGCAGTTTTCTCACAACTTTTTGGGGTTTTTGAGGTCGTCTGATTCCAGGTCTGTTTTTGTGAATGTGAGTTTCATACTTGGCTTCTGTTGAGGTTTCTTACACCAGCTTAGGTGGACTGGGATCCAGATCAAAACATGGCTGGTGATCTGCAACTGCAAGTTTCTACCGTGGCTTTGTAGTCAAGAGAGAGAAGGAACTATTGGTGATTTTCTTCTGCTTCTTTCTGAGAGGGTTGTGCTCATATTACTAATGTTTGTGTTTTGGCCGTCCTCATCCTGGTGGAGTGTCTTTAAATGAGATGCTAACATAGAGGCAGCTTCAGAGCTGCAGTTCTGTAACTGACCTGGACTTCTGGTGTTTACCTACCATTTCAAAAAGAAAGGCACAAAATATTTCAATTATGGAATTTACGTAATTTATATGTGCACTCTTTTCATTTCAGCAGAGCATCAGCATCTGTTATGCATTTCACTGTCCAGATCAACGATTCCACTCTCCTCTGCTCTGGTCTGGTGTTGCTACCGAGGGCGTGGCTTATCCATGCTTGACACACAGACACACAGAGCGAAGTAGAGGAGACAGGTTCAGTGACAGTAACCAGAGGTGAGGACGAAGCGTCTAATGAGTTTTTCATGGTAAAAACGACCCAGAGGCAGAAATGAATTCTCTGGTGGAATTTTTAACACTGCTTATAATGCGGATCAACCTGATCCCAAAAACATGGATGATAAAGAAGCTGAAATACATATAAAGTTATTCTCTCATTCTCCAGCAATGCAACACATACAGGGCTGCACTGAAATAAACAAAAAGACAAAAACACACACTTCAATGCTTGGATCAGTGTGTCATTAAGCTCAGACAGTAATCTGTAATTTTCTCATGAATCATAAAGGGAAGGAAGAGTGGAGGAGAGGACAGGATAAAGAAAGGGAGGATGGGAGTGTTTCTGTTTTATACAGTGTAAATGATATCACTGTGTTTATTGTGATGCACCAAAACACAAAAGAACATTTTAACAGGCCGTGTCTCATCCCTCAAATATTGCTGAGACATAAACTGGTAAAAGCTTGAACTGATAGGGCATCGTTTAGTGCAGTCTGTAGATCATGTGCCCCATGTGTGGAGGCTGAGTCCCGTTTCCTGTCTCTCTCTTGCTGTCCTACACGAAACAAAGGCTAAAAAGGCCCCAAAACATTAAAAACAGTTGTTCCAGAGATCAACCCTCCTATCAATAATGACTATTTGTTCCACCCTGGCTCCATTTGATACTTGCAAATCTTGAATAAGCCCATTATCAGCTGTTTCCGTGTCCGTTTTACAACACTTTAGACTAGCTGTGCTTATATGCCTGTGCAGAGTGTGTGAATATGTGTGTGTGTGCCATGCTGCTGTGGGATGTCCAGACAGGGTGAGGTCAGCCCAGTCACTGGGGAGATGGAGAAGAAAGCCTTCTCTGTGTGCTGCCACACACACACACACACACACAGGACTGACACACCCTTTTATTTTTAGATTCGAGGTGAATTCATTGCCTCTGGTGTGCGTGTGCATTAAGGTATGTGTGTGTGTACAATGACAAGGTTTTCACCATGTGCCTTAGAAGAAAATGGGAATCCCCATGTTGCTCACCAGTTGTCAGCTATTACCTGACACACACACACACACACACACTCACACAAACACACACACACACACACACACACACACACACTCACACAAACACACACACACACAAACACACTCCATACTGCATAAAACAACAGCCTCTTTGTCAAAAACTGAAACGATCAGCTGCAGCCTGAAGATCATTCACAGTAAGGTCTTAAATAATCCTGCAGATGTGTGCGTGTGTGTGTGTGTGTGTGTGTGTCTACCATTGCAAGGCGGTGTCTAAACATGTGCAGTTAAGACCTCACATTAGTGAAGGGCCGTGACAAAGACAATTAGTAGGTCTCTGGATTATACAGTCTGGAAGGGAGCAGTGTGTATGTCCTGTACACATGCACCACAACGCATGGGACACACACACACACACACACACACACACAGAGAAAAGATGCTCAAAACATCTGGCAGTTGAGGAAAAGGAAGTGAAGATACACAACAATTTAAATCTGTATTAACTCACACATTTGTGACATCACGTTTTCAGAGATCTTAAGGATACGGACGAGAAAACCACCGGAAATGTTTCTTCTCTTCTGCTTCAGTGTCTGAGGCTATTAGTGCTGCAGAACTTAGAGACATGCATCAACCTGTAGACTCGGTATATTATCCAGGAGACATTAACAAGATCATTAAATGACACGATTGAAATGGCAAACTGCTCGACATCACTCCTGACTGTCAGGACTCTAAACAGAGCCGTCAACATGACAAGTCACCGCATGCTTCCATACCCTGCAGGAACCCCCTTGGCTCTGCATGGCCCCCCAGTACAAAGACCCTCAGGGAGGTGGGGAGGGAGGAGAAGCTCCCAGGACCCCCTGCTGCACACCAGTTTCACGCTCCTGCTATTGTCTGCAAGCATGTCTCCACTGAGAAATCAGAAATCGCAGTTTGACGTGGAAACATGGCTCAGGAGCAGGAGGCTGACGCCAGTTCTTTTTGCAGCTCAGAAAGTAGAGTCCTGGTTTTTTTTTACCACATTTTATGTTTTGACAGTGTTTGAATTCATTATAATTTCCACTGCTGGTACAGAGCTGCTTACATTAATGAGTCATTCGCAGTTTGACCTACTCTCTGCAATGAGGTCAAGGGCTGTGAATGCATGAATCCCTGCATAAACTCAACTTGTGCATCAGAAGGGAAAGACACCACCAGTTCTAGGGGTTGGGTTTCAATTCATTAATTAACACAGGAATCTTTCCCGTTGTTTTTTAGTTAATATTTTGCAGCATTTTATCTGAAGATGTTAAATAAACTGAGTTAAATCTGTGATTCTGGATTATATAAATGAAACTGACTTGATTGGGATTCTATTAATAGAAAATGGTCAATGATTAAAGTGGTTTAATGGTTCCCTGAGACACTTATGGATACTTTGCATATGTTAGAACATCAAAAAAGGAAATAAAGGAGCAGAAAGATTAAGAAAAAGCTCTGAAAAACCTACATTTATAAGGCATCAAATCCAAAAGGAGAAGACAGCTGTTAAAGACATCACTTTGAACACTTTCAATCGTGTGTCTCTCTTTAAGTCTGACCGAGATCTTTGAGATTTCATTGGATGTTTTCAGAAAACATCGACAAAGACTTCCTGTGGATTCAGCTGGAAACTTGGACAATAAAAGTTCTTCCAGTTGAGGTGGAAACAATCCCAGCAGGAAAGTGATTGACATGTGACTGAGTTGTCCAAGTGTCACAATATTGTCTTTGCCCAGATTTTCACTGCTCAGAATACTTTAAAGGCTTCTTAACCATGTCAGCTTTAAAGCTTTTGGTCACATCGAACAAGTCATCAAAGTCGTCTTAATTCACCAAATACTAAGAAGTCACATATTTAATTTGGTCTGATACTCTAAAAGGCCACACTGAAAGTTATTCTTCAAGGAAATGCTGACATTTTCCCCAAATTCCAGCTTCTCAAATGAGAGAATTTGCCGCTTTTCTCCGTTTGATTAGAGTAAAAAACAAACCCAATATCTTTGAAATCTCTCACAATCTTTCCTCTAACTTTAACCAAAGTGCTTTTGTTCCATAAAACCCAACCACAGACCAGAATGTTACTTGAAACTGTGGTTTCTGATCCGAGTCCATGTTAGTTTTATACGCCCTCCATTCTCCCGCCATCCACAAATAAAGGCAGTGTTTGATTCTGTCAAATAAATGCTGTCTCTGAACATAATCCAGGTAGCACTAAAGTTTCCTTATAAACATATAAGCATCATGCATTTCCATTTAACTATCCACCTCACTAACTACAGCCATCACTGCCAGGTTTAGGGAGAGTCTCTGCAGGTAAAGTAGTCTCCATATTGCTCCATGCTAAGAGCTGCTATCCTCCATGAGAGAGAACAGGGAGATGAACATGTGCACCCATGACAAATAAGCTCTCTTAAAAGAACACACACACCCTCCATCAACCTCTGCCCTCCAGCCTGAGCCTTGTGAGTTCTCCTCCCTTCCTCACACCCACGCTCGCACAAGGCCTTCTTTATCAGGGCGGGAGGAGGGGAATGGCAGGGATGGAAAAAGAAAAAAAAAAAGCTCCCACGCTCACACCAAAAGCACCAGGAGCTGGATGTGTGCATGTTTGCATGATGCTGCAACTGGGGTGTTGTCCTAAGATCCTTCCGTGGAATCATGACGGGGAGCAAGGCAGACAATGACGGCCCCAGACGGAGAAGCCGTTTCTGGGTAAAAGCTGTGGCGTCGGGGGCCCCTTAAGAAGGTGGAGACCCCTGGTCCCTGACACAAGTTTGATCAAAATCAATACACCAGTGATGACAAGAGGAGAGGAGATGAAGAGAAAGACAGGAAGAGAAAGGAAAGGTTTGGAAGGAAGAGGGAAAGAAAAGAAAAGGAGACAAGAAAAAAAGGGGAGAGGAGTAAAAGAGTACAGTGCGGATGGATGGATGGACTTTGGAATAAAACGGGGAACACTTGTGCCTGAAATGACTAGATTATTGAACTGATTTCATGATCCACAGCCAACTCACAGGAAGGGAAATTAAAATAATTCTAAAAGTAATTTAAAAAAAAAGAAGTACTCAATAGGAAGTGACTAAATCATAGTTTGAACTCGGTTTTAGCCTTAAATTGTTTTATTTAGACTTGGATATATTTAATATATTTCTATACTGCCATGTGTCATGTTGTCTCCACCTTTATTAAAGACAATTCAAGCATTCCTCCACTTATACATAAAACTATATATATAAACACTCAACCGATTAAGTGGTTTCTGATGTTTGTTTTTAATCCACAATATTGCCAGCAATTATTTAAAACGTGCCGTGGCCACTTTCTGGTGGGCCCCCCCCACTCGTATATTTTTATTAGCCGCACTCCCAAGACCAGACTAAACATTTAAAATCCAAATTAAACGTCCCCTTCACTTCTTCTCGCTTGAAGATGAGCCAAGACGCGAAAGCAATACTTGGTTTTTTTCTTGGCAAGTATTGGCTCGACCACACAGAGACCAAAAAGAACACTCAGTCCTGTTACTCAGGCGTCGTATCATTTCTGGAGGAAACACAGAAGTCAAAGCTCGAAAAGCAACTAACGTGGTTTAGGTGTTGTGATGAACGTGTACAACAGCTGTGAAGATGAGTTAAATTCATATTTTCAGAGGGCAGACTGAGGAAGAACTTAACAAAGAAAGGAAGACCCAGTGATCAATGTCATTGTTGTCAGCCATCATACTGTTTTTCACCACTAAAACACAGATTTTAATGCTGGTTTTGTTGGTTTGCAGCAGGACTCGAGAGTCTGAGTCCAGAGAAGAAGAGAGGAGTCGGGAGCCTAACCAATGTCAACCAGATGGATGATATGGCGATCAAGACAAACTGCATTTCCAGAAAAATTCAAAGAAAATAGACGTCACGGTGCCACCCACAATATTTGATTGACAGCTGATCTTTGGGAAATCCAGAGCAAAATCCAAACTGCTTCCCACCAAAGACGTTCTTACCACCTTAAACTCCGGTGATGCCATCAAAATCTGTCTTAATCTCTGAAAACAGGCCCCTCGTTACAAAATCTGAGATCAAAAGGATTCTGGGCAAACCCAGAATCCTTTGCGACAGAGCACAGCAGCACCCACCCCCGGCACTGAAGACACGCCAACCTGTCGAACTTTAACCATCAGCCGTCATACAGATCAATACATCATAAGAACACTCCACGTCCCATAATCCACCCACAACGGATGCAACCCGGACGTGTCATATTTTATTTAATTATCATCAACATAAACCAAAAGCTTCTCTCATTTGCTAGCACTATAGCCACCAAATCCCATAGCCTCAAACGTGCAAAGGATAAGAAATTATAGCTTAAATAAAGTTAGCTGAAGTAGCCAATCAGACATGGGTATAATCTCAGTATTTGCTATGCTCCTGCTGCTTACTGTGACATGTTGTATTGTTCCAGTCTTTGCCACAACAGAGGAGGTAAATACAAGATATGGTCAGGATGAAAAATACCGGAATTTTCCTTTAATCTGAAGGAGATCGTGACATTTATGTTGGACGGTTTACAATTTATTTTATCTTCCTTTATGCTGTGCGACAGCTGTAACACACACACACGCTTGGACACACACACACACACACACACACACACACACACACACACACACACACACACACACACACACACACACACACACACACACACACACACACACACACACACACACACACACACACACACCTGGCTGAGTGTGTCTGCTGGAGTATGGAAGCCATTAGATCCGGTGACCAGCGCTGACAATAGCCAAAGGTTAAAGGGTCGGTGGCCTGGTGGGACCTGAGATGGACTGGATTGATCCATCAATGTCATACGTGTGTGTGTGTGTGTGTGTGTGAGTGTGTATGCATGCACAAACACACACACACACACACACTTAAATAGGGGTGAAACATTAACTTCTTAATGTGCACTAAATGACCTTGCCCTCCGGACCAAACCCCCCCTCTGTCTCTGGCTTTTGAGTCTTTATGAGAGAGACAGAAAAAGTGAACGGTGTGTATTTTTTAAACTTTCTGTCAGGTCCAAAACTCTTTCTCCACATATTTCTTCTATCTTGGCATCCAGTCAAGTATTTTTATGAGACTCATAAGTTATCACACCGGAGAAGCTGAGGCCAAAAACTGATAAGGAAGAGAGAGAAATGAGCTCCTCAAGGCAAGAGTAAAGCAGATAAAGAAGAATCTGAAAAGGTTGAATTCAGCCTTTTTTTAAATGTTTTTATTCAATGCATATCTGCACATGTTCACCACAACATCCCCCAAAAACCATGTGAGTCAATCAGTTCTTTTCTCTGTTTTTATTTTCATATGAAAGTGATCGTTGGTTGACAAAGATCCTAACGGCGCGGTGATTCTAGCAGTTCATTTAACAGCTGCAGACAGATTCGACGACCCGTTGCACAGAGATGCCAGATTTATGAGTGTACAAGCATTCATGTCTAATTAACACTTCTGTCTGTGCTGCTTTGTTTTCCCTCCCTCTTCCTGCTGTTTTTAAACCAAGTAGGACTTTGGAACATTTGGATTAAAATGTGATGACAGCTGTGGGTTTGTCTTAAGTCCCTGTCAATGCATTCAAAGCTTGTTAGCAGAGTCCTGAGGAAGCAGATGAGTCTAAGTCTAACAATTTAAAGCACATGTCCATTACTTTTATGTGAATATCAGGAGTTTGTTGCTCCAGATAAACAGTTGGTGGAGCTGCTTGTCCACCTAGGTGACATTTAACTATTGCAGAAGAACAACAAACCTCAAACCAACAAAAAAAAAAGAAAAAAAATGGAGAAAACATGATTAACATTTGTTTCATTAATTAAGTTCATCACAATTTTCATGTGTGGAGCTGAAGCGTCAGCAGAAAAACTTATAAAAAGGAGTTTTTAATGCCAAAATTACAACAACAAAAAAAGCATGAATGATTTACAATCTGCCGAAGACGTTTCACACACTTTATTAACTTTGTCCTCACTCAGCAACTCTCACAATTGCACAATTTCTTTTTGAGGGAGGATATTCCAGATACTGGTTTAATGGTGGAATCATTTGAAAGAGACAGTTTCAACAAACACCTGCTGCTTACCTTGGCAGGTGAGAGAGGCTCTTTGTGGTTTCACAGAGGGCCTGGGTTGAGGGGGGGGGGCCCTTCACTGGTGCTCTGGACACATTTGCATACACACTGCTAAAGAGTATGTGGTCATAGGTGGACCAGACCACCTCTGGATGTGGTCTGACTGAACTCATATGCCTCCTAAATGCATGTTCAGATCTGTTCTTCTCCTTTGCATATTTCGATTGATACTCCAAACTTTCCCACCCAACTTTTTCTGAGTTTTGATTGTATTTTTGAATTTCTTGCATTTTCACTCAGGATTTTTTTCCTTTTTTTTTCTTTCCAGGTAGGAAAGCATCAATCTGGCTTCTGTGTCCAGAAATCTGAAACCTTTTGCTCTTCTCTGGCTTTCTTTTCCCCCCACCACCTCTTATCTTTTCATCTGTTCTCTCTCCATTAATGTATAACCGACTCTCAGCCCACAGCTCAAAGAGCTAAAGACGACCCCTGCTCCCCCGTTTGATTTCCATAAAATCGTCTTGTCGCCCTCCTTTTCCCATATTTTCATGCATCACACATCTTGTCTTCATCTTTTTTTCTTCATTCACCTTTTTTATCCTCCTTAATCCACCATCTTCCCCAATCCTCCTTCCTTTTCTATCCCTCCGTCTTTCCCATTGGATCCGTCTTTTGAGCATTTTCCTCTCCCATCCATCTTTATCACAGCTATTCTGCATATTTTAAGACTTTTAGCACATTTTCTTTCTATGATTTTAATTTGAGAATCATTTTAAGCCACAACAGGATATCCTGACAGTGACATTTACTCACTTTGAAAGCATTTTTTTATTGGTCTAGCCAGCAGCACAGTGTTTGTATCCAACCGTGGTCAGAGAGAAATGTAAGGCGAAGACACTAAATCCCTCTTATTTATAGGAAAAAAGGGATGTTGAGTATTGATTATAAGCGGCTTTAATCAGCTTTCAGAAACCAATATCCAACCAAAATCATAACTCAAACCAACCAGGAATGCAACACACCCACTGCCCCCCCCCCCTGCATCCACAAACATTGGTTCCCGACTCAGAAGTTCCATTCATCGAACATGAGGAGCGAACACGAGGGATGTTATGACACGTGAAATCCCACTTGATGGACCCCGAGTAGGCCTGCATCGCCTGACAAGGACGGGGGAGAAAGTCGGAGGGACGGAGGGGTGTTTCCATCAGACGCCACCGAGGGCAGAGGAGAGGGACGACGGCGAGAGAAGATCCGACACACAAAGAGAGTTTTGTGTCATCTCAGACCTCAAACTGGAGTGGACTTGCCAGTGTAGCCACGAGAGGGGACCACATTGCATGGTGGAATGTGTATATGTGTGTGGTACATTCCTTGGTTTTGGGGCATGGCTACGCTGCAATAAACTGTAAATAAATGAGCACAGAAGCACAGGAAACACGCAGGATATGTGTGGAACAGGCCTCCTCTTAATGCAGCATAATGGATTGGAAACTTCTTTGAATGTCAAAGCGTTAAATGTAATAAAAGCAGAGCAGCTTGGTGGAAAAAAAAGAGGAAGAGAAACCAGAAACAAGGTGGGAAAAGGCTTCACGTGTTCTCCCAGCATCGCACAACATGGGCTGAAAGTGAATTATGGGCCAACAGTGCGACTATTAATCAGCGCTCTACCACAAGAAAAAGTCCTATTAAACAAACTGGAGGTATTATTGGCTAATCTGTTATTTTCTCAGTGATTGATTCAGTGCTTGGTCTATTTGTGGGATAATAATGACAAATGCTCCCCACAGTTTCCTAAAACCCAAAGCAGCAAATCCTCTTACAGGAAAACCAGTTATTGATTATCACATGCTTGAAAAAGGACTTCATTATTAATAGTTGCTGATTAAAGGTGTGTCAGGCTAATCAATCACTGATCATGTTTTGGTTCACTATACTTTCACCTAAGTGAGGCTTTGAATGCAGTACTTTTAATGTGTAGTGGAGTATTTTCACAGTGTGGTATTACTTCAACTAACTGTCTCTACTTAAACAATTTTGCGGGTCAAAGCTGCAAAATTTGCAAAATCAGCAAAACACAGAACTCAGCGGGGGGGTTTGAAAACCTCCTCTCCGTCAATTCAAGATGCAATTTTGGTGTAATCTGAGTAAAACAAAACATGGCTGAGGAGTGTGTGTCCCCCCCCCAGTGAGAGGGTGAGGGGGGGGGGGGGGGGGCTCCTGAACATGCAGAGTGTCGGACGAAAACAATAACAATTGCAATGGTCTCAGGTCAGGACTTAAAAACCACAACACACACACACACACACACACACACACACACACACACACACACACACACACACACACTGTGCTCGCACAATTCAACTGTGTCATCCACTTCCCATGTATCTTCAATATCATCTATAACCTCCTCACATGACACGTACTACAATAACGACAATGATGTGTTTTTGAGAGCAGTGTGTTGATGTCTACACAACAATAGGTTGTTATTTTAGTGTGTGTGTGTGTGTGTGTGTGTGTGTGTGTGTGTGTGTGTGTGTGTGTGTGTGTGTGTGTGTGTGTGTGAGCCTCCAGACGTAACCTAAAGGAAACAGCTAAAGGCTCCACAGATCAGAGATAGAGACATTCCAACCTTCCAACCCCACCCCAACACACACACACACACACACACACACACACACACACACACACACACACACACACACACACACACACACACACACACACACACACACACACACACACACGAACTTTGCAGAAAAGGCACAATATCATCCATAAAATCTGATATAGCAGTATTTATCAGCCACTCTAATCCGTGCTGGAGCTGTGATGGTGTCCACAGCGCAGCAGACAGTTACAGTCTCCAGACGTTGGGCTCTGGGAAATTGAACTGAGCCTTTTTTTTTTACATTTTAAAGAAAGAAAACACCAGAATATTTATCAGATTTCCATCATCCAAGGCACCACATGTGCTCTTTAATGCCAGATATAAATGTTAAAAAAAAAATTCCCTGGCAAATTTATGTTTTTTGTTTTTTTTTGCTTGAGGCTGCAAGTAAAAAATATTTTCATTAATCTGCATGTTATTACTTCCACCGAGGAGGTTGTGTTTTCACTCATGTGTATTTGTTTGGTTTGTCAGCAGGATTACGCAAAAGCTACTGAACGCTGATCTCCGTGACGCTTGCTGGGAGGACGGGTCTTAGACCAGAACAGACTTCAGGAAATCTGTTGGGTTTTGTTTTTTCATTATGAGACATTTTCTTTAATTTCTCAGGAATAAGGCATGGATCTTGATGAAATAAAATCAGGCATATTTAGGGGGTTGGTGTTGTGTTGTGCAATTTGGTTATGGATCCAAATAAAAAGTCTGATTCCACCAGATTTAAATGGTTGGTCGCCACAAATCCAGTAACCTTAAATTATGGTTGCAGGGCTCTGAGTCTGATTTGGTTCAGGCTCGACTGAATTAAAGGAGACTGTTGGGCCTTGGCGGAGGTATGAGCTCTACTTAGTGCCATTCTAGTTCTCTGCATATATAGATCATCAGTTGTTCTAGAGATGTGATGATCATCCAGCAGATATATTGGTGGGATTCTGGATGAAATGATTCTAAAAATCATACCAACATTTCCTTTTCCATCTCGTTTGATGTAAAACTCAGTAGGATTTGCTGGAAAAATGTACACACTCTCATTCTTTCTATCAATATGCTCTATTGTGTGCTACGCTGCTGCCTAACATGTGTTTTTGCTTAGTTAGGATAGTTAGCAAAGCAAGTCAGGGTTGAGGAGATGGAAACAAACACGAATGCACGCACACACACACACACAGACACACACACACACACACACAGTAAAGACAAAAGCATCTCTATCTGATGGCATCCTCATCTACCCCCCGCAGAGAAGATTGCTACTGGAGGCTACCTTTACTGGAATGTAAGGAGTACCACACACACACACACACACACACACACACACACACACACACACACACACACACACACACACACACACACACACACACACACACACACACACACACACACACACACACACACACACACACACACACACACACACACACACACACACACACTGTTTACCAACCCAAGCAGTTGGTTGCATACCTTTGACCACATGTCAAAACATTCTTTTGTAAAAATCCCTGGATTTCTGTGACTGCAGGATGAGAGAGAAACGTTATCATCTCCATCTTTGTTGCCTGCTCTCGGCCAATCAGATTCCAGGCTGCTCGCAGTGTTTTCAAACACACTGTGCTGGAATGCTCCCCACAAAGGAAAAAAAAAAACACGGCCTTGTTTCCGTTCCTTCCTGGAAAAGAATTTTCAGCATTTGTTCGACACGGGATGAAATATGTCATATATGAAATATGTTTGAAACTCAGACACAGTTAAGAGTAGTGAGGTGGATAATTGTATCTTTAACATGTATATATCATATGTCTTGACATCTTTTGGTGTAAAAGTGAACTATTATTATCGAATTGTAAGTAAACTATTGGTATTGTCGACTCATTTGTCTCCATAATAAACACGTAGACTCACACATAACGATAAAGCAGCTAATGAAGGCTGTGCACCGGTGAGGTTTCCCTTCAGTCTCCTTAGAAAGACTCTCGTACAACATGTCAGGCCTGATGTTCGTTCTGATAGCAGACATAGTCTGAGCCTGCAGCGTTCTGGTGGGAAAAACACTCCAGTCCAGACAGTTAACATGAGCAACTGGGATCCATCAAAACAAGTATGCTGGACGAGAGCTGAAAGCATTATAGGATCTTTACATTGACAGCATTCATTTAGGCAACAGATTCATCGCTGCACAAAGGGGGGCATTAGTTTACTGCGACTTGACGCGTCCAATCAACCGGCCCCACGGAAGAGCATCCCATCAGTGCAGCCAAAATCTGAGGAGGAAACACAAACCAACGCAGACATGTCCCCGGAGAGCTGACAGTAGATCAGAAAACCACATATGAAAGTGAGCTGACAGCTCAGCTGCAGCTGCTCTGTCAAATAAGACAATGTCAGGAACTCGTCAAACAGTCGTCCCGACCTTATTTTAACAAAGGACATAATAAAAAAAACTGTCAGAGAACACATGGGAAGGACAACTGGTGACTTCAAATGATGAGTTACTCCAAAGTATGTCTGTAAACATGAACAAGGGCCAAGTCAAGGCACGAACACAAGATCAACAAACCTGTGCATAAAAGTTCATGTTTGATTGCATGTTATTAAATTTAACCTTTTTTATCGGGGAGAGGAGAACATGGGAGGGACTACAGGTGAACACTGGGAGGGAGTGGAAGACATAGAAGAGCAGTGCAGATATAGTATAGTGAATATTCACTATTAAGTATTCAGTATCTTAATGGTGCAATCGATTAAACCGTTTTCTAACATTAGCTGGTAAGTTTAGCAAGCCTGAGGTTCACCAATAGTGGATTTCCAAGGGCCAATATAATGATAGTCTGTAGGATTTTATCATTTGTGCAGTGCAAACACCATGCAGTGCTAAAAACAAAGTCATAAGTGCACTAAGGGGCAGTGCATCTAACCAGAATGTACAGGGGGGGGGGGAAGAAAACCAAGAATAAAAACTTATTTTAAACCTAAGAAAACAAAAATGAAAAATAAACAAACCAGTGGTGCTTCTCAGTCTGCTGCTCGACCAACCAGGATTTGTTTGTTATGCAGATATGATGTGCAGAATGTGGCTTTTCAGCCACCCTCTCATTTCCACGCCACCACGTCTCATTTTCACCGAAGCATCCTTAAGCCTTGACTGACAAATAACTGCAACAGGATGATCCACTGACTCACTGAATGGCTGACTGACCAGCTAAAGCTAATGACTGACTGGCTAACAAATAACAGATAAAACCCTAAGCTAAACAGTGTTTATCACACAGCTGATCACTGGCTACATGGAAAATAAGCATTTAAGTACAAGCATTGGACACACGTGCACAATTATCTCCACACCCGTCCACACACACCCTACAGTGGTCATTTGTTATGCTCCTGGTGGAATGTTGACCAAATGGCTTACATCCCTCTGCTGTCTCAGACTCTGGAAGCCACCCTTCCCCCTCCACAGGCGTCCACGCTCTCAAAGGGCCGCAAACCCTCACTAAAACACGGACAACCTCCGAGGGCAACGCAACATTTCTGTGCAGAGCAGGCTCAAGCTTTCAAAGATGGATGAAACCGTCTGGAATCTCACTTTCACCATCTCTTTGAGTGTGACATAAGGGATCGACGAATGAATGGTGACGGTTTTGATTTTGCTTTCACTGCTGTGTTTATCAGCTTTGTGACAGCAGAAAAACTTCATCTTCTTCTGCTCCGGACAGTCCTTACGTTTCTTCTGCTCTGTGCCGAGAATAAAAGGTCACAAGAGCGCAACAATCTTATTCTAAGTCAGCTGATCCTGTGTTTAAGTTTTATGAAACCTCACAAGAGCATGTGGCACAAAAACAAGAGTGTGTGTTTGTCACGGTTTTGATATGTTTGGAGGAATTATACCATTTTTACTGAGCAGACATATTGTTTACTGGAATTACTTTGATATTTTTACAGAAAAAAAGATCATTTTAAGGCAGATTTCATGTTGTAAAGTTGCATAATGTATGGAATTTAAGGCTAAAGGCTCATTTTGGTGAGAGGGGGTGCAGCCCCCCCCCCCCCCCCCCCCTGCATGAGTTGTGATTATTTTGTCAAAGAGACATAAATCTGAAAAAGTAATTATTATATAAGCAAGTTATTTAAATTATGTGTTTGAAAATGCATAAATTGGTGCATTTAATGAGGGATTTAATGATCCTTTTATCTTATTGGACATCAGAGGCTACGAGCATCTAGTGAAGACTTTATGTTGATTCCTGTAGTTCTCTCTCACTTTAACACTGATCCCTGTACACACACACAAACACAGACACACACATTTACTCGTCCCTCTCTCTCTCTCTCTCTCTCTCTCTCTCTCGGAAGTGAGAGGATTAAGACTGTATTCAGCTGTGGTCCATACAGACACAGTAAACCTCTGTGTGGCGTGGAGGCTGATGGAAACTCTCTGGCCCTCCCTAAACCTAAAACACATTATACACTCTTTCACACACACACACACACACACACACATATACAAACACCTCAGCTTTACCTTTTCTATATGTTCCCGTCTTTCACCCTTTTCCTTCAAGGACTTAACACTTAATCATTAAACACTTTTGTGCGCCTCAGTTCAGCCTGTCCAGCTCTCAGCGGCTGAGCTACTTCACTGTGTGTTTTAACTCACTGCTGGACACAAAACAGCCATAGAGCACAGTTTGATTTTTATCTCCTTTAGCAGTCCCAGTCATATTTTCCCAGGGGCTGTGTGACTCTGTGTGTGTGTGTGTGTGTGTGTGTGTGTGTGTGTGTGTGTGTGTGTGTGTGTGTGTGTGTGTCAATGTATGTTTCCAGACGACTGAACCAGGCTTTTCCATTCCCCGCTGTGGTGCTGTGGTGAATATAGAATGACACCGGCCAACATTTGCACCACCGCTGCTGCGCCTTCTGAGTGGGCGACAGACAACGAAGCAACGACTGAGAGAGAGCAGAGGTTGCATTTCAGATGGCCTACTTGTGCACTGGACTGAATATATTCACACACACACACACACACAGACCACCCCCAGCAGAACACACACCGATAATTACTTGCAGTAATTCAAAGACACCCTCCTGATTTCCAGCAGCTCACCGCCGGCGTCGTGAAACCGTGAGACGAAGCCGGGAGGACAAGTTGACCCGCACGACTTTATCGCGCCAAACCCACCGACGCACTAAATCTCTTAAAAAAGCCCTCAAATTCCTCAAAAACGCAGCTGAAATTAAAACTAGCCTCTCAGAGCTCTGCTGAAATAACAATGGAACACACTACATGTCAGTCAAATGCTACTCTTTCTTTTTTTTTCTTCTTTTTTTTTTTGCAAAACAAGGCTGATTTGTAAGGATGTAAATGAAAAGCACTGCAAAAAGAAGCAGTTAACTATTTAAGCTACAAGCAGCATTGAACGGGCCCTCATTGGGGCGTGCACCAGCCGGACCATCAATGGGGTAAATTGTCCAGTGGGAGTTTGATAAAGTACATGTGGAAATTGAAATTGACGGATACATTCTAAATGCCCGACTTCCTGTGGGATTTACGACATGGCTTCAACAGGTTTTTCTGTAGATCCTGATATGATACACATGTTAAAAAAAATTGTACTATTAGGTGAAATGCTGCTTCTTTCAAATATTTAAGGGGGTGCCTTTGAGCCGTTTTGGCACGACATTTGCCCAAGCCTATAAAACATGTACATTTCCACCACGACTGATAAGTGTACAAAGTTTCATGGTATTTTGATCATGGTGAAGTAAATAATAGTAATAAACAGAGAAATTCCAACGGGTCTTTGCACTGGTGGAAGCTCATAAGCTATGTGACAAACACTTATAAAGCAATCCTGACAATGTCTTGTCAGAGAATTGCAATCTTTCTTCTCCTGGATTCCAACATTTCTGCCCCAAACTCAGCCATCTGAAGTGGTTTTATTCGTCTGTCAGCACTCTGGCATTTTTACCTTCCAGTGAATGAAGTGACAGGGAGATGAACAGAGCCTCATTTCACCAGGAATCCCCTAGGGAACCCCTTTTAGCACCCCTGGCGGCCCCCTTTGACCTCCGGGTTTGAGAACCCAACCGCTCCATTACATTATATACGGCTTTTTCATTCATAGACAGTGACAGCTGACAAACAAGTTTGCTTGAACTTTGGACAATAACTTTTATTCTCTGCAGAGGAAGAGGAGGAATAGTGGGAGAACAAATCTAGATAGGAGTCAAAATACTGAGAATAGTGCAGGAGAAAGCAGTTTGTAGAGTTTTTCTGAATTTCTGAATTGGGTTAAAAGGTTAAACCTTGGGACAAGACGCCAAGCAAACTGAAAAGCACATATGAATGAATGAGCAGTCATACAAGCCTGCAATGCTGTTTGGTGGAGCTGGAGTATTGTAGCTAACTTTACTGTGATACTATGCAAATATGGAAACAAAACAGTAAATATATTGAGAAGTGTTAAGAAAATGCATGCAAATTGAAAGTGTAGCATAATAGTGCAGCATAAACTCACTTTTAGATGATGTAATTGAGAATTTCTACACATATATCAACGTCACTGGTGTTAATTCTTATGGTCATCTTACTTTAGTGATGATGAGCGGCTCGCCGTGCTCGAGCCCTCCTTTCAGCGTGAACCCCCAAGGCGCGCCCCCGCTCAACTGGACCTGAATGTGGTGGAAAGACACGAGCTGCTCAACTGTTTCCATTCTCTTTCCCGCCGGTCTGTTTTATCTTCCCCGCTCTCTCTTTGTCGGTTAATTAGCCTGGCCGGAATTGCTGCTCGCTAGCGGCGCCGGTAGCGGTCCCTGGGCTTCTCCATCACCGCTCTAACAACAACAAGTAATGGATGGATGGATGGGTGGAAGGAAGGAGTTGAGTGGAAGCGGGGGAGGGAAGAAAGTTTTAGCTAGCGTCAAGCTCGTTAAACTTATAACCAATATGTCGTTTACAACTTCCGGTAAAAGAGTCCAACAGGGACAAAAAAGTGAACGCTAGCCTCTGTAATAGTTGTAATCTCGCTCTATATCTTACTACACAATTCTATAAATAGTTATATTTCTTACCTTAAGGATATATTCCACTTATATCCGCCCAAAAACAGCTAAAATTGGTTTATTTTATGTTTATATCAGGTATTTCCGGTTATTGTAGCTAACTTGACGCAGCTAAAAAACTTTGGGGAAAGTTTAGTAGTGGGAGGCAGTCCCTCCCACTATTCGAACGGCGGGATATGATTGGCAGAGAAGCACACCAATAGCAGAGGAGCACCAAGTACATGTGTCCAATGAGGAGTGAAGAGAGGGAGGAGCAACAACCGCTGTGTTGTATTGACATCAGGCAGGCGCACAGCGGTGACTAGAACCTAATAGCAGTATCAGAAGTGAAGTGGATGGCCTCTCATTTGAAAATGAAACCCGTACTTTGCCATAAATCCCTGCAAAATCTATTACCAGTTCATTTTACCTAATGTAGCCCAATTTATGCTCCAAAAATAAAACATCTTACATCTTCAAAAATATGTTTAGCGATCAGATCTCCTCAGATAGTTTCATTATACTCTATTTAAAGAATGCATATTATGCATATATTCAGCCAAATAAAAGTTTGTTTCAAAATTAAAATATATACCTCTGCATCTTTTTTTCAGTTTCTTTAATATGTCTCTCCCTCAGCAGCCTTTAGTTTGCAGCATTTCTCCCATAGTTTGAAGTTTTCTCACACTCACGGTGCAGACTGAAATGATTGGGATTGCAGATAATCACTGCTGTGGAATGTCACCACACTGCAGTGCCACTCTAATGAATGTGAGTGTATTCAGTGTGAATTTGACAATCTTTAAAGAGAGAAAGGGAGAGAAAGGGAGACAGACATGAACAGGCCCAGACATGCCACCTCTCATCCAGACCACATGTTTGTTTTGGTCAGATCAGACACGTTTGTTCCTTCTCAAGCCCATTTTTCTTCTTAGGAAATCTGAACTGTAATATATGGTTTGGTGGTTAGTGTTTTCAAGTGCGATCAAGTTCAAAAGATTAAAAAAAAAGTTTTCTCAGCATGTTTATGTAATTTCTTTTCATTTTTAACCTCAAAAATGTAATAAAATATACAAATGTGCAAATATAGCTGAAGTCTGACAGTTGCTGAATGCAAAACATAAACAATGCAAACCAAAGATCTTCGCACCAAAGTCCATGACAGAAAGTAACAAATTACAATTACTCCCACTGAGTACTGAGATAGAGTGGCTATTTGGATTGTTGTTGCAGCTATGGAAGAAGTACACAGACCTTTGTCTTAAAATAAATACTAATACCACAGTGTAGAAATACTCAGTTGCAAATAAAAGTCATGCAATCAATAATTTACTCAAATAACACTACAAAGGTTAGCAATAAAATACGCATAAAGTAATGAAATAGAAATACTCCTTACGCAACAGGTAAAGGTGGTGCTTATTTTCTATTACTATATATATTCTGCTGAGTAGCTTGTGAAGATAAATAAGGGAACAATAGGCTCTCATCTTTGTCTATAATAATACATCCTGATTTATTTATTAATTTTTGTATTTGTAGTTTGAATCTGTAAAGTAACTAATGGTAGTACATGAATGTAACTGAGTGAAAAGTAAAATATTTGCTTCTTCTAGTAGAGTTGAGGTATTAAGTAGTAGTACTGTACTTGAATAAATGTACTCAGCTACTTCTGATCACTGCTTTTTCATGATTAAAGTCAAAATGTATAAAAATGTTTTTTTTATTGTTAAATCATGTCTAAAATTATTTTGATCACATATTTTTGTTTTGCAGAAAAATAAATAGTATGACAATGTGCAGTCTGTGTTGCATGGTGTCATTTTACCACCAGGTGTCACTAAAGTAGCTCATATCTTCCCCAAGTATGATCAAATCTAACCTTGAACTAGATTCCATCCTTCCAGATTTTGTGTGAGGATGTTAAATTGTTTTGTTTTGTGTGCAGCATAGACTCAAAATACAGTGCAGACAATAAGTTTGTTTAACCTTTTTTTTAATTCATAGATATCCAATGATACAGTGGTAACATAGAATAAATCCACAGATTTTAACAGAATCTTACATGTTAGACATATTAAACAAAATTTCATCACGCTACACGAAAAAACATAGCGAAAAAGTACATTGAGATGTAGTGTATCAAAAATAATGACAAAAAGAATGGATCTACTGAATAATCAGTCAGTAGGCTTCAAAAAATCAAATATTAATGAGTAAATTATCTAACAATGACAAATAGTATAGTTATATGTTGAACTTTTACATAAAATCATTTGACGTTTCATTAAATTAATCACAACAAGAAGACATAGTCATTAATATAATGATGACATGATGCTTGTTCCTAATGTGTAGTTCTAATTCAAATGTTTCTAATGTACTTTCATTTTATTAGTTTATTTTATTTTTTACTTTATACTTTTATTTATATATTTTTTATTCTTTAGTGGTAACTTTCAAACGTAATCGACTACAGGTCATTATAAAGCTTCCCAAAGAAATTCATTCTCCTATCTGCTCCATCTTTACACTTTCACGCAACAATCACGTGGTTTCCACACGCTACTATTGGCGGGTTACGTTCACCCGAGGGGTTAATTGGGGTTACGTCATTCTCAGGTAGTTGATTGTCATGTCCAATGTGGCCAGCGGGCAGGTGAGTCTGTAAATCACACCCACGGCCGCGCGCAAGATGGTTGTCAACTCTAGCCTCGTCGGTGGAGCTCGCTAGCGCCAGAGGTTTTACAACAAACATGAGGGCGACCCGCTCCAAACACAGCCTACTGCGTGTCCTCGTCCTGTCCTCCTTTATCTCCCTGATGTGTTCCACCTGCACCGGAGTTCATCCCCCCACGTTGAAGCGCAGCCGTCGGAGCCGTCCGAGCGCAAAGCACAAAGGCGCGCACCACCGGCCGCTGACGGACGAGCAGAAAGCGGACCAGAACCTGCAGTTCATGTTGAGCCTGTACCAGAGCGCAGCCGAGCCGGACGGCAGGCCGAAACAGCACCGGAAGTTCGGCTCCAACACGGTCCGTCTGGTCAGACCGTCGGCGTCGTCGGTGCACTACCTGCCAGCGTCCAGAGGTGAGGTTTAGATTTTAGTCCAGAAGCTGGTATCTGCTTGAAATGTGTAAGACTGGAAACCAGTTCGAACACTGGAGACTTTTAGTTGATGTGGATAAAACCAGTATAGGCCCATTAACTTAATATTTACTGACAATGATCAGACTGCTGCTGCTTCCATGTCACAGGTAAGTAGGATATTCATTTACTGGTAAAATGTTTGTAATGGTAATTTGTAATGAAATAACCGTCTGATCATCTAAAAATGTGGCTCTCAAGGAGAACCCAAAACCTTTGTCCCAAGGTCCCTCATTTAAAATTAATGTTATTTTTAGATGTTTAATTACAGAAAGTGTGAAACCCAGGACCCAAATAGTCATTCTGTCACCGTGTCACTATAAATTTAAACATTCTGGATCACCAGATCCAGAATATGACTTGGAGCCAGATCAGACTCAGGTCTTATGATGATGTCGTCGTGTCATTTTTGTCCTCACTTTGTCGGCATTATCCATGAATTTAGAAGCTAACATCTTGTGATTGTCCCGCAAAGGTAAAGAATCTGTTCAAATAATTCTGGATCCAGAATCCTGGATCAAAAATTTCATCAAAATCAGTTCGGAACATTTTGAGTAACCCTGATGACTGACAAACAAACCAATCAACCAACCAACGCTGGGATCTTGGACAAAATCAGGCATATTTAGGGGGTTGGTATCAATGAGTGTGTGCAATTTTGTGCGTTTCTTGATTAAAAAGCAAAAGATGAGCCCTAAGCATGCTGGGTAAAAGTTGTGAGTTGATAGTCAGAGAAGGTTGTCGTTTCATGCTTTCCCTTCTATGCCTCTCTCTCCGTCAGATCACCACTACAGCTTCACCGTCCAGTACAACGTTGACACCCTCCCCTCAGAGCAGCTGATCAGAGCCTCATTCGTCCACCTCCGCTCTTCGTCTTCTCCCTCCACCTCCTCCAAAGCTGCCTCGAGCACCACCCAGGTCCTTGAGCTACCCCGCTGCAGGGCTCAGATCACCTCACTGGGCAAAGAGAGTCTGGTCACCCTGGAGCCCCATGAGCGCTGGACAGAGACGGACATCACTGCACACGTCCAGCAGGGGAAGAACCAGGGCGCGGGCAGCCATTTGAGCCTCACTGCACAGTACTGGTGCACAGAGCTCAGGCATGTTGAAGAGGACAGCAGCCTCTTGCGATGGTGGACTCGTCATCAAGGAAGAAAAAGATGGAGAGGTGAACCTCATCTTCAAGTCCCGTCTCTTCTGTTATATCTGGAGGAGGAAAGGGAGGTGACGGACTGGATGGGGGACTTGCTGGGGACTGAAGGCGAAACCATCATGAGGCGAATAGGGAAGTGGCATTCTTCGGTTCGCCGCCGCCGCTCTAAAGACCTTTCAAATTCAGAGCCTAAAGATCCTTCGTTGGATGTTCTGAAAAATGCCCCTACCTCTTCTTCCTCCTCTTCCTTCTCCACTTCACCCTCTGCCTCCATCATCTCCGATATCCCCAACTACAAACGCAAGACCAGCATGCCCAAAAACCGCTGCAAGCTCCACTCGTTTCGCCTCTCCTTCGACGAGCTCGGCTGGGGTCACTACTTCATCGCCCCGCCGGTGTACAACCCGCGGTTCTGCCAGGGCAACTGCCCGCAGGTGCTCCACTACGGCTACCATTCCCCCAATCACGCCATCATCCAGACAGTCATTAACGATCTGGGCGTCGGCGACGTTCCAACTCCTTCCTGCGTGCCTTACAAGTACATGCCCATGAGCGTGCTGGTGGTGCACAAGAATAAGGTGGAGTACAGGGAGCTGGAGGACATGGTGGCCGAGTCGTGCACGTGTCGCTAAAGACTCTGAAGCAGACTTGAATGACTCGAATAAGCTTAGCACCGAGAGATGAGACTGGATTCGATGGGTCTTTTGTTTGGTGGCTCATACTTGAAGCACTTTAAAAAGACAGCTGCTGAATGGAACTCTGGCCTGTGAAGAAATATGCAGACTGGTCATATCTATGTACGGATATTCTTTCAAAAATAATTGTTCTGTGAGCTGTTTAAAGCACTGTGCAGGTTTGGGAATGTGCTGGTTGCTCTATTCATAGCCTTTTTCCCACTGAGGTCAAAGGGAGTTTGTACATTTGGAAGCATTTTAAGCCACTTGAGAGCAACTTAACTAACAAAGAGTCAACTAAGCTAAACACAAGTTCCAGTGTAGCTTAGCAAAAATTCATTTAACTCAAACAGTAACTTGATAGAATTGACTAAACATCAGGGTTACCTTTTTAAGAAAACTCCTCAAACTCAACAAGTAACCACTGGTTTGTTTTGTAATATTAAACTGAGTGAATCGTAGCCAAACGTGTAGAATTAATCTTCAATATTCAACCTCAAACCACAGCTATCTAGAGTTTTTTTTGTCTATGTATTCATTCCTTTTTTTTTCTCCGTGTCATTTTTTGTGTTAAAACCTGATCTGTGATTTCACTGCATTTATCATGAAGAAACAGCTAAAAAGCCTGTATATGTGTGTAAAAAGGAACATCATGGATAACATGTTTGAGGCTGTGTTCCTCTATAGGAAACCGGACACAATTTTAATGGACGAAGGGTGGATGTAACTGTGAGGGCCGTGTGACGTCACATACTTGCTGTTGACAATCTGAACTTTTTGCATTTTGTACGTATTTATAAGGGGAGGGGGTCTCTAAAAACCTGCTGCTGCTGCTGGCCTGTCTTAGAAGGGAAGATATGACGGGAAGGATGGAGCAGATGTGCAACCGTGTTGAAGAAAAGGAACGGAAGTGTTGTGATGGAAAAGAATGCAGTTTTTTTATTACGAGGACAATGAATAATAAAATAAAATGCATGTTTTCTAAAACCAAATTTATCCTCATTTTTGATGCTGTGAAAGTGTTTCGTTTAAGAGTAGAATTATATTCTGTTTAAACCAAACATGCACAAGCTAAGCTAAGAGCTTTTTTTTATTTCCAAGACCCATATTTATGTACAGGGCAGCCTGGTGGTGCAGTGGGTGTTGCCTCGCAGCAAGAAGGTGCTGGGCCTCTTCTGTGTGGAGTTTGCATGTTCTCCCCGTGTCGTGCGTCACTGCATTGAGTCCAACAGATGGCGCTCTTCACTAAAAACTTTGTGCATTATGTTTCCACAAGCAGACAAATCCAAATCACTTTAACCTGGTTTGTTTTCTTACACCTTAATAATGATGGTTTGTATGCAGAGATCTCTCTTATTTCTCTTTGACCTCACTATCAGGAGAAGCCTTTGAGGAAGGCTGAGGGGGATTTATATGAAGGTAAAAAAGAAGACAATCTGTTTTGATACAGTCAAGTTTTCATTATGAAAAAATAAATTGCAGACTAAATAAGGGGAAATAAATGAATGAATGAATAAATGCATATTGACAGGGAACAAATTATTTAACAAACTGTCATTTAAAGACATGAACTATGAAAGGAAGACGAGGAGGAAGGAGGTTGTTGTTTTTTTATCGCCAACATCAAACAGGTTGGAGATCAGTTTTACTGCACCTCCTTGACTATTTCCTGGGTCACAGAGAAGCTGCTCATTGGTCTCTGGTCACAAGCCTGCAAACCCTCCACATGCATAATGCATGCACAAAATAACATGTAAGTCATGATAAGCTTGGCTCGGAAACATTTACATTTGTTGCATGTATTTTCTTTTCTCTCTTTCTCATACATTAGGTGAGTCATTCTCTGCTCTGCAGAACATTTTAGCAGTTTAAATCTCAGGTATAGATAAAAAAAAATCTGACCAGATTTAAACCAAAGTCCTCAGACGACATGGCAGCCATCAGCTTGTTTTTCCCTCACACTGGAACAACATAACAGGAAACAACTCGATTTTTACTTCCCTCAGGTGCAAAATGACCTTGATAATATCTTAGTAAGGCTGTGACTCAGTCAGTGATTAATCTCACATGCAAAAAGCGTCTGGACTTTTGGCTTGTTTGCTCTAAGGCATTTAATTAAAAACCACTATAGCAGTTATTTTGTGCAGGCATATGGTTGAATTTCACTCCTTACATAGAAAAGTGATACTGCAGATGTTAAATATGCAAAAAGTATCCATAGAATGATGTTTTCATGACTTACATTCATGGATTTAATCCAAACAGCAGCTTTTTAAAGAATTTTAAAAAATACTGAAAACAAATTTGGGCATTTGTGTGTTAAAATCAGTGCATGAAATAAAAATATTTTTAAAGGCACTTCAGAGGAGATTTGTGAGGAACATTTAGTTCATTTTACTTCTTATGTTGCCCGAGGCTCTGCAGTGCTGATCTGTTACCGTAACACTTGTTTATATAGAGTGACTGGAAATCCTCTGTTTTATTGGACCTCCTTGTCTGTTTTCTCAGGGGATTTGGAGTGAAATGTGGTTTCATCCATCTCAGTCCAATGTCCTCTGACAGACGCTGCAGTGCTCTGACATAACACACCCAAAAAAACACACTCTAGCAAGGCTGATTCCCGTAAATGTCACACCAGGATGTGTCACATGAAGGAGAAGCGACCTGTCACTAATCGCATTCGACTGAAGCCCGACAGAAGGCCATAAAAGTCAGCGATTACTGAATCTATTACTGGAACTCGTGAGGAGAAAGAAAACGTGCGATGAAGTGAGTCACACAAATATGAGACGATCACTTATGGAACATAGAGGATCATGATTCAAGAGAAAAGCAGCAAATATTTACATTTAAGAAGCTGGACTCAATTTCTCTAATGTATATATATATATATATATATATATATATATTACGACTGGCTCCTGCTAGATTTAAATTGATTTTAGATTAATTATTGAAGAGATAAATGATGCCAGAGGTAAACTGCCACCACACCCGTTATCGGGTAATTATTGGCTTTGACTCAAGGCTACATTTCTGGGGCATTCTGGGTAACAAAGTTCTATTAAATCCATCCTGTTCTGTCCACAATGTGGACTGAAAAGTGGTCAGATGAGGTCATGTCTGCAACCATCCTTCGATCCGTTTGTCTAAGCGAATTATATCCTCTTATTCAGGTCAATCAAAGTTTGTCGGTCCCTTGTGCTCTGGGTGGTCAGACAGCTGATCCACGGGCTCGACCTTCAGCCCGGGACGAGTGCTCCTCATAGCATTCTCATTCACAGAAATGTGGTTTCATATATGTAGTAACCAGAAAACATGACGTGTGTCATCAGCTCTCATATAAAATATATAATTATAGAAAAGCCAACCAACATTTCTATTCAGTCGTCACATAAAAAAAAAAAAAATGAAAACAGGCTGAAAACCAGAATGAAGTGAGCAAAGTGTCAGGAGAATAAAGTTCAATGGTAAAAGTGCAGCGTCATCCTGTCTGCTGTTATGATTAAAGGTAATCAAAGTTAAATATTTATCCGTCGCTGTGAGGACAGATTCAGTCTGATCCCCTTTTCTGCCAAATAAACAAGCATGGTGAAAACTTCATGTGCAGTTTTTATTAACCATTACGGTTCTGTGAAAAATTAGTTTTATCCTCTTCAAAGTGCTTCTTCTCACTATTGATTTATGTCTGTTGATGAAAGATGCACGCAGCTATAGCCTGTTGTCTCATGTGTCCACCTGGTTGCGTCTGTCCTCCATTAGCAGCTCGTCTCCTCTCCTCTGCAGGCGTCTCTCTCTGCAGCTGGGTGCAGTCTGATGAGTCATGCTTGGTGATGATACGAGGCAGATGTTTTGACTTTAAATAATGCAGGGGTTCCTGTCAGTCTTGTGGACCTTTGGAGGGATTTCGGTGATGACAAACCTTACAGGAATCAGTGCAGGAATTTTTTCCATTACATCCATTAAATGGACTCTTATTCTTAGATTTCAGTGTTTAGACATTCTTTTGTCATTAGACTGTCTCATCCAGCCTCTCCATCTTGGACCACGACTCCCTTTGGATAAAAACATCCTTGTCTCCTCCAGGTCGGCCTGAATTACCCTTTAAAATCTAAACGCAGCAATTTGTACAAAAACAGGCTGTGTGGAATTATTGACAGACAGATGTCTCACAGGAAGTACATTTAATGACCTTTTGAACTGGAATGTCTAAACTTAAATCAGTGTCCAGCTGGGAATGCTCTTCTGTTGTTGACACGTGTCTCTCACCTTTGTCTTACTAACAAAGCTGATGAGATCCAGTCACATGGAAGCAGGCTCCCAGTTTTTATGACCCACTCCAGGTTTGCTCAACACAATTAACCTGACAAAGTGTGTATATGTTGTGTTTGTATGAAAACACAGCGTCACATCAGACTCAAGTACAGAGACCTGGAAGTTTAAAACGACCTTGTTTTGTGGGAATAAACATATAAACTTCTTAAAATCTGCCTTGAACGTCTGGAAATTCACCACAGATGATCCATCACATGTGAAAATGTTGTCTCTCTCACCTTTGTCTTACTAACCCAGTTGGCGAGATCCAGCCACACGCAGGCTCCCGGAGTTATTACCCACTCCAGGTTCATGCAACACAACAAACACCAGACACACTATGCACTATTCATACTACGGCCCTCAGTGGAGCGCGGACCTCCACCGAGGCCCGACAGTCCTCCTTTAATTCAGTCAAGCCTTAGACTAAAACAAACTCATAGCTTTGTAACCATAACTTACAGGTCACCAGATTACACAAACTCAGATACCAACCCTACAACTATATGCCAGTGTTTTGTCATAAAGATGTATGCATTATGAGCATACATACATTTATGATTTATTTAATGAGGTCTTTTCTGGCCCAAGACCCAACTTCTTGCTAATGCCTCGTTTTACACGGCATCATTTTTGCTGAAAATGGAGAAGTTTTTTCTTTTCTAAACGATCCCTGTATGCAAGGATAGACAAAAACTATTGAAAACGCTGTGGTATGCTTGCCAGGGCCATAGACATTAAAGCCTGGATGGCCCTAAACTTCTTAAATTTGAATGAAAGCAAAACTGAAGTCGTGGTGTTTGGACCCAGTGGTGCCTGTGTTGCCCCTTTTATGGACCTGGGCCCCTTCCAAAAATATGTAAAACCCATTGTCTCCAACCTTGGTGTCAAAATGGACTGTGGGTTTAAACTTGATAAGCAGATTAACTCTGTGGTAAAGTCTAGTTTTTTCCAGTTGAGGCTTTTATCCAAGGTTAAGACCTTTTTATCTCGTAGTGATTTTGAGAAACTCATTCATGCTTTTATCACTACCTGATTGGACGACTGTAATGCTCTTTATTTTGGCGTGAGTCAAACCTCCCTCTCACATTTAGTTAGTACAAAACGCTGCTGCCCGGCTTTTAACAGGGACACGTAAGCGAGAGCACATTTCTCCCATTCTGGCCTCCCTTCATTGGCTCCCAGTGCGTTTTAGGATCCATTTTAAGATTTTACTGTTTGTTTTTAAATCTTTAAATGGGTCAGCACCCTCTTATATCGCTGACCTCTTACATTCATATACCCCCTTGAGGTCACTGAGGTCCGCTGACCAGTTGTCTCTTGTGGTCCCTAAAACAAAGCTCAAGACCCGGGGTGACAGAGCTTCTCTGCTGCAGCCCCCAAACTATGGAATGACTTCCCCCCCATGTTAGGTCAGCCCCTCACTGCCTGTTTTTAAATCCCGCCTTAAAACCCACTTTTATTCCTTGGCTTTTAACCCAGTTTGAGTTTTGTACGTCTTTTATTGTGGTTTTCTTTTTTTCTTTGTTGTAGTGTATGAGTTTATTGTGTGTCTATCTTATTTATTGTCTGTACAGCACTTTGGTCGACTGTTGTTTTTTAAATGTGCTTGTAAATAAAGTTGAAATAGATGGCGGTTTTATCCTTTCAAATCAACACCTGGGCTGTGACATCATCATTTTCAGAGGAGTTGCGTTTTGCCCGTTTACACGACGACGCTACGGTGGTCTTGGTGAGGAAGCGCCTTCCCAGTCTTTTTGGTTCTGATGCTAAACCAAACTCATACAGTTCCAATCTTAAATACCCAAAGCTACAAAGGTAACTTTAGGTCAAATTGAATAATCTCAATTTCACCACTTTTACTCCGGCCAAGCCAACAAACATGCTAACGTTGTCAGCCCAGCGGCCTACGGTGGCGTTTTCAGGTTACGTTCCCGAATCTGTTTCGAAAAAGTTGTTTCTTTTCAGGACCCCTGAAAACGCAACAAAAGTTGACCGTTTTTGGGTGAATAAATCCAGACATGCTTTTCTTCGGGAATTCCTACAGCCTGATATTGAACTATATGGAGCACACGTATGCAGACACACGTGTCACGTGCTGGGGTTGTGTGTACAGTCTACCTGCTTATGTAAACTACCTTCTTATACTCATCTAGGTTGTATAAGTGAGATTATATATAAGTAAGATTGCATCAGTTCAGGGGCATCAATAGTCGAAGATATACTACAGCACACAAGCTGCAGATTGATAACGCCTTATCTGACTGCAAGTTCATTCACACACATGTGGCATTGACACACACAGACACACAATCATCTCCAGTGACCCTTTAGGCTGTTTTGTATCCAGCTGTGTGTCACTGCTGCCATCCCTTTATGTTCTGATCACTTGTGCAGCGTCTGGTCCACCTGTGCTCACGTTATCGCCATGTAAATGTGTAAAAGAAGGAGAGAGGAAGAGAGGAAGAGAGAGGAAGAGTGAGTGTGTGTGAGAGGCAGAAAGAGAAGAAGGAAAAAGACTATCTGGATGGCCTCGTTTAGGAAATGGCTGGTTTTCTGCAAACACATAATGTCATATTTGGACAAAAGAGAGAGATAAAGAGAGGAGAAGGGGGGGCGACAAGGTTTGGACTGTGACTCTCTGTCCCTCCCTTCTCCCTTTCTCTCTCTCCTGGGATCACGGCCCGTCGGTATAAAAGAGGCACACAGCTGAGTTCGCTGAGTCAGGCTCACTTGAAGGGTTTTCCAGCTGAAACCTGACTGACTCCTCAAAACCTCCAGACTGACTGAAGATTGTCTGGAGAAGTTTTCTGGCCTCACACCAAAGTATCGAGATCGATTTTAAGTCCAGCCTGAAGAGCTGCAGGCCAAGAAGAAGAACTTTATCAGGTCAACGTTTGTAAAGATGCAGGAGAAAGTGTTCATCCATAGGAAAGCAGCAGCAGCGCTGTGCATCGTGCTGCTAATGATGACTCAGCAGGTGAGTCGACGTCATGAAATCCAGATACACGAAGTCTAATGTTTGACTGTTTGAAATATTTAGTTTTATGAGATGCTTTACAGTTTCATCCATTTAATTAGGGTTTTATTGTGTTTTATGTTTTAGACGTGCAAAAATATATATATAATATAACATAATATATATATATCCCATAATTCAACCAGGACTTTGGCAATAACAGTTGCCTTCAGGTTCACTTTCTAGCTCTGGAAAAATGCTTTGTTTTCCTGTTTCACAGTGAACTTTAATGGTTTTACTGACGTTATGTGCATCTAAATAATAATTTAGTAATAAAGTAATTTTATTTAGATAAATCTCAGCTGTCATTTAAGGCTCATCCCAACACTTTGATCCAAAAATACATCATGGGATCCATGTCTACGGATGACTAACTGAGATTACAGTAATAAATCTTGGTTTTCCTTCTTCCTGGTTTGGATCTTCTAGAATAAACCTCTCTGTGTTTGTGTACCAGGTGTGTTCAGGTCCGTTGGTCCCACAGGTCCAGTCCAGCCCCGACCTGAGGGCAGACCCAAGCGGGGTCCACCCTCTGAGGAGGATAGCTCGGATGAGCCCGCTGTGGAGGATCATGAACAGTAAACCGTTTGGAGCTTACTGCCAGAATAACTATGAGTGCTCGACGGGACTGTGCAGGTGAATGAAAATACCCCAATGTAACCCCAAGGTACCCCAATCAAGTAGGGGCTAGACTTGATTTATGGGTAAAATCATGATGTAAGAAGTTAAAGTAAATGTGAAAACAGCTCATTTAGGTTGATGTCGGTGTAAATATAGTATAATTATGATCTAATGCTGCTTATTCGTTGTATTTTAGCTCTAGTCAGGTTAAGGCAAAAACACAAGTACTATTACGTGGTTTAGACCAGAAGAGACCCCATTATATTTAATGCAGATGTGGAGAAAGTGTCAGATACAGGACTTTGTAAAAATTTGATTAACATTGCAAGAGTTTTTTGACTTTATTTTCATTTAATGAATGAATGCTTTATTTTTTCTGCTAACATTTCAAGAAATCTACGTCCTCTTTTACTGTCTTTTCTACCATTTTACTGTCTTTTCTACCGTTTTACTTGAGTACTGTGACTCAAACTGTCCTGGCTGGGCTGGTTCAGCCTCAGTGACGAACTAACGAACCTCCTCATCATCTTTCCAGGGCGGGACACTGCTCCACCAGCCACCGCTCCCCCTCAGAGACTGTCAACTACTAGCACACAGCAAGAAGAAGCGTGTTTACATGAGCGTAAAGCCACGATCCTCATCAGTTCTCGTGGACATGCACTTACGCAGACTTTTAAAAAAAATTGGTTTTATATTTATATGTGCCATTAGGTTTCTGATAAAATGTTTTTATGCAGCAGGCATTCAGGGGGAATCACTGCTCCTCTTTTTAGAAAATAAGAGAGAAATGAAAGTTACATTAAAATAGGAGGAGGTGGGAGTAAGAGCCATTTAGCTTTTTAGAATGGACTGATCGGACAGAACGTGATCATCTGAATGTCTGGGTTTTAAACAAGGATGAAAATGAAATTTGTTCTAAGGACCAAATTATTTCAGCCCTGAGAAAACAAGAAACATTTTCTAACCTCAGAGGCTCCGTCCGGCCTGTTACCACAGCTTCATCTCCTCACATGATACGACTTTCATAAACTGATATTAAAAACAATCATTCACACGTAGAAATGTCATTTTCTAGTCTAAAAAGTATGCGGAATATTCAGCAGCAGTGAGACTCTTTATCTGTTGTGTTCTTTTCTGTAACAGATAAGGATGGACAGGAAAGGGAGCAGTGTCTTTAAAAAGCTCCTTTACATTCTTCCAGATTTCATCATCCCGGTCTCGTGTTTGATAAGTTATCACCAGATTCCTCCCGCTGATAATGTTCTATGTGTGGAAAGACAGAAGATTGCCTCGTCCAGAGAGGAACCATTTGGTTTTTATCACAACATTTTAACTCATTCATAATAAATTCTGACAGAAACGATGCTGTAGCTGATCTTTGAGCGACTCTTGCCGTTTTGGAACATAGAGCACTTTGATGTCAGAGACATTTCAGTCATTTTTGAGCCTTCGAAACCTTCGACAGGCTAAAAACAAAAAGACTTCAACAAAGCAGCCAAAGATATTTTAAACTGCCTGATGTGTGGCAAAGATTTAAATATTGATGCAATGCTTGAACTCACTCAACATGTCAACACCATCATTTACTTTTATTCTTTATAAGTTATATTTTAACTAAGGAGACCTTTTCCCGTTAGTTTCGGCACAAATTCCTCAAAATTTTTAAACTGCAAATAAATGATGTCATTCATAATAAATCTACATGTATATGGATTTGGTGTAACGCAGTGATTCTCTGATATTTTATTTATTATATCAATAATATTTCCATATATTTGTTGATTTCTTAAAGATCTGTCTTAGAATAATACGTTTCCCTGACTGTTTTTTCTCATTTTATCTGTAATCAATAACTGATTTAACAGAAATCTTTGCTTTTGTGTACAAATATTAGGAACACATTCATAATAAGCTTTAATGTCTTGTTTGTTTTTGCACATTATCGATAAGGGATGACAGGTTTCGCTTCGACTGGCCTGCAGACTTTACTTCATGCACACAGCAGGCGGTTGCTGATATTTTGTACACTCAGCATGTTTGACAAATGTTTGAGCAGGACTGCACTTTTAAACCCAAATTATCTTTGTACTGTGTACTCTCTACTGTACCGTATGGCTTGCATGTAGAAGGATGTGGAAAAAGTGGAATAAATCTTTGGAACAAAGAACTCGTCCATTAATATTTTCTCACTTGTGGTTTTAACAATAACCGAGTCCCTGATTTTACATTCATGCCGTTTTTTGTGTGTGTTTTTTTTACATTACTTCCTATCTAAGAGACATAATTTGGACACTTTTATGAGTTTCAGACAAAATACCTGTGAGACAGCAGCATATAGACGAATGAATTAAAAGACTAAAACCAGCTGTGTGTTAATCATAATAGTCTGTGACCCTACTGTACATTAAGATTAAAACCTTACATCATGCTCATTAATATTAGCTCAGGGCTACATGCCTAAAAGACTGACGCCCAAAAACGTCCCCAACACAGCGAAATAATAACTAGACAGCAATCAGAGAGCAAACCTCCAGCAAGGCAGCTCAGTTTCCTCATTATGTCATTGCACTTATAAGAAGAATCCAAATATAGGCAGGTAAGCTTATAATCCAAAAACACAGATCCAAATCAGCAGGCAGAAGTCAAACAACCAAGAAAACTAACAGACTGGGATCACTGGGAACACTAGGAGAAAGGCTGGAACGTGTGACAACATCAACAAACTGACCTCTAAAGGCAGGAATCACAGACTGAATATACTGGGATAACAAGGGATTGACAAACAGGTGGCAAAGGGAGGAGGAGTCAATCAGCCACAGGTGGAGACAATCAGCCAATCACACACTGGAGGGAAAATATTAAAGGGTGAAGCTCACTTATTAATGCAATGTGGCCGCATTTCATCTCCCTGTGGGACACCACACAAAGTCAGTCCCTGAAGATGGTGGAAGAAGAACCGACTGTTCCAGTATATTTCATACATGTTGGAGATTTCTGCAGATTCAGGTGACATATACTGTAGGATGACCTCATCTCTGTCAAACTGGTGTCAAACTCTCCACATCACCATCCATCAAACCTCTGGTCACGAGTCATCTGGCGAGTCATCATGTACACAGTGTTCTCCACACCAGCTGTACGAGCCAACATGTTGCCACAGTTTTGTGCCTGAATGTGTGTGTTGTTCTTTTAATGGATGCCTGCTGTAGATGATATTTAGCAGAGTGTTGTTAGGCTGAGATAAAGTAGTATTGTACTGTTAAGCAGGTGCATTAACTAAATGATTGGATTCTGAAACATCTCGACCTTTCCTCTGGTTTCAGATCTATTTTGGGAACTTTTAATTTTGTCCTCGTGTATCTGCTCAATAGGTGAAATAATGTCACCCAATGAAAAACAACAAACCTGCACTAGAAGCATGAGCATAAAATGTCCAAAACAGACCTTTTCAGAGGAGACAGTACGACCAGTCATAGTGGAGAAAACATAAACTTTTCTGTTTTCATTGTCTGTTTTTGCTAATATTTTTCTTTTGCTCTTAACTTTTTTTTATAGGCTGAAAATTCGAGAAAAAAATTGAAAAATTTTGAAAATCTGATGTTAGAAAAGAATTGTTTCAATAGGTTTTATGCAGCCTTAAGATAACTCTATTTTTGTTTGTTTCTAAGCTCATGTTAAATTTCTCCACCTTATTACAGTACAATATTGTTTTAAAAATACTTGGAATTGCAACATGTCATGTTGGAGTTTGTCCTTCCTCTCTGCTTGTTACAAAAGTCAAAAATACAATATTTAAGCTCCACAACAAGACAACAATATCAATTTCTGACTGTTCCATAGAACAAAAGCAGAAGGAGCTGATTTATGACAGAAATGTTGTCACTGAAGTCGTAACATTAATCATATTGTTGTAAAAGCTCTTCATTCAGCAGATAAAATGTAAATTATGAGTTCTCTAAAATCAGTTTGTGCACCTATACAGACAGTACTGACCCCTGCTGGATGCATCAGCAGACTAACATCTTTATATAGTGTTTCAGCAGTTTGAGACTCATTAATATTGTGAGTTCTGACGAGGGCTTAAGAACATGCACAATAAGTACTTCCATGAAAAATGAATTGTTATTATTTAAAGTTTAAATATACATTGTTGACCTGACATATCATTAAAAAATCCAGGTCCACGTCTTAAAACCAGACATGAACCAGTCTGCTTGCATGTGAACAAAGACGTGAAGCAACATCAAGTTAAATCACAAGAAACTACAAAGTTTCTCAGTTTTATTACAGAATAAGTTTCAAAAACTTCCAAAAGTTTGTTTCCAAACTTAATTATTATGTAAAGAAGTGATTCGCTCTCATTCGTAGTACAGATGGAGTGTGGCGCTCAAAATATCACAGTTTAAAACACGTATGTTTAATATAATTACCTTCATTTATTCCCCAACATTATTTTTGTCATTTTGCTTTTTTTTTTGCAGCAATCAATCAAAGGTGAAATGTGAAAATGTAAAACAACAGGTGTGAGCAAAAATGTCACTGCAATTCTGCTAAAATAAATCAAACAAAATTACAGTTTATTCACAGTAAATTAATGCATTTCTTTTCTGCGGAGAGATTTAACTGAAATCACTGCATTCAAAATAAAAATAACATGTTTTTAATCAAGACACAATCTGTATGTCTGCTATTCTTGCACGGTTAAAAACACAACAGCAGTTCACACATAATTATAAGTGCAACGACGTTTTAAGGCACTGAAGAAACAGACCTGCATCCCCTTTAAGACGGTTAATAACCATCAGTGAAATATAAAATACGTATTAGACCGATGATCTCATATTTGACATTATTTCATACAGCATGTAGGATTGGATGTAGCAATAAATCAGAATCAAATCAATTTCTACAAATGGTTTGTTTTTAAGTTATAGAAAAGATTTGGTGTGAAAAAATGATGACAGCTGTTCCTGTTACTCTTAAAATTCACTTCTTTATGGAGAGTAAAATCTACGACACCATCAGGCTGAAGAGAAGCGACTGATCTTTGGGAGGGAGGGAATATTCAGAGAAAAAAACTCTTCAATTTTTCTTGTAATTTTACTTTTTCTTTCTTTTTAAATCTCAGAGAATATTAAAGTTCTTTGTTGTGAATTTTCAACAATCATCTCGATTCAGACTTTTTATTTTACCACCCTCCCGTGCTCCGTTTATGGCCCTGAGGCGCTGTTGTAAAAAAGTCGAATTAAATACGTTTATCTTTTTCACTTGAAATGAGTAGAGGATCCATTGAGGGGTGAGTCTAGTGATTTTATATATTTTCTTACAGTCAAGAAATCCCATAAAAGGACCAAAACCAACATTGACCTGTATCTAATATGTCATAGAGCTCCTTCATTGTGTTGAACACACACTACAGTTAGCTTTAAGTCATAAAACTCATAAAAGCACGAAATGTGTAAGAGTACAAGAGAAACTAGTCCCAAAAATGAGCTTTTTGCTCCTCATTTTTGGTTTGGTTGGTTAACTAGTGTCAACTCGCCTTCAATTAATAAAGTTTAGATCTAAAAAAATAAATAAAAAGGCTTCAATTATTGATATGAAGATTCATTAGTTTGTTGTTACAGTGTGATCATATTTACACACATACAACAGATTCTAATCTATTAGTTTAATTGTGACAAATTACCCAAATTTTAGCTTTGATATTTTCAGTGGTTTCAGCCCTACTCTGTTTCCGTGGCTCCGCCCCTCACTGCACCGCACACGCCCCGCTGGGCAGGAAGTCCTGCACGTACGCCGCCACAGCCTTGGTGAGGTAGGTCATGCTCCCGAAGCGGCCACTGGGGGCGCTGTCGTACAGCAGCTTGCACACTCCTGTGGACGGGTCCCTCTCCAGGATGTGCTCCTCTGCTCCCAGGTCCCTCTGCGTGGGGGGGAAGGAAGGAAAGAAGAACATCCTTACTTCCTTAGAACTAACATGTGAGACCTGAGAGTTTTCTGAAGCCACTGCTCACCTGGTCCTTGTAGAACATGTCGTTGGCCAGGTGGACGATCTTCTCCACGTGGATGATGGAGCCGATGCTGGGGATATCCACGTCGGCCAGCATGGTGAGCACCAGGATGGCCTCCACCAGCAGCTGCCGGTACTCGGGCTGAGGGACGCGGTTCAACACCGTCTCAATGTGGACGGAGAATTTGATCTCTCCTGGTGTCATCTAGAGACGGGAGTCAGAGGAGTACGATATAGATATACAGATATACAGTCAGACGCCTTTAAAGGAAGACTCCACCCACAAATGAACCTTCAGTCATAATCATGTCGATGGAAAGGCGGGCGAAGTTTGTCCAAACATTTCTGGAGATTCACATGTAAACGGCGTTGAAATGCAAAAACAAACAAACAAAAAACATCAGAAAACAACCAAATTTGACTGAATTTTTATTTTTGGGTGGACTGTTCCTTTTTTATTATGAGCAATATTTAATTATTTCTAATTTACTTTTACCTTTACTTTAATGTCTTTACATTCTTTTAGCTTTTAAATAATTAAAGAATAAATTAAAACTGAATGATAACCTAATAAGGGACTTGGATCTGAATCCCAAACCTAGTGTATGGCTTTAAATGGGACAAAGAAACCCTGAAGGAGAGAAGAAAAGAAGGCGGCATCATCAGCAAATATGAAAGAAAAAAAACACCAGAATAAAGTTTAATTTCTGTGGAGAATAATCATGCGGATCTTTTACCTCTCTGGTGGTTGAAGAAGGAAGGACAAACCCCTCTATGGACAAACCGTGACACTAGAGGACAAAGTGTTTGTTATAAAAAGACTAGATTAAATAAATTCAGATACACTTTATTTTTGTGTTTACAGACAGACCTTCTGCAGGATCTTCCAGACTTTCTGGTAGAAGCCGACAGGGACTCGGTTCAGCGCTCCGTCCAGACGCCTCCTGCGCAGCCATTGGCCGTGTCTGGTATCCTTGACGCTCAGAATGCTGTCCGGAATATCCAGAGATTCCAAGGACGGCAGCCTGTACCTCTGAACAGCCGGAGAAACAGCAGGAAAAGGAAGATAAAAAGCTGTTTGTTGTAGAAGAAGAACATCCATCATCGTTTGAGGTTCTAAATCAACCCAGAAGAAAGAAATATCAGAAATCTTTACCCCGGATTCGATGTTTTCTATTTCCAGAGACTGCGACCGTATGCTCTGAGAGGCAGAAGAAGAAGAAGAAGAAGAAGAAGAAGAAGAAGAAGAAGAAGAAGAAGAAGAAGAAGAAGAAGAGAAGAACGGAGGGGGAGGAAGAAAAAAAGATGATAAAATAAAATAGATAAAAATGAAAAACACAAAACCAGGCAGGGAATAGAAGAAACATGCTGCTCTTCTTGCACTTCATTGATAAATTAGATTTTTTTTTTCTGCCGTCATGTTGGCCAAACAATTAAAATAAAGAAAATGATCATGAAATTGATTTAAATAAATAAATAAATAAAGTTGCAGCCATGCTGTTCTGATAATTAGGCAGCAGAGGGTTAATCACTCATGTCATCTGCTCCGTCTCTTTAGGTTGATGTTCATGTTATTTATTTTAGATGAATTAACACCCGGACGTTTAAATGTTGTTGTTATTGTCACCTTGCGAGGGGAGGTCAGTGATTGGTCGAGCTGAAATGAACACAAAAAAACCTAAAACTTCATCAATACTTTATTTGAATTCATCAATTAGCCGATTTACCACGATCAAATCCAAGCAACTAACTCTTCCTCGCCTCTTACAGATACTGATATGAACTTCATCATCATCATCATCATCATCATCACCTTAACAAAGTCAGTCAGAGACACCCTGCGGTCCATCTACGAAACAGGAAACACGGTGATTTCTGACACCAGATGTTTAAATAACAACTTCTCAACATATCTGAAATCAGTCAGACCAATTAACGCCTCATGACATCATCATCATCATCATCATCATCATCATCATCACCTCAGACACAGGATCCGTCAGAGACAACCTGTGTTCCAGCTGCAAAAACACAAAAACCACGTTATAAATGAATCACAGTCAAACGGCTGCTCTGGTGATTTATTTCAAACTGAGGAAGGTCACATGACGCTCAATTATTAACTGATTGGATATATTGATCGTTTTTCAAGAGCAAAAATCTACATCTGCGATTTAAATCTCTTCTATTTGTCAGTGTCGTCATCGGATTCGCAATTATTCTTAATTATTTCCTTAATCGTTTCTCCAGCAGCTCAACCTTTGATTCCACCACAATCAGCCAGGTGAATTAACACCATCATCATCATCATCACCACCTTACTCGGATCCGTCAGAGACAACCTGTGTTCCAGCTGCAAAAACACAAAAGTCAGTTTCCTGAAAAGCACAATATTTTCAAAATAAGAGCCTCTTTTTCTCTCTTCCTCATCATCAGCACTTGATGAGAGGCTGAACGGTGAATCAGTACAAAAACTCTGATATTTCTTATCTGTCTGATGATAAACTGTTTGTTTTTTCTCCTCAGCTCTGTTTCATTTCTTGTAAAGATTTTCTTTAACCAGGATTTCTTTGTTTCTGGTGGAGGTCAACACACTGCAGCTTAATAATAATAATAATAATAATAATAATAATAATAACTTTATTTATATAGCACCTTTCCAAACAGCAAGAATCTGAAACACAAGCACATTTCGTAAAAAGCTGCAGAGTGAGAAAACTCAACCAAATAAAGAAACGGTGGAAGCAGCAACGACGAAAAGGGACGTTGTTTCAGGGGGGACACTAAAAAGTGACGCACACGGCTGGGACACGCTTGTTGTCATGGTCACACGTGAAGTTGTTGAAGTTGTTTCCTGTGAGCGCTTGGAGCTAAAACTTTAGCGTGTGTCAGGTTAGCAGATTTATTCATTTGTATGTATTTTAACCTGCAGTACTTTGAGCTCTCAGGGCCACCGTACTTTTTTCGTATTGTAAAATACGAGGCGTATTGAAAATGCTACTGATACTGATGGCTGTGTTCTGATCCTACCATCTTCATGTCACTCTTCAGTTTGCTGATGCCCGCTCTCTCGCTCTTGGTGGCGCCCACGTTGCCCAGGTGATGGATGGAGATGGCGGGACTGACGCCGGCGTCCAGCTCTCTGACTGTGGAGGGGAGGAGATGGGAATTACAGCTACAGCGACGCAAAGGAAGGTGACAGGAGAGAATCTGATTGGCTGTATGAGCTCTGACCGCTGCGCTGCACTCCGAACTCTTTCCCACTGAGGATGTGGTGGAGGAGGTTCTTCAGCTCGGACGGACTGAGACTCATCAGACTCTCTGTGGCCTCCTCTCCTACACAAACACACAAATACAAAACATCCAGTGAAGTTCACCAGTGAGAGAAGAACGGAAATGTGGCTGAATAAAAACCCTGAGCGAAAAAAGACAAAAAGGGCTGCAGCGTTGTAAAGTGAATAAAAGTGACAGAATGTTTATTATGATGTCAGATGTAACGTAAGTGTCTGTAGAAGGCGGGAAAAAACGTGAACCAACAGTTTTCCTTCATTTCTTTTCTTCCTTCAGTCAGAAACCGAAGAAAATTTAGGAGGTCATTTTGCAAAACATGAAGAAACTTTCATTCTAAAAGCGTCAATGTCTTCGATATAAAAAGATCAAAATTATAAAAGTGTCACCGTGGAGCATGACATCATGTTATTTATATTTATATTAATTTTCTTCTTTTTTTCTGGTTTTCATACAGTGAACTGAACAAAACCAGAACAAGAAACAAGAACAGACAAAACAAGAGGTTTAAAAAGTCACGGTGGGTTTTAGGAGCTTTGCTGTGACATTTCTGGGTAATTCTGTCACTTTGCACAAACCGAACTAAGAATCATTTGACGGAGAAACAAAAAATGGTATTCTGTCTTCCGTACCTGAGCAGTTGAGCGACTGGGCCAGTTCGGTGGCCATGACCTGTATGATGAGGCCGATACGCAGCCTGAACATCTCGCTGAACAGGCTGGGCTGAGTCCGTATGTTCATAGCCAGGTACACCATGATCTCCTGGAGGAGGCAGGCTGGTTAAAGACCAGGAAGTGAGAACAGATGATCAGGTGGCAGTGAGTGCGACTCACCTGGGTGAGTATGGCCACGCTGATGTTGTTGTCGCTGGCCTCGTCGATGAGCGCCGCCAGCTGGTCTGGAGGTATCGGAGCGATGATGGTCTTCTCTCTCGGCTCGGGAGGCAGACCCACCGTCAGGTGTTTCTGATGCGCCAGCAAATCAGAGCAGGCCTGTGAACGGGTCACGACCAATCAGGAGAAAAGAAGAGCACGATGTGTTTCATGAGAATCTAAATATCCACCGATAACCAATCAAAATGCAGGCCTGTTCAAACGAGGCCACGTTCTCCACCCCGTTTCATTTCTAGCTGTGTTCCTGCGTGTCGTACCGAGTCCAGCTCCTCCACCTTCTTCCTCAGCATGCCGGAGATCATCCTGATGAGGCTCCAGTGTTTGAGCTCGCCTGCCTTCTCATAAAGATCAGTCAGCAGAGATCTCACAGTGGAGCCTTTACCGTGCAGACAGGTGTCCCAGTCCATCCCCCTGTGACGAAAACCACATGGACATTTTCACTGCACCTCTAACCTTTTATCAGGAGGACGGCTGATTTACTGGACTGGAGCCCATTTAACGGTTCCTGTGTTAGCCGGACGTGTGCTCCATGAAAACTGCGAATCTCACTTGTCTTTGAAGAGGATGTAGAGGATATCAGCCTGGTCCTGGAGGCTCTGCGTGTCTTTCAGCAGCTGGGCCATAGCGTTGTGGTCGATGGCGCCGCTGGCATCTCTGGGAATGCTGCTCTCTGCTATGACCGACAACCCTGGAGCCTGGAAGACAGAGAGGGGGGAACGTTAAATATGGAGCTGGACGATCGCAGAGAATGTAGACTAAACTACCTCAAGATGAAAAGACGAGAGGTTGAAACACGCCTGGGTTTCTGGAGCTGCTGAGGCGTCTGGTAGGTTCAGGTTGAGTGAAGGGTGACGAGTGCGAAACAGCTTGTTGGACAGGTACATGTTGACGTCTGGACCAAAAGAAACAGGAGAGTCAGATGTTAGTGGGTGTTCATGTCGTCACAAGGTAACAAAAACATCCCATAATGCTGGATCTACTCACCCTGTACGTCCAGGTCCTGAGCCTTGTTCTTCAGAGCCACCATTTCCTTGGTTTTGGTGGCCACAGCCTTGAACCTCCCTAGACCTCCTCTGACCGGCTGTTTGGACTTCTTGGGGGCAGCGTGAGCCAACAGGTGGTCCAGGTACTGAGCGAGGTCATCAGCCTCTGGAGAGGGACGGAGGTGGAGAGACAGAGGATGGAGAAGAAAGAGGAATAGATGAAGAAGGGGAAAGACAGATCCATGGCCGCTGTACAAACGTCCAGTCCCATCATCCAACACTATTACTCATCAAATAAAATTCCCCTGCACAGATAGACAGACCCAGGATACACCTGTGTGAGATTTAAGGTGAACTGTCCCTTTAACATGTGAAGATTACGACATGCTTCGTCATCAGCGGTCAAACTCTTGCAAAAAAGTGATATTAGATCATCTGCAGGCGGCAATGCAAGGACAGAACCCTTTTTAAAACATGCATGAACATTAAGCCAGAGATAAACTGAACGCAACAAAGCCTGTAAAAAAAACATGCAGAATTTGTTGCTATTTTATTGTGTTAATTATGCTTTAATTAAAGGAATCAGAGCAGGGTTTACAACAGCTGCTAACATTCAACAGGCTACGGAGTTAAGCTGCATTCAGACCAAATGAGGCGTTGCACCATTAAGCACAGCGTTCTGCGATGATGGTGTGGAAGGACACAGCTGGGGTCACTCTCACTGTTTGGTCCCAGTTCCCAGCTCCTGGCTTGGGAGCAACAACTCCTCCGGAGAGAGTTTCTCCTTCCTTCTGGTGAATTCTAATGGCAGCACCATGTTGTCTGAGGCAACGAGCAACAAACAAGCCTGAAAAGCAAAACTGATGACCAGCTGGTCTGATGTGATTGGCTAGATTGGGTTGCGTTCCTCCAATAGCTGAATCTGCCTCTTCCATCTTATGTCAGAGACCGCTGTGGCCTCGCTACCCAGACCCAGAGTGAATGAATGAAGACTAGTGTTTCCACCACAAGGCCTGATTTGGTCTGAAACAGGCCCTGCAGATCAGTACAGAGGAGATGGGGGGGGGACGGGGATAGATCAGTGATCATGTGACAGGAAATAGGAGGACGTGATGATTAATGGGAATCTGCTACAGGTTTAGTTTCATGTCATATTTCTGATTCACAGGAAATAGATATGAATAGATCTATTGATCTTTCCATCTCTGGTGTCACCAATCCTCCCCATCGATCCATCCATCCATCCGTCTGTCTGTTTGGTTCTTACCATCATCACAACGTAACTCATGCACGAATCCCTCGCCGTCATCATCATACTCTTCGTCGTGGCGGCTCATGCTGCCAGAACCCTTACCGTCCAGGAAGCTCAGGTGAGCAAAACAGGAAGTGGTCAAGAACTCTGACAGCTTCCCCGTCTGGATCCTGAAAAAGGAGCGAAATCAATGTGTGGGTTTTTGTTTTGTTTTTTAGCTTGAAGAACAACAACAACCATAGTTCTGTTACACAATCTTAGTGTTGTGTAATGATACGTGGCCTCACCTCGCTCCTCCATAATATCCATCCTGTAACTTCTTCAGCGTAGCCGATACTGCAGGATCCAGGTTTGTGTGGTCTTCAGCTGAAACGCAGACACAATGAATTAAAACGAAGAACACACACTTTACTGAACTGAACGGTGAGATGACCTCTAGAAACCCTGCCTATGTGTGTGTCTGTACTTACTCAACATAGACTGTGAGATGGGGAAGGTGACGGTGGGCCGTCCGGTCATCCTCCACCTGGACGACAGGTAGGCGATTTCAGTCCTCAACATCTCCACGATCATCTTGTTGTCCAACGCCAAGTAAAACTGCTGGTGGTCGATGAACTGCAGGGATTTAATGGGGAGAAACGGAGGCAAGAAGGGAGAATAAACTGCTCTTTTCTATTCTCACACATTCTTACCAGGTCAATGTTTCACGGCCAGTGAATTAAACTAAAGTGGAGGGAAAAATGATGTTTTCGAGCTATAATGAACTAAACCTGAGACATTGGCCTGGTTTGGGTATGACATCATCTGACAGTTTCAGCGCTAATGCTTTCTATTAACCTCAGGTGTGAAGGTGAACATGGTGTTTCTGATGATGTAGAACTTGGACGTTCCCAGCACTCCTATCCTCCTGTAGGGCCGTCCCGTCAGACCCAGCCTCGGGTTACGACCTGCAACGAAGCAGGAACCGGTAAGAACTAAAAAACTACAACAAACCGGTCATTTGTGATCTAAAGAAGCAGCTAGAAGAAGAAGAAGAGGTCACACCGAGTCTGGCGTAGATGTGGCTGAGGACTCTGGACGGCTGCACATGGATGGGATGGATGTCAGCGACCGTCTCCACGTTGATGCCGTTCTTCAACAGCAGCTCTTTGATTTCCTCCGTCTCTGCTAGAATTGACACTACGAGAAGGAAAGAGAAGCCGTGAACGCTCATGGAGAATTTCCAGTAGCCAATCCGGGGCTGAAACAACGAGCTGGTTCCTCATCGGACGTCCCTGAACTCACCCTGAACGACCACATCGGGCTTAGGGATGGTGGAGAAGCGTCGGTTCAGAGGGTCGATCTCTCCGGGAGCGAGGAATCCCTGGAAAAATGAGACAGAGCTTCAAAAGTCAGAGCCTCAAAGTCCTTTTATTAGACGTGGCGTTGAGATCTACGACTGAAAATAGGCTTTATGTAGCGGTTTTATGTCAAATTAATTTAAATCAAGAAAATGTAGACAAATCTTACGAATGTTTTGATAGAAAAGGTCCAAAAATAATTAGAAAAGACTTTAAGAAATTATGAAAAAAGGATTTAAAATAAATAATGTAAAAAGAATCCATGTATTTTTCGTTTTATAGGTTTTTCAAAATAAAACCAAAAACATATATAGATTTTTTTTTAAACACTTGTTTTCTCAATATTCGTTTCCAAAACCAAAACGAAAAAAAGGATAACGACCCGTTTACCAATTTCATATTTTCTGCTCAAATCAAAAATGGAAAAAACAGATGCAGAACCTTTTTTTCTTCTTCTTTTCTATCTTTGGTTTTACTTTGAAAAACCAATGAATGAATAATACATGGGTTAAGAAAAGGAAACTGTATTCTCAGTCTTCTGTTTAACCTTCTTCTAGTCAAATTTCCTAGTACTGACTACATATTTCTCTAAAACCTAAGATAACTACGCCGAGGCTCCAGCAGCATATTAAGCAAACCCCTGAGTGTGATATCGACCTTCTACTCTGCCTGAAAGAGATTCTATGTTCACCTCGGTCAGAAGGTTTCCCAGGATGTAGAGAGACTGTCCCCACTTCAGAGGACACTTGCCCAGAGGGATCCTCTCCACAGAGTGAGGGTTCAAACACTCCTCCTCCACCTGGTTTTATAGAAAAACAAAGAGAACAAAAGAAGAGGAATCTAAATGTTTAAATCATAGCTGAGAAAATATTAGCACATTTAAAGCATAAAAATCTATTATAAAGATTCATTATGTTATCAAGGAGTTCTACAATCCCTCCCAGGCCTGACCCACCTTGTCTGGAGGGACGCTGTAGAGCTCCGGCACCAGCCGTATCCCGTCTTTCTGTTTGATCAGGATGCCCTCCAGAGCCTCCTGGTACTCCTGGACCTGGATGAATGAACAGAGTCTGTCTGACGTGTATTGATACACGTGTATTTACACTGTCAGACGATGGTGGTGATGATGAGTGGAAAATGACCTGTTCAGGGCTGTTGATGAAGATGCCGTCCAGTATGAGGTAGGTCCAGAACAGCGGCCACTCACACTCGATGTTTTCAAACAGCTTCAGCTCCGCGGACTCGTAGTACAGACGGTTCGGATCCTGGAGGGACGAAGAGGAGGAGACGGAATCAGACACGGAGATGAACTATTAGCTGCTGGTCCAACATGTTTCCCAGACCAGATTTCTCCCCTGATTGTCTGTCAGGAGCAGCATCTTCCTTTACAGGACGTTTACCTCTTTAGGCGTTTTGTGTCCGTCTCTGAGAAACCTGCAGCAGCCGTATCGACCCTGAAACACACACAGACAGGACAAACACATCTTCAACCATCAGCTGTGCAGACGTTTCAGGAAGTGCGAAGATGATATGAAGCATTAAAAATACACTTTATCCTGTAAAACGTGTGACATTTGGGGTCGTCTGGACTTAAATTAGGTCTCTGCACCTGCAGTTTAGAGATGATCTCCTCCTTGGTCGCGTCGACGATGCTCATGTCCTCCACGGCGAAGGCGGGATACGAGATGATGGCGAGGACTCCGGCGTCCACCTCTTTAGAGATGGACGCTCTGGGTAACATCGAGGTGAGGATGGACTGATGGGGGAGGAAGAGGAGCATTCAAATAAAAGGTCATCTCATATACAACAGTACTTGTATCTGTGTACCTGGCAGTGAGTATCATGTACTGTATAACAGTACTTGTATCTGTGTACCTGGCAGTGAGTATCATGTACTGTATAACAGTACTTGTATCTGTGTACCTGGCAGTGAGTATCATGTACTGTATAACAGTACTTGTATCTGTGTACCTGGCAGTGAGTATCATGTACTGTATAACAGTACTTGTATGTGTGTACCTGGCAGAGAGTATCATGTACTGTATAACAGTACTTGTATCTGTGTACCTGGCAGTGCTGTATGTCGTCAGCCAAGGCGTGGACCACAGATCCAGGACCTCCTTTAGCCCCAAACAGGTTGAGGTCGTCCAAAGCCTCCAGAGCTGCCTGGAGGACAGACAGCAGTCATGTGACCTTGGTTAAAGACAAAAGTATGATGTGGTGGAGCACACGACGGTTTACATGCAGTAAATATACTGTAGCCTAGGACACAGGGTGGAGCAGTACTGCAGGATGGTGAGAAGGACTGCAGACGTTTCCCGGACTTTAAACAAAGTGGTTTTGTTTATTTTTGCTCCTAGTATTCAGGTTTTATAACGTAGATCAGTTTAAAATAGATCCTAAACACTAATATTTGGCTGCTATTTGCTTTAAAAAAAATCATAAATCTTTTAACAGTTTTTGGAAATAATGTCTCAAATTATTTTTTGGCAGAATATCTTACAGTTGAGCAGCAAATTTCATAGAGAGTAACAGTAAATAACAACATCAATAAGACAACAATGCATCTTAACAGAAAACTGGACTGTAAATTATTAAGACTAAATAAAAAAAAATACACAAAAAATATGTTAAAATGTCCAAAATCAATAGAAATTAAAACTGTTTTTTTAAACATAAAATTATGTGTAATAAGACAAACCTGTGACTCAGTATAAAAATCTACTTTATAGAATTTCTTTAATGCATTTGGGGTTAATTTTAAAAGACGTTATAATATAAAGTCGAGATCCAACAGTACTAAAAGAAATGAGTGAAAGAGTGTGATATAACAATATTATGTATAGTCGTAGTTCATCAAACCACAGAATGTTAAAGTCAATGTTATAATCAAATCATGTCTTTAAATGGCTTCTATAAATACTAACACCTACATGTAATTCATGGAGCAGTGAAGGTCCTACAGGGGTGTCTGTTTCCACAGTCTTAAATTACAGTGTGTGTGTGTGTGTGTGTGTGTGTGTGTGTGTGTGTGTGTGTGTGTGTTGTGTTATTTCGGAGTGAGAAGCCATTCTTGGAAGCCCACAGAGAACCTGATACCTCCTGTAGACTGCCAGCCAAAGGCAGCTCTGTGTCGGGCCCAGAGAGCAGAGAGTCTCCTGTTATGTTAAAACTCTTGTAGTTTTCTGTCGTTTTAAACAGCATAATGATTTTTTTTTTTTAAACGAGCCTTTTCCATGTTGTAAAACCCTTCAAACTGTTTTTTGCAGCTCCTGCTTAGACTTTCAGCAGCAAACACAGTCCTTCCATCCGATCCTGAGTTAGTCTGGAGAGCCTGACTCATCTGAAAGGTCAGCCTAAAGGTTGTCGTGGTGACTAGAAACCTTCCACACAGCTGGAGAATGTTTTTAACAGAGCACCTGTTCAGTCTTCTGCTCTGGCTCGACACACAGGAGCCGTTTTCTCCTCCATCTCATCTACCTGCCTCCCACCACTCTCCCTCGGGATCAGGAGAGAAACGGCATGTTTCTGTGTGTGTGTGTATGTGTGTGTGTGTGTGTGTATGTGTGTGTGTGTGTGTGTGTATGTGTGTGTGTGTGTGTGTGTGTGTGTATGTGTGTGTGTGTGTGTGTGTGTGTGTGTGTATGTGTGTGTATGTGTGTGTATGTGTGTGTGTGTGTGTATGTGTGTATGTGTGTGTGTGTGTGTGTATGTGTGTGTATGTGTGTGTGTGTGTGTATGTGTGTGTGTGTATGTGTGTGTGTGTGTGTGTGTGTGTGTGTGTGTGTATGTGTGTGTGTGTGTGTGTATGTGTGTGTGTGTGTGTGTATGTGTGTGTGTGTGTGTGTGTTAACCTTAGCCATGCCTATGGAGCTGGCGTTGATCTCAGTGATGCCCTGGTTGGTTTTGTCTCCTCTTTCCCACATCCCATAATCCTGTGAGGAAGAAGAACAGAAGACAGGAGAATGAATCACCGATTATTACATCACTTTTTCTTTTCTTTGTTGACAGTGATTGAACACTTACAGCCACTTTGTAAGCAGCCTCGATGTAGAACATGAGGTTCTGAACGACGTCCACCTCGTCCTGGGTGTAGATGATGTGGAGACCTGGTGCATTCACACAGGAACAGACCATCAAATAAATGCTGTGATTTCAGATTGTGGAGTTAACCTCAGATAAAAAGCAAATCTATAAACACCTCAAAACTTGTTCGAAGAATTATCAACACGCAACATGTCAAAACGACTCTGCTGCATTACGTACCGGATGCAGTCATCTGAGCGAGGAAGAGGAGGAAGAGTGAGGTAGCGTCGACCTGCAGGTGACCCCACTGGTCGTCTCCGACCACAGTAGCACAGGTCCTGGTGTTGTACTTGGCATGAAGTGAGTCTGAGGTACTTCTGCTGTATTTAAACTTCTCCACCTTTTCCATCTGGAGGGGCAACAGGTAAATAATGAGATGAAACGTGTTTGTCAACAGTCATACATTATTTATGTTGTTATAAACATCCTTTAACATCTCACCTCGTGGGAAAAGTTGCACATCAAAAAGCAGAAATATAGCAATATTGTCATATGTCATGTCATATTTTGTGTAGTTTCATTCACTGTATCAGCCGACAAAAGACCTTTAAATTAGATTATTTTATCTACAAATTCTTAACTGATTTTTTCAGTTCATTATCTGACAATAGATAAATATCCATTCTCCTCAGTTCTGCAGAGCATTTTAGCATCTTTAAGCTCATCGTTTTGGTTTTACGGACGCATTTTTTAGCATCTTGGTTCACTTTCACTCCGAAATGTTAGGAGAAACTGTTTAAAGTAAACCCAAAGTACCTGCCTAATAAACACATGATGTTAGTAACTACCTGGGTTAGCATTTAGCAGCTAAACAACCAGATGTTTCACTCCAGAGTTGGTGGAGACCAAAACCAGAGCAAAAAGAAAGAGACTATGGAGCGTGCATCCATCAGGTGGTAATAAACACAACTCCAAAGGAATGCTAATGATGCCCTGTGTTTCCTCAATGACTAAATAAGCCACTGTGAGCAAACTTTATGAGGAGATATGTCAACATTGTTTTTACAGCTTGTTTCATGGTACCGCAGAGTTTTATAACCCGGCTTTATTTAATCAGAGGAGCAGTAAAGAGTAGATTTATTTTGAGACAACATACCTGCCTCATTATGCACTGGAGGATCCCTCTCATTAGCTTCACCACACTCTAGAAAGGGAGAGAGAGGGAGAGAGAGAGGAGGGTGGTTGAATGTCAACATTTGCAAACATCATTCCTGGTGTCCAGGCAGAAGAAACATGAGACCCATCTGAGGCCCATCGACGGCAGAGAGACAGGAGCTGCACCCACTTGCTCCAGTTCGTAGGCCTTGGCCTTGTCTTCGTCCCTGTCAGCGTTCTTCCTGTAGGCCAGACTGAGGGCCCACACAGACAGGACGCTGTAAACATTGTCCCGCACCCAGGCGTGTGGCTGATCTGGGCTGCCTGGCAGAAGACCTGTTACTGGATCCTGTGAGACAACAGGGAGAGAGAGGTCAAAGGTCAAAGGTCAACAGGTCAACAGTTCAACAGTTCAAACTAATGAGAAGCTCTGGAAAGAGTCGTGTGGAGGAGAAGCGCTTCAACTTAGTGTTGCTCAACAGAATACATGGCCAGAACGTTTTGGATGATTTGGTTGATTTTCCTAAAGACTCAAAAACAACTGAATCGAGTTTCTGGCCTTTGATGCACTACTTTTTAGTAGTTTAAAATATGTTATTGAAACAATCATATGATAAACTATATGAATAAAATCAACTGGACCTGACTTAAACATTTCAACAGACGTTACGCTGTCCTCTTGGTGTAAAAAACACTCATATTTTATTGTGGGGACAAAAAATAAGTGTCAAAAATCTATTTAGACACAAACGTTCCTTTCAAAAATAAAGAAATAAACATGAAGAATATTATATTATAGATACACTAACAGCTGCAATAACAACATTACATCGTTTTCCCTCGACGTTGCTGCTGCTGCTGCTGCCGGGCTTAAAGCTACTGAATGATAGTTTCTCCCATATTGTCATTTTATTACAGCTGCAGCTCTTTCAACATCAAACCAGATTTCATCACCAGCAGAGAGAGATGTTACTCAAAGCGGCTTCAGGGTACGTTGCACAAATACACCAGCAAAAGCCAGTGGATATGGTAGATCTTTGTCAGGCTTCGAAACTTTGCTTCTTCGTGAAAAAAGCGAGAAAAACCAGTGAGATTTATGTTGTTTTACTAATGGAATAGACTCAAACCTCTGGCCAGGACACACATTATCCCCCCCCCCCCCCCCCCCCCCCCCCCCAAGTGGCAAATCATCGCTAAAAGACAGATACATTTACAGTCAATACCTCAAACTATTAATCAAACGCATTATCCACAACTCTTTGGCTTGTGGCTATAACAGACCTCTGCTCTCACCGTCCCAGTGGTTTAGTGAAGTGATCCATCTGAGCACTGAGCTGCTTACAGCTACAGGCTGGCTGGTAGCCATTTGGGACAGATCCAAAAGGGGGACTTCACACCGAGAGTGTCCACTTCCATAATCCATCTGAGGTTTCTTCTAGTTTCTGAACTAGAACCATAAACTGTAGCGAGCAGAAGCACGAGGGTTTGATTTCCTGCGCTCAGTTCTTTCTGGATGGAGTTTGTGTCTTTATGGTGTCCAAAAACACACAAGTCAGGAGTGAAACAGGCTTTACAGGACGTCCTGCCTCCCCAAGCCATTAGTTTAGATGCTCTTTACATTCATGGGGGAATGCAGGGAAAACTGTTATGACAAAATCCACATTTTTCTGTCTTGGGTATATTGAGTACTTTTGCTTTTGGCACTTTATTTATAAGATCTTCTTCAGAGGTGTGCACTGAATGAAGACACAGGTAATAACTCAATAATAATAAAAGTGTGTGTGTTTGTGTTTGAAAGCGTGTTGATGCCTTGCGCAATATTAATTCTCTTCACCTACTGCATGCATGAAGATATGTGATTTTGGGCTCTCACTAGCTAAGCTAACATTACCTGCCTGAAGGTATGAAGTAGCTACTATTCCGTTGACAGGCTACTTTTATTTGACTGTTAAATTAACTAAATATATGTGAATAAGACACTTAAATACTTACTTGGTGTCTCAAGATAGTCTGGTGCACCATCCGGGCATAATTGTCCAATTTAACGCCTGAGTTGCTCCGACTTCTCATGGTGTCAAGTCAACGGTTCTCTTCAGTTTAGCTCAGGTGGCTTCAAGTGGGCAACAACACAAACGTCCTAATTCCTCGACAGGAAACTCATTTCTTCGACGCTCCTCGGAAGTCCAAATCCCCGAGAGAGAGGACAGCTTTCAGGGTGGCCAGAGACGCTGCTGGTCGGCTGCGGGTGTCCTGTAAAGCAGCTCTACGGCAGCGACTGCTAGGAAGATCCAGCAAGTGTTACAACCTGAGGTAGCGGTAAGCTAGTCACAGGAAGCACTTTCGATACCGGAAGTTCAGAGATTTTGCCTTCAAAATAAATGACATAAATACACAACTTTTAGAGTTTTTGAATCTGGAGATCTAAACCTACATTATGGGATTTGATATGTAAGTGTATTGCTGCCACGCCATGGTTATGTTAAAAGCTTACCATTATAACCTGATATTTTTCACTTCGTAACAAGATAATTTCACATTTCATATAGATACAGTCATACAGACATTTCCTGCTCATACTTTCATGGCAAATGTATCATAAACAGTACCATAAGGAAAATGACCTATGGGAGGATACCAGTTTGCACTTACGGCTGTTCCTTATTCGAATTTACGGGGTATATGCGGCTCTCATTTATTGTACTGACGCTGTAATATTTGGCATCGCTGCTCAATACGTATTACTTTGAAATACATAACCGGAAATTATATTTGCCGTTGTAAACAACTTGACGTTCGTATAATCCCACTGAATGGAGAATGACAGCAACGACAGAGTTTATACATACAGGATGAATGTAGTAATAAAAGTATTCCGTTGTTTACTTAATACCTAGAATGAATACGTAATGCTACTTTGACGACAAAGATCATTAGCCTATGTGGCAGATGCTGTTAAACTCAACCAGGACGTAAATAAGGAAAAAAACATAACATATATACAGTTTTATCAATTGATTATTCTGTGCCTGGCATTTTAATTTTTGCCAGTGTGTCTCAGTGGGTGAATTATAGTTGGTTTAATATTGATATATATATTTTATATCATCTAATATTTGGTTTTGTCACCCTCTAGCGAAACACATGGATGATCAGAACCATAGGAACTTCGGGTGCTTCAGAAACCCCTGGCCTAATGGTCTAGGCTTTTTCTATCACGCACTTAAGCTATAAAAAATTTAAATACAATGTTTATCACATAATGGAATTAACCTGCATTGTGAAAGCCCATAATGGACAAAGAGCCTACAGGCTACAGGCATTGGTGAAAAAGTTAGTGCATCAAATAATAAATGATAAATAAAAAATAATGATATAGAAGCTAACGGAACGACACTTAATTATTTGTTTTATTGCAAATTGCAGACATGAGGGATTAAAAGTGAGGTTTTGTGCCAGTCTAACTCTTGAACGGCTGATTTAATTTCAGTACGCCACCAGATGTCGCAGTTCTGACTAAGCAATGACTCGATGGTCTAACAATTTTGTGTCAAAAAGGCTGATTTTCAATAAAACCCGAGAACAAAAAATTAAAATTACAACTTAAAATTAAATTGAACTATCTTGACAAAAATATGTTGATTGGAGAATCATAAAAAAAGTCATGTCTTAATTCTGCTAATCGCTAGCTATTTCGGAGAAAGGCAAAAAGACTACAAGAAGTCCCAGAATGCTTTTTGCCCCGCGTACGTTCCACTGTAAACAAACGTCCACGCGCAAAGCGTTACGAAGCAGCCTTTCTTCTCTTCCTCACCCAAATCGCCTAAATGACTTTGTTCTAAATTAAATTAAATTAAATCGTCTTACTGTGTAAACATCTTTATTTTTCTTTGACTCTCCTCGTCTTCCCGCTCATTGGGCTTTAATGTCCAGCGGTGAACCGACTTCCTCCGGGGAGTGTTGACGGTGTAACACCAGACTTCAGAGGAAGGCGCCGCTCGCATCTCCCCCCTGTGAATTTGTTGTAGCTTCATTTGTAGTAAAGCTTTTTATATTTTATTCTTCGTAAATGAGTTACAGGCGAGACAGCGACGATGACAGCTGCAGTAAACGGAGAGTGGCGTATGTCTTCAGCCCTGAGTACGTAGAGACGTGCGACTCTTTATCCAAAGTGCCAAACCGGGTGAGTTGACTGAATGATAAAGCTAGCAGTGAAGCTTTTACTCTTCACTGGCCACCATTATCCAGTCTGTGTTTTTATTTCTTTTCTTTCTTTCTTTTTTTTTTACCGTGTTCATCTCCAGGCGAGTATGGTCCACTCACTGATAGAAGCCTATGGACTCCTTGAACACATGAGGTGAGCGGTGTTCATGTTTTCTAACTCTAACAGAGACAACAGGAAGATAAAAACACATCTATATCAGAGAGAATTAGCTTAAAGTGCTGTACAGAGGCAGTCTGTTTAGCTAGCTGCTTTAGCACAATGATACACAATGATATGCAGTGTAAGCTTGATGGAGAAACTTACACTCATAGTGGATTATTGTGTCTTATAGTATCTTCTATTTTAAGTGCTATTTTAAGTTTTTTATTTTTAGTAATTTATTTGAAACCTGAGCGAATACATTTGTCACCTTCTGTACCATTAATATTGTTCTCCCCCCCCCCACTTCCTTTCCAGCACCATTAAACCTCAGCTGGCCACTATAGAGGAAATGGCCAAGTTCCACACAGACTCTTACCTGGAGCACCTTCACAAGATCAGCCAGGATGGAGACAACGACGACCCCCAGTCAGTCGACTACGGCCTGGGTGAGAAGAGCCGAGAATAGTTATTACCGGCCGAGATTATGTGTTGATGCCTGTTCTGCTGTAGAAATAGAACCATTTTGGCAACTTATCATGAATGGCAGCAGAACTGAATGACCTGAATGTGTCATTGATACATTTATTCTCTCAAAATACTGACGGGAGATCTTTGTTATTCATTACAGACAGATTTTTACAACCAAACTAGCTTTGCATCGCCAGAGCAGTTTGCAAATGTGAATCTTATTGACAGTCACAGTCCAAAATACCTCAGTAGACAATTATGTAGACTTATAACTAATACATACCTCACCGCAGTAGGTTGTTGGCTCCCATTGAATTGTAATAAGAAGCTAGGTAGCTACTGCTAATCGTAAGACAAAGAACTGATACTGCTCTGATAGTTTTATTTATTTTTATTATATATATTATATTTATTTATTATTTTAAATTCTATTATTAATGAAGATTAAGTTATTGAATTGCTTCTTTCTTACCTCAGATTTCTTTTCAGGAACAGATTTTTGTGCAGTGAAATAAGTGAACATTTACATAACTGCTCGTTGGAACCCTATAACTCCTGCTCAAACCCCATTGGCTCACAGAACTTAGTATAAACCATAAACTTTTTATGAGATAAACGGTTTTGATTGGCCCGTCACAAACCAGGACTGAGGGCAAGTCTGTGAGAGCGGGTGGGTGGCCAGACGTGTCTGCCAGAGCAAATGAAACATGAGCTTCAAATTGTCTGGTTCCTGGTTCCCAGACTGGTTAATGACATCATCGTGGACACAGATGGATTAATACGTTTTCCAAAAAGTCGTTTTTTGGTTTATTTTAAAGCAGGAGACTTTTTTCTGTCTCTGTGTTCTCACATTGTTTGTATAGTTTGATCTGAGATACGGATACATTCGTCTCAACTGAGTCTCAGCCTGTCAAAAAGATCCCGTCATGGTTTGTTGTTCTTGGACGATGCAGCCCTGAATCCATCCGTCTCCACGGTTTACATTTCTAACTTTAGACCAATCCTTAAGTTCACCGTAATGTTTTCATACCCTGTGACTCATTCCCCTTCTGTCTCCATCCCTCTCTTCTTTTCATTCACCCTCATCCATCTCTGCTCTTCTTCTTGTCCTCAACACCTCCCGTTACTTCCTCCTTTTGTGTCCCGTGCACCTCTTTTCCTTTTCATCCTTCCGCCTTGTTCCAAAAGCAAACTGCTCCACCCTTTTCCTGGAATATGACCTTTTGTCTCATTGTGTCATGTCTGCAATTTTTGTTTTACACATCACTCCATTTTCCATTATTTCAGTCTTCTTCCCTTTTTTCTTCCCGTCTGTCTCATTTCTCCTTCTCCTCTCCTTCTCCTCTCTCCGTCTGATTCGTTCCTCTACTTCCTGATTATTTATCTTTACAGTCTCTCAACCTTTTTTAACTTCTTGAATGAGTTTCAATCAAATCTAGTAGTAAAGTGTGTAGAAAGTAATAAATTAAATGTCCTGTCATCATCTTCCATTGAGTATTTACATTATGAATGTTATTGTTAATGACATTGTGGTGATCCTGTAAGTCAAAGTGGATTGTAGTCATCATGTCGTGGTTTTTTTGTCTCCCTGCAGGTTATGACTGTCCGGTGGTGGAGGGGATATTTGACTATGCGGCAGCAGTAGGGGGCGCTACGCTGACAGCAGCCCAGTGTCTGCTGGACCAAAAGAGTGACGTGGCCATCAACTGGGCAGGGGGATGGCACCATGCTAAGAAGTGAGTCCACCCGCTGAGACAAAAACCTATCTGACTGTTTCTGTGTAATAATGATGTCATAATCTATGAAAGGATAGTGGAAAATCAATTAAAATATATGCTTTCAGCAGCTTTTTAAATTAATTGGACATTTATAAGTCTGGAAAAAAAAATCTATATATATATATCTATATATATATAGATATATATATATATAAAATAATCCCTAACATTAGAAAACCACAGTGACGGCTCCTCCAGTCGTACCCATCAGTTCCACTGGTGGGCCTAAAGGGGGCGCTCCAGGCTAACGTCATGCTGTCAGACCTTACGGTATTATTTCCCCCTTCTCTCTGTCTCACAGGGACGAGGCGTCAGGCTTCTGTTATGTGAACGATGCCGTGCTGGGAATCCTCAGGCTGAGGGAGAAATATGAAAGAGTCCTGTATGTGGATGTTGACCTGCATCACGGAGATGGTACAGACACACACACACACACACACACACACACACACACACACACACACACACACACACAAACACACTTACACACACACACACAAACACACACACACAAACACACACACACACTTACACACACACACACACACACACACGATACAACTCAGTAAAACTGATGATCAGAGAGAAGTTTGACCTGCAGCAGGGTTTAATTAGAAGTAATGATGTATTGTCTACTCTGCTTGTTTATCATATTAATAATCAGAATGAACTTCAGTTCAAAAGATTCACACATTTTTTCATTCACACATTAATCCCTCATGATTATTTTTTTTCTCCTCCTCCTCTCTCTGCAGGAGTAGAAGACGCCTTCAGCTTCACATCCAAAGTCATGACCGTCTCCCTGCACAAGTTCTCTCCTGGATTCTTCCCAGGTTGGTCCTTTCATTTGTTTGAAATAGGATAAAAATTTTAATTTGGCAATTTATGCTGTGAGAAAATGTACTTTAAGGGTTTGCATGTATTTAGGTACAGGTGACGTTTGTGACACGGGGCTGGGTAAAGGCCGCTGGTACGCCGTCAACGTCCCACTGGAGGACGGCATCAAGGATGACAGATACTACCAGATCTTTACCAGGTACACACACACACACACACACACACACACACACACACACACACACACACACACACACACACACACAGGAGTGATTCCCAGTGCAGGATCCCTGAGGAGAAAGAGGAAAATGTCTATTTTCCCTTCCTCTTTGAGGCCACCTCCTACCCACAGATTAAATGTCAGCATCATCAATAGACCAGTTCCTTGGAAGCTAATGGAGTTTCAGTGTTTTATCAAGGACAGCTCTGCAGGGAGTTCCTTCCAATGTCAGAGCTGCTGATTTTCCAGCTAAAAGATTTTTAAAAATAAGAAAAAAGGTGTGGATTCAAATATTAAATTTACAAGAAATGCTGATATTCTAAGTGGTAAATTAAGAATAAATCACAAATTTACAAGAAGGAAAGGATTTTGAGGATCTGTAGATAGGCATGCCCCCCTGCCCCCCCTCTAAATTGACATTTTAACAAATATCATGAGTATCTCCTTATTGCTAAATATGATTGCAAAGTATAATTTGGTTGTCATCAGCAGCAGGATGAGTAATGTGGTTTCTGAAAAGTGTTTATCTTATTTTATGATGTAAAATCTGAGTCTCAGAAATTCTGAGTTGTTTTTCCCCCCCAGAATTTTCCCCCCCCTCCTCTTTGGGCTCTGTAATTTTTAAAATTGGTTTATGTATTATTTACTTATTGGCCTTAATACACCATCATAGGAAAGTCAAGGATTTTCCCAGACCAGGGATTTTCTCCAGTACCAGCTAGTGGTGAATCCTGGAACTGCAGATATTATACCTTATATTATACCTTATATTATACCTATACCTGACTGTAATCCAGTGTTTCATGCCTTCTGATTGGTGGAGCTGACTGTAGACAGGGTCCACAGTAGTATGCCCTGTAGAACAGAAGTCATAGTAGATCAGACGCTGATAAGACTTTATAGTTTTTAAAATCATTTTTAGACACTATTTGAACAATGATCACCAGTTAATACTCTGTGCCGCCTAATTGGCTCAGTCTGCATCATCAGCGGGTAACAAAAACTTCCCCGGGTGTCTCGTTCTGCAGTGTGATGCAGGAAGTGCAAGCAAAGTTCAACCCGGAGGCGCTGGTGATGCAACTGGGTGCCGACACCATGGCGGGCGACCCCATGTGCTCCTTCAACATGACTCCAGTCGGGGTGGGCAAGTGTCTGCAGTATGTCCTGGGGTGGCAGCTACCTACACTGCTGCTGGGTGGAGGTACGCTACATGTGTGTGTGTGTTTGTTTTTCCTGACTGGTGTTGTGGTTCGTTTGCTGCGTGTGGATTCGTAGACGTCCTTCAGACGTTTGTATGCATGTATGAATCATGTGTGCATGAGAAAGGTAGATAATGTACCGACTGTCTTGTCTGTATTTGCTTTGAATGTCAGTTATTCACACACACACACACACACACACACACACACACACACACACACACACACACACACACACACACACTGTCCTATGTTCCAGACCCCTCAGCTATTGGCC